>CM058233.1:102472258-103072258 GCA_030180135.1 Orychophragmus violaceus | reverse complement strand
GTCTCCACTATAAAAGGAAGCCCTAGGCGTGAGAGAGAAGAGAAGCCACACATAGAGCCGCAATGTAGCTAGATGGGTGAGAGAAGCCATTGTTGAAGGCATAAACCTTTAGCAATTTCTCATGTATACATAGAGGGTTACACAAAGAGTGTTCATTAGTGAGTTGATGAGGGAAACAATTATATCTGTGTATCTATGTATGTTCTTCTAGTGGATTCCGAGCAGAGAGACTCGGGGAGATGTAGCGACCCTCGTTAATGGGCGTGAACTCCTTAAATCTTGTGTGTGCTCCCTCCTTCTTTCGTTCTTCTGTTTATGTTTCTCTGCAACTTTCGGTTTTACACAGACTGACGCACTGTGTTACTCTGTTTCTGGTTTTGACATCAAACTACTTCTATCTTGGGTGTGGAGAGTCATGCTCTTGGTTAAAGGTGACGCCTTTAGAGCCTCTGATTTCTCTACAAGTGGTATCAGAGCCAGGTTCTTTTGTCAGTGGTTCTCTCAAGTCAAGGACTATGTTTTGTCAAGAAGAGAAGTGGAAGGTTTGAAGGTCATGGAGATGTTTTAGGACAGCAAAAGCTGATGGCTTATGAGGAGTTTCTAGGCCTAGGAGAAGCTTTGTGGATGGTTGAGATTTCAGTAAAGAAAGTCTCAGATCCAGAAGAAACAGAGAGGAAAGTGAGAAAGAAGAATCAGATCTAAAGGAAACTAGATCTAGAGGAAGAAGGAGAGTGAAGTGAAAAGGTTGGATCTTTGTGTATCCAAGTTCTTCTCTTTGGCGAGCTAGTTGTGGAGAGACAAGTTTATGTCTCAGGAGAAGCAATAAGGAAGTAGCTCGTGGTCAATGGTGCATAAGAGAGGAAGAAGCCATAAGACTCTTTCTTGGTTAGCATCATGGTGATTCTCGGTTTAGAGGATGGTAATGGAGACAAGTGTGTCTCTTGCTGAAAGACATGGTTTTGTCTTGGTAATCAGCACGAATCTGAGGAGAGGGAGTTATAAGACTCATTCTGGTGTCCCAGGAAGAATCTCATTCGCAGCATCTCAAAGGTTAAGAAGAGCCAAGAAGTTTCAGGTGTTCTGTTGCACGTGCTGGGTGTCTGTGCAACTACAGGGTTTCTGGGAAAGTTGCAGGTTTCGTGACACAGCAGGGTTTTCTGTGCAGCAACAGGGAAGCTTTGGTAAGATGTTATTTCAGCTTGGTACAAGATCATGTTAGATCTTAGGTGGAGTAACAGAAGGTTCTTGGGAAGCTTAAGCAGTTGAGAATGTGGTTAGCTCATGTTATGGTTTGTAACTGAGTGTGATAGGGAGATGTGATCAAGGTGTACCTTCAGGAATGATTCATGGTAGAAGAGTGGATCAAGTGAGGTGATTTCATGGGTCATGAGATCAGGTTGCCTCTGAGGTACATGGATGTACAACATTGTGAGAAGGTAGATCACTCACGGGTTGATGTTGTACAAGCACAAGAAGAAATCAGAGATAGAAGCAGGAGGCATATGATTGAAGAAGGATGTTCTTGATCAGTGCTAAGAAGTCGGTTAAAGGTTGGTGTAAGCTGAACGTCTTTTACAAGAATCAGCTGGGTGTGATTCTGTTACACACGAGTTCAGGTTGTGTGACTCAAGGGTGTTGTCAGAATCAGAACATCAACTTCAAGACTCAAGTTCAGGGAGACTTCAAAGTCTGATTCCGCTGCAGTCACAAGGGGTTTGTGATGCTCTGAAGGGAAGTCTCAAGATTGCTCAAGTTCTGCATTGGTTTGGAATTGGAAGCTGGTTGGAACACCAAGGTTCTGCGCAGGTTTTGGCCGAGATTCTGTGTTTGGGTTTTCTCAGGTTACACAGAGGTTCAATCAGTGGTAAGACAGATGCAGGTGGTGTTTAAGCTTTGTTGTTTTCCAGCCCGGTATCTCACAGAAATTCAGGGAACTAGGGGACGCCTTAAAGCCTTGGATTTGGTGGGTGGTTTATGACTGTAAGAGTATCAGTAAGGGTATTCTGGGTTCAGTCTAAAGGGTGGTAGCAGGACGGTTATGGAGCAGGTCGGAGTTTCTGTCTGGTCAAGGACAGAAACAGGTCTGATGGTTTGAGTGACTTCGGGGAGTCTTGGAAGGGGTTTCGGCTGCAGGTTCTATCTCAGGGTTTGTTCATGTGGGTAGCTGGTAGTTCTTGGTAACATGAGAGTCAAGAGCTGGCTTGTCATTAGAGAACGTGAAGCTACAAAGTTATTGTTTCAGATGGTTGCAATGAAGGTGTTTTGTTGCAGTCTGAAATGTTCTTCTGTGTAAGCAGAAGGGGAAACACTCAACTTCATTGCTAGTTTCAAAGGGAATGCAGTGAAGGTTGTGCTCTTGTGAGCTGGAGTGTTTGGATCTTGTTAAGAAGTGTAAGCTCTTGACAAGATGGCAGTAGCAAGATTCAGGTTTCGCACAGGTGTGTGTTGTGTGCAACACAGGGAGATTGTGCAGGTTTTGAATCTTAAAGAACCAAGAGTTCTTGTCTCAGGTGGAGCAAGGTTTTCTCAGAAGACATCTTGTATTGGTTCAGATCTTCTCACAAGGAAGCATCTGATGGTCTAGTAGCTGAAGGCATTGGAGACATCATTGGAGGGTTATTCCATGATGTCATTATGCAAAAGGATATACTACAATCTGGTATCGATAGTCTTCCTAGCAAGAGGAGTTAGGCGGCGTGTCCTGTTGTTCAACAGCGGTACCGGAAAAGGATTGGATGTATGTTGGCTACAAGAAGGTACAAGATTTCTGGTGTATGGGATGAAGGCATGGTTTAGTGGTGTATCAGCCTAAATTGTGCATTATCAAAACATGGAGAATATTCTAAGGAAGGAGACGGTGCTACTGGAAAGAAGAAGTGTTCTTGATGATTTTTTCTGGAATTGCAAATGAACCAGTTGAGGTGGTTGCACAGAGAAAGGGGATGTGTTACAGGTTTTGGCACACTTTCTAAAGCAGGAAGCCATGGTTACTCAGTCTGATCTATAAGAACGTGGGAGTGAATCAGGATACAGTGGAGATAGTTTTGACGCTGAAAGGTGAAGCTGAGGTTACAGAGGCACGATAGATCCGAGTGGTAATGGTTCTAGGTGGAGTATTGTTGGTACTTCAATCCGGGTGGAGCTATTCTTGGAGGTTGTCTCAGGTGGTTAGCTGAAAAAGGAAGAGTTAAAGGGAAGCATATCTCAGGGTTGTATCAGAATCATGGATGTTCGGTATGCAAAGAAGATGGAAAGTCAAGAACTTGTGGTATCAACAGGTGTTCAGTTGAACAGGGAATAATCTGTGTAACAGGCAGTTTACAGATTTGTTTGAAGCTGATTGTTGATATGGTTTCTCAGAAACGAGTTGCAAGTTTCTGGAGAATGGTTGCGGGTTTTCTGAAGTTTTCAGAGAAGGCACAGGTTGGCTGAGATGGGGTCATTGGAGTGGTTCAGTAGGTTTTACTGAAGGGAGGCAAGTGCTGAAGATGCATGGGTTTGTCTCAAGGTTGTTCACTTCAAGGATGTGACAGTGTTGTGCATCAAGTCTGATAAACAACACATCTCAAGCTGGTGTTAGCAACGGGAAAGGAGTCCTTCAAAGGATGCAAATGCAGAGAAGCAAGCTGCATTTGGGAGACTAACTCAGGATTAGGAGTTGTCTTGGCTGCACAAGTGAGGAGCTTATGTAAGTAACTTCTCAGGGAACGACTATTGCAGGTCATTCAGGTGAAGTATCTTCAGGTATCAGGTGATGATAAGAAGATCAAGGCTTTGGTTTAAGTCTGGGTATTGAATGAAGCAAGGTTCAAGTCGTTTGGTGGAGCTTGCACAGAAGCAAGTGTTGTGCAGGGCGCTGTTACAGCAGGAATCACATCACAGGTTCAAGTGTTGATGTGTAAGCTGTTCAGGGACGTGTCTCAGGGACATCAGAAGGTTTTTTCTGATAAGAGATGTGTCAAAGGTTGCTGGTAGTTGGTTCAAGCTGCTGGTGTGTTCTGTTTGAGCAAGATGGTTGAACATGGGTTATGTTCTGGGTTGTCTTGTGTTAGACAGGATGTTGTGGTGAATCTCAGATGGTATAAGCTGTTGTGAGGTTGATCGCAGGTTGAATCGAAGGAGCTTCAGGTTAGAGGCTGATATGATTCAGATTTTCTGCAGAAGATTCAAGTGAATTCACAGGATTTCGGTTCTCAATGCGCATGAGGAAATCCTAGAAGCTAGCAAGTGAATCTGGTTTTGCAGATGTGTCTCAGTCACTGCAACAGGTCTGTGGTATGGACAGAAGCCACAGAGGATACTGTGTGATTGAAGAGATCATAAGTGGTGAAGCTTATGGGAATTTCTGTTGTGTTAACAAGCTGGAGGTGTTTCAACTTGTTAATGTTGAGCGGTTACATTAGGTATTCAAGTAATGAATGCATCAGGGAGTGTCACAGAAGAGTTGAGCTAGATACAGGTTTGTATTGAAGTTTGTTTTACAACTCAGTGATATGAAGATGCGCTGATGGCTCAGGTTCAGTTCGTGTGTAAGCACAACTGAGGTGCATTGAACAGTATGTGAAATGCAGGATGATGCAGCAGATATATGGTGCTTAATCTGCAAGGTATCAAGGCTGAGTAAGGATACTCAGGAACCGAGACTGGAATCCGGGAAACTAGAAGAAGGAACTCTCTCTCAAGGGTGTGCAGGTTGCTTGGGATGATCAACATGTTCTCAGGTGGAGATTTGTGAAGATGAGAACTTGTTGTCAAGCAAATGCAGGTCGAAAGTAACACAACCGGGTGTGTCTGTGTAAGACAAGGTCAAGTTGCTTTTGGGACCACAAGAGGAGCCTCTCCAATTTGTCCTCTTGTGTGTTAGGTTAGTGGTGTCTCCACTATAAAAGGAAGCCCTAGGCGTGAGAGAGAAGAGAAGCCACACATAGAGCCGCAATGTAGCTAGATGGGTGAGAGAAGCCATTGTTGAAGGCATAAACCTTTAGCAATTTCTCATGTATACATAAAGGGTTACACAAAGAGTGTTCATTAGTGAGTTGATGAGGGAAACAATTGTATCTGTGTATCTATGTATGTTCTTCTAGTGGATTCCGAGCAGAGAGACTCGGGGAGATGTAGCGACCCTCGTTAATGGGCGTGAACTCCTTAAATCTTGTGTGTGCTCCCTCCTTCTTTCGTTCTTCTGTTTATGTTTCTCTGCAACTTTTGGTTTTACACAGACTGACGCACTGTGTTACTCTGTTTCTGGTTTTGACATCAAACTACTTCTATCTTGGGTGTGGAGAGTCATGCTCTTGGTTAAAGGTGACGCCTTTAGAGCCTCTGATTTCTCTACACTAGTGATAGTGAATGTTATGTGCTGAGGTGTGAAGTTGTAGGAGCTCACCTTGAGCTGGAAGATGAACTGCTTACCTGCAAGTGTACTCAAGCATGGAGGCAGCTCAACCTCATCTATCCCACCAGCTTATTTAAGAGTAAGAGTCTATCAGGTTCTGTACTTGTTTTATTTGAAAGGAACTAAATGGCTAACCTCTATTTTCAGTGTTTCTGCAGGTTTTGAGATGAGTTTTGTCATTCCTGAGTCGAAGACCACGAATGTCGTATTGTCATGTTTGTCACGTACGTACAGCAAGTTACAACATGTATCTGTGGTAGAGAGAGTGATTTGTGTTTCATCTATTGCAACGGAGAGCAGTCCCATTTTTCTCCAGCTTTCGGCTGCATGCAGCGCAGGAGACGTAGCTATATCCGTTCATGTCTAAGACATCTTCTATGGCTGCCTTGATTAGGAAATCTGCTTCATGAGACTGACAGAGTAAGTAACTTGCATAAGTTGGGCTTAATATGCTTTCTACACTGTTAGGTAAGCGCATAATGTAGGGGAAAAAAGTAACTAACCTGTTAAGTGGTTTAGGATATGTATGCGTTTATTTCTTTTAGGTGTATTGCATTTTTGATCCAAAAGGTGAGTAACAATTATTTATAAGATAGCTAATGGGTATATAGTGGCATATGGTGCACATTTACGCAAGGTGTTGCTGACCATTGTGATAATTCCTGGATTGCTTCCAAGACTATTTTCTGGAGTTGGACTTGAAACGTAAGACCATTTGATCAGACGATGAAATAAATTCTCACAGTACATATAGTATTACTATGTAAACGTAATATTTTCAGCAGGGCTGAGCTGGTTTTCGTAGATTATTGGGCGACGAAGTGTCGTGACGCTTCTAATTGCGCCCGTCGAAGCTATTTGACCGACTCTTGTCGCCGGCACATAGCATCGGTTTCTCCTAAGAAATCTTCTCTGTCAAAGCCAAATGCATCCTTTCTCTGCAATAATTCGCCACCTACACAACACAACCCAAGATCCCAGTAAAAAGAACCGATTTTTTTTTTGCAGTTGTCGGGGATCGAATAGGAATTTTCAGAGGAGATCGATTGATTTTTCTATTGATTTTTCTAGTACCTGAGAACCGCCTTGGCTGTCGTAGACACCGGAGAAATGAGCGGTTGATTGAGGTTTGGAACGACCGTCTACCTTCGAAGACTGCGTATCGTGGAGAAAGCATATTCCATCTCCGGTTATATTCCACAGATCGAAGTCCCGTACAAAGGTACACTCTTCCATAAATCATCTTCTCACTCTGAATTGTCGATCTCGCATCTGAGCCGTCGGGATCTTCTCCGGGGATGATATCAGCGACTATGTCTGATGACGATGATTTCTTTTTCATGCTAGATTTGGGAGAATTGATCCGAGAGGGTCAAACTTTCCTAGATTCAGCTCCGTGAGACCCAGAAACAGAACACGGAGTCTCCATTTCCTAGGACCCTTGCTGTTTGACGTTGCTAGGGAAGAAAGGTGAAAGACCTAGGTGAAATTAAGTGAATAGATTTAACGTTCTGTAGCCATAGGAAAGTGGAAGAGGCGATTGTTGAGTTAATGGGGGAAGGAAGAAGGGACACGGTATAGAAAGAGCAGCTTTAGTTGGGCTTAAAAGTGTAATTGGGCTTTCGATTGAGTTAGGCAGCTTAGAACATATTTCTAAGCTAATGGGTTTGTTTTTTTTTTTTTTTAACGGCTAATCATATTATTAATCTTGTTTGTCCGTAAGGACCAGAGTTTCCAAAAATGGAGGACATGAATCATACATATAATGGGTTTGTTTATTAAGTAAATCGGCTGCTTTTGGTTTAAAAATAAAATGGCCATAGACACAAAAAAAAAAGGTTTGGACACGTGGAAAAAAACACTAAAGTGACGTGGATGGCCTGGCCTGAGAGTGGAGAGAAAAACTCTCAAATTATATATATGATTTTCAGTTTTGTTATCATTAATATACAAAAGAACATGCCACCTAATACAAATAACACAATCGACAAATACTACATATATATAAACCATATCTAATGATTTGAGCAACTGTTAGAATGTGGTTTAACTTAATCTAATAGCTAATTCAAAAAGTAGAGATTGTTACATCTTTTATATATTGTCTAAATCTTTTATCTTAATTCTTAACCGATGTGGGATATTAGTAAACATTCTTGATTGAAATGTGGATAAGAAATAAAGCCCAATGTTGCGTAAATATAACAAGATGGGCCATACTACATAAGTAAAAAAAACTTTTTTAGCGAGATAATCACAAGTAGGCTAAATATAGAGTCATATATCTTATTAGAAACATGGTCTAGTTCAATCCAAAAATTAACTTAATGGTTAAAGACTGCTATATTTTTATATATATATTGTCCAAAAACTTTTATCCCAACCGATATGAAGATATTTTTTTCTTGCAACTCCTTAATAAAAGAAATCATTTCCAATATATCACAAATCTGATATGGGATGTTAACAGGTTGGAGATGGGAACTTAAGTTTTGTTAGACATTTGCTATGTTTCAAAATATGAGCTTAAACGGGAGAACTAAGAGCATGTGCAACTGCAACTCTTAGCCACGGTCTTTAGCAAAAAAAAATATATAATAAGGACTGTCTCTTAACTATTCATGCCATTTGTCAGATAGTGATTGGTCTTTTTTTTTTTTTTTTTTTTGCATCCAAATTTTTTTTTTTTTTTTAAGAACCCCAATGGTGATACCCATTCGGGATGCTCTAAGAAAAAACAAAAAGGAGATTTTACATACCCGTCACATTTTTGAAGTTAAGAGGCAAAAGAGTGTTTACATTCGGAACTCGGAAGACATATATAGGTTACAAAACGTAATAACTTATCAATATTTTGATTCTATTTCAACTGTTCCATCTTATTTTTTCGTCATATCTATTAATCTATATTGTTAGACGTTTATGCATCGATTGATTGAAAAGAGATTCTAGTCATGTCGGTGTATATTTAAATTTATACACAATATATTACGAGGTTAACGTAGATTAATTCAGCTTGGTAGATCATTGTTGTTGTTGGAAGTCTAAGAAAAATCTAAGAAATACGATATATTAGGAGGCCTTTTGTAGAATTTCTCGAGATTTTAAATCTGTAGTGCTTTAACATTAAATTAAAAAGTGAATTTAAAATTTTTGTGAAAATGTATGTTGATTATAGTGAGTTTCTTCTTTGCGGTTTTTTCTAGCCTAGAGCTTATTTTGTTATGGTTTTAGCTTTTTTCACTAACGTTTTAGTGAGGTGTTTTATTTGCATTTTCAGCTCTTTTCCGTCTTTATTTTGGGTGTGAAAGTTATTATCTTTTCCGAGTTTGTTGGTTCTTTGCTAGTTGATTTGGGGTTAGTCTAGAGGATATGCTTTGATTTTATGTTGGTCTTAAGTTGGGTTTCTGTTGTCTTGCATGGATTATGTTGGTTAGTAGTTTGCTGATTATTAGGATTTATCTCTTGCTATTGTGACTGATCGGCTTTTGCGTTAGGGTTGTACTTGGTTAGCTTTGTTTTTATTTCGATGATTTTTAAACCGTTCTCCTTTCTCCCCATTTAGTTTAGCTAAATAATTACTTTTTCTTAAGTCTTTTATAGTTTAATTTCGTAAGGTTAAGCTCTTGTCCATTCTTGTAGTGACGCAATGATTTAGATTTAGAGCCTCGTAACATGTTGGCGAAGAGCTTTGAACTGAGGGTTCGATCAGCATCCATCAATCAAGACAGAAGGGAACGACCAACCAAGCGAGCAGAGTAAGAGAATCTACTCCTCCCGATTCAAGCACTCCCGCCGACTTCAGTAGACGCTACGCGCAACACGGCATGCAACTCCTTCTCTATGGTTCTCGGGTATCCAATCAATTAATCCCCCAAACTGGGGAAGCGAAAAGATGCTTTCGAAATGCATTCCCTATGGACTGCAAGACTTCGATCCGGATCAAAGATCCCACGAACTCAGCGGAAAAGACTGCTGGGAAAAGGTGGGGGAGCCCCTTTCCAGAAAAAGCGGGAGCCTTGTGCAAAGGGTTAAGCAGGTAGTATGGGCCCTCTGACTTCCAGCTATGTTTTTTTATCTTTTTTGAGATTGTTGGTTCTTTTTATCATTTTATTCTAATTTAATTTATTGTTTATGAAGATTGTTTTTTGCTAGTTTAATGAGTTTTTGATTCCTATAATCTTTCGGGTTTTGTTTCGGTTTTATCCGTCTTTGTATCTAAATTTGTATCCGGTTTCATATTTTTAATAAATAAATTCAGTGAAAAAATCAAAACCAGGAATAAATTTTGGTTTTTGTTTTGATAAAACTAGTTTTTTTTTTTCCTTTTTCCCTTTTCCGTTTTTTATTTTATTTTTTTAATCCTGAACAACTTTCCAATTTTGTGTTTTTTGGGGGGATAAAGTTTTGATAAAAAAAATTGTTTTATAATTCTTAATTTCCATTTTTCTTTCTTTCCACCGCTTATATATAAGATGGTTTTATTCGACTTTTTCTTCATAAAAAAGCACTCTGCTTTGCAATTATCCGAGCGAGAAGGGAAATTTCCTTTTTCCGTTTTTTATGATTTTTTTGGGATAAAGTTTTGATAAAATTTGTTTTTATAATTCTTAATTTCCATTTTTTTTTCTTTCCAAGTTTTTATATATAGATAAAAGATAGTTTCTGGCCGTATCTCTTATTCGACTTTTTCTTCATAAAAAAAAAAAAGCACTCTGCTTTGCAATTATCCGAGCGAGAAGGGAAATTGATCCGTCCGGTAATCAATCAATCCAATCAATGAAAGGAAAATCTGCGGCGATTCGGAGATGTCGTCAATTGGGAGTGAGCAAGGAAACAAGGAAGGTGTCTGGGTTATGGTCGTTGCCAGATGCGGTGGTTTTGACCAGCCTGGCTGAGCTGTCCAGATTGGACCTCGCGGCCTTAGCTATCGCCTCCAAGGCACACCGATCTCTTGTAGTTTCCCCTGAGCTATTGGACTTGAGATGCCGGACACGTTGCGCCGAGCCATATCTCTACGTGTACTTGCACATCTTACCAGAACCAATCCCACGGTGGTTCATCCTCCACCCGGTGCAACGTCGTCTGAAACCGATCTATTCGCACTTGGATCAGTCTCCGGAATCATCATCCGCTTTCGTGGTGGTGGATTGGGGTATATATATGATCGGTGGACTCGTAAACGGCAAACCCACGAAGCAAGTCTGGGTTTTCCATTGTTTTAGGCACAAGCTGTTCCGCATACAGCCCATGAAGATGGCTCGTGCTTCCCCGTCGGCAAGCCGGATAGGCTTGAAGATATACGTGTTTGGAGGGTGCGTGGATTCCTCAAACCGGGCAGAGGTATTCGATATCAACACCCATACTTGGGATTTCTTGGATGTGCCTACGTCGCTGCCGAAGAATATCCGACAAAGTGTGGTGGTGATAGGCAGGAAGATGGAGGTTTACGGGGTGGATGAGGAGGGTCAAAGCTTCTCCTTCTCCCCATGCGAACAACCTGTGTGTGTTTCAAGCCGGAAAACAGTTTCTAAGCCAGGAGACGACTGGTGTTTTATTAGGGGATTCTTATACTGCCGTGGTACGGGCGGGAGAATACTGTGGTGTTTGCCAGACGAGTTGGATTGGAAGGAAGTAAAGGGTTTGGAAAAGCTGCAACACTCTCTCTCTGCTTGGAGACACAAGTGGGGGCTGCCCGAGGCCAACTTGCAATTTGACATCAGCAAACTCTGCCGAAACTCTGCCACCAACAACATTGTCATCTTCTGGAACGCTTGTTACGCCCAGCCTCAAGGTGCTGACAGTTGGGAGCTTTGGTCTGCGGAGATTTCCCTCTGGAAAACCAAGGACGAAAGCAAGGGACTGGAGATTACGGGCAAGATTGAGTCGTCAGGTGCTGTCTACAAACTCACAGACAAGTCATGTTGTAGCTTTAAGGTCTTGTTTGCTGCTTCTATCTATGCCTGATGTTCCGTTCATACTATTTATTGATACCATCATCATAAGCATATTCGTCTGCGTTTTTAGTTTATACAATTTACAATTCAGTCACAAGCAAGATACATTATCTCTTGTGTTTTTAGATTCAAAAATTGAGGCAAGTAAAAGATGGTTTGTGTTTCAACGTACCCTTAGTGTACCTTGGTTAAACACTCAAAGAGTATTTTTCAATCTCCATGTTTAACCATCTCATCTCCTGGTGTTAGCCCAGCAACTCTGCTAGAGTCTCCGGTTTTCCTCTCAAACCCTTTGGTAACTTTTTCCTTTTCAAACATTATATTATGGTCTTCTATTGTGCTTTCTCGTATCTATGTCTGAACTCTCTTATCACTTGTAAGCGCAGACATCTCCGACAACCGGAAAGCTCTCATCACTACCTTCAGATAAACCTAAAGATGAGTTCTTTGACGACATTACACCATCCTTAGCTTTCCAGTCCATTTCAAGAAGGAGCCTCGTTCCTATAAACATCTGTTCAGAACCCGATGATCCTCAAGCCTATGAGCAAGCACATGACAGCGGTTTAGGAGACTCGGTGCCTAGTGGTGCACCTGCAGATGATGGATACAACTGGAGGAAATACGGACAGAAGCTAGTTAAAGGAAGCGAGTATCCATGTAGCTATTACAAGTGCACACACCGGAACTGTGAGGTCAAGAAGAAGGTTGAACGGTCCCGGGAAGGTTATATTACCGAGATCATATACGCGAAATCTCATAATCATCCCAAACCTCCAACTAACCGCCGTTCAGGCACTGGACCATCCGGTACAACCGTACAGGCAATGACATGCAAATAGATGGAACCGAACAAGAAGCTTTTGCTGGAACAAATGAGAATACAGAATGGACATCTCCTGTTTCTGCAGAGCTCGGATACGGAAGCCATTCTGGATCAATGCAAGTCCAAAACGGGACTCAGTTCGGGTATGGTGATGCAGCAGCCGATGCCTTCTTTAAAAATGAAAATGAAGAAGATGGCACGTCTTACATGAGTGTTTCCTTGGGTTACGACGGAGAAGTAGATGAATCCGAGCCAAAGAGAAGGTTAGAAATTAAAAAGTTGCTCTAGTAACCATTAAAATACTCAGAAAGACGAGTTCTGATGCTATTAACGTATCAGGAAACTCGAAGCTCATGCAACGGAAATGAATGGATCAACCTGAGGCACCCGTGAGCCAAAATTCGTGGTGCAGACCACAAGTGGCATCCTCGAAGATGGGTATGGCTGGCGCAAGTATGGCCAAAATGTCATCAAAGGAAACCTGAATCCTAGTTCTTGTATCAACCTGCTCTGTTGGGTTCTGTTCTTTCCCTCTGTTGCAGCCTTTTGCCCAAGAATGTCATCACAATCTGTTTCCTATGTAATGATCCAGGAGTTACTATAAATGCACAGCTAATGGATGTACCGTACTAACGACTTACATAGGCAAGCACACTCATGAAGTACCAGCAGCACGCAACAACAGCCACATCAGTTCAGGAAGCTCAAAGACCCTCCAAGGCGGTTTAGCGACTCAGACCCTTAACCAACATGTGCACTATTCAGTGCCATACAGTCGAACTGAGGGACTGGTCTTAGCTAACTCATCACTATTTGACTTCCAGCCACACCTGAGGCCTCCTTCAGACTTATAGGTTTACGTAGGCCCAGCTGAGGTTTCAGATATTTCAATGGCTAAGTTTCCTGGACTGGCAGAGCCTGCCATTGGTGATCCAGCTGGGCTGATGTGGCAGCTAGCAGCAGAACCGAAGTTGGGACCAGTGTCACAACAAGAGGAACTAGGATTGTCGAGGAGCTCATTGATATACAGAGATATATGTCGGTAATCTTCCTAGTGGAGGAAAACATCATGGGTCCTCATAATACTTTAACCCATGTTAATATATGTTTTATATATCCTCTAATAATGTTTTTGGTTCATTTTTCACGCGCAAGGAAAAATAAAAGGAGAGAAAGCAAAGAAAGGAGAGAAGAAGAAGAGAGAGAGGAGAAAAACAGTTTTCGCCCATTTTAGTCAAGCTGACGATCGGACCATCAAACGAAATTTCTGAAGCTTTCCGAGAAGCTCCACGACTCAATGATCTTCAGATTCAACGGTGGGTTCTGAATGTCAACGGTTGGTTTGTTGTATATCGGAGTTTTAGTGAAGCTGTTCTGTTTTGAAGCGAGCTGAGACCAGTCTTCAGTGTTTGGGAAATCCAATGGTGAGATCTTTTCTTCTTGAGCTCATATTTGACAGAGGTGTTCTTGACTCGTTTATCTAAAATTTGTACGGTAGAGATTCGAACTAGTAACCGGAATCTTAGTGAACGTAGAGTCGTTTGATACTGCATATTTCGAGGCTCTTGTATCGCTTTTTTGTTGAAGTTCTTGTGTTGGAGATTGCTCTTGTTGAGGCTTACTCTCTGTAGTTGTTCTGTGAAACAGAGAGGGCGTGGTTGTACTCAAAACTATTTGATATAGTAGATTTGGAGTGGACTACGGTCCCGTGGTTTTTTCTTCTCACATCGAGGAGGTTTTCTACGTAAAAAATTGGCGGTCTCGTTTCATTGCGTTTTGAGATTGTTTTCTGCCATTGCATATATTTTTTCACAGACTCACACAAGTGCGGGAAACTATATTCCACTGTGCCGCTGTCGCGTTTCATATTTTGCCAGCAATATAATGAGTAGATTACCAAGAACATGAAACAAATCTCTTTGTTCACAGATCTTTGGTATTTTGAATAAATGGTTTTTCAAAATTGAGGGAAGGTAAAAGATGGTTTGTTTTCAAAGTCATGTGGCAGGACTTAGGAGCCAAAACCATTAATCATCTATACTTAGAAATGTTTTGATTTTTTAAGTATGAAATTCAAAAAAAAAAAAGTTAACTTAAAAAATCTTCAAAATACCATCAGTATTAGTATGCATTAATTTTTAACTATAAATTATCTCTTAAGTCCCTTCAAATACTATTTTAAAGATTTTAAGGGGCTTATTGGATTGAGGATTTGAAATGGTTTTTTTCCTCAAATTCTCTCTTATTGCATTTGGCATTCGTGCAAATCCTTCAAAATCTAAGCTTATTGGATTAACCATATCTACAAAATTCTCTAAAATACTAGCTTATTGGAATTTATGGATTTCAACAATAAAATCTATTAACTAAGATTTGGAAGGATTTGAGAGATAATTTTTAGCTAAAAATTAATGAATACAAATACCACATCTTATGAAGGTATTTGAAGTTTTTTTCAGTTTCAATCTTAAAAAAAAAAATCATAACTTTTTGAATAAAAAAGAAAAATACTAACTGAAAATCAACATTCTTTTAAAAAAACTAAATATTTTAATTTTCAATATTTTCATTTCATTTCAGTAAAAAAGTTTGAAAAATGAATATTATATATCATTTTTAATATTATTTTAAAGAAATAATAAAAGATCTCAAATATCCTAAAATCCTCCATTAAAATCTTATAAATCCTTAAAATTTTACTAAAATCACCACTAAAATCCTCAAAACCCATTTAAAATTCCAAAAAATCTAAAGCTTCCAAATCCTTTAAATTCCTAGTCCAATAAGACCCCTTTTAATGTTGAAATCTCTCATTTACAACAAACTGAAATTTTGGAGAATTTGTATAAATGATCAATCCAATAAGCTGTGATTTTGAAAGATTTATACAATTGACAAAAAAAGTTGACAAAAAGTGAAGGATTTGTACAAATATCAAATACAATAATAGAGGATTTGAGAAGAAAAAAACGAAATCCTTTCAAACCCTCAATTCAATAAGACCCCTAAGTATTGCCCATTTTTATCAACTTTAAATGAAATGCTTGCAATTAAAATTTTAACACGATGCTAATAAACACTAAAATGATCTCATATGACAATCACAAATTACAAGTTTTAGTTTTCTCTCATAAGGAAGGGTAAAAACATATTTTCACAAAAATTAGGTATTCTCTTTCTTTTGTGTAATTGATTTGACTAACGATAAATAAGAGAAAAAATAAGCAATGCGATGAAAAATCTGGGCTATGCAATGTTAGTTATGATTTATTGCCGAAATTTAGGCTTCGGTTTCCTTTTATTCTAATTGGGTTTGCAATTGTTTTATTTTTGTAGATAAAGAACAACCCTTCAAAGGTGTGCGATCGAGATGTCTCCAAATCCTGCTTTGAGAGGCTCAAATTATAATTTCATCCCACCACAGTAGTAATTCATGATGATGAAGAAAATCTAGAAAAGAATATTTTTTTGCATACATCTTTTCACAAGAAGTGAGAAATATTGAATGCTGATATTTTTAAATCCAAGTTTGTGATGTGAATTTTGTTACGTTTTTGATGTCTTGCTCATAGTATTGAAATATTTGTTGTTATTTTTTTTATTTAGCAGCTCCAGATCTCACTCTAAATCACGTTTTGAGAGGCTTCTAGAAGAACCAAACGACAATTTTGCTATGTTTGGCCAAGTTTTGCACTTACTCTCATTGAAAAAAGAAGAACAAGGAAAGCCTTTCATAGTTGTGACATATCTAACTTCAAAAGAAGAAATAGTAATTTGGATTTATGTTTTAATTTATATAATTTGTAGTTGATTTAGAAGCAAGATATATCTCTTGTACTCATCAATCAAGTGTTTTAGATTAAAAAAAAATAGCATCATTGATTGTAAGATTTATTCATGTTCTCAAATCTAAAGTAGAAAATGTCATTGCCCATTTTGATTTCTCTATACCATGTTTAATAATTGTAATTATGTTTTGTTTACTATGCTCATAACTTTATTTCTGGGTGGTAATATAGAATGATGAACGCATATGTTCAACCAAATTAGATGTAGTGGCTGACCCACGTTGGAGGTAGAGGATTTGTCAATACATGTAAAATATAAAAATTTGTAGTTAAAAGCATATAACATTCAATTTCGACAGCTCAATTGGTAAATACTCTTATTCTAACACACCAACCCGGTCTCTATTATCTATTATGCACCGAGTTTTTTTTTATATGGGAGTTTTGGTCAAAACCTAAAATTTTAAGCCTAAATTCATTTTTGTTTTTGTAGTAGGCTAAAATCTCAATTTAATTAGCTTTTTTTTTAGTTGGGGCCTAATAACCAATTCTAATCTGATTTTTTCTAAAATATAGCATACTATTTTTCCTTTTTTCAGTAAGACAAATAATAATAATATATTTTCTTCATAATTTTTTAGTTTTTTTAATAGAATTTTTATACTTTTCTTCCCTTTTCGTATATGATTAATTGATTATATATATTTTATGTAAAAGGTGTTTTGATTTTATGTCTCCAAAACATATTTGTTTATTTTTTCTTTAGTTTATTTTCACCATTAATTTTAAGTTATTTTCTTTCACTTTTTATGTTTACTTTTTATGGTAAAAAATAAATGTATCTTCTAAATATTGTTTTGTATATATATATATACTTAATACTTGACCTTTTATTGAAATTGTTGTATTTTAAAAATGTTTTAAAACAATATACTAAAATTTAGGTCTGCCATTGATTGGATGGAGACACTATATGAGACAACGAGAGTAACTTTGCGACCAAATTGTTATCCTATAATTTAGGTGGTCTTCACTCCCAGACAAATGCTTCTTGTTTGGTCAAATGGGCCATATGGCTTCACACTGTGAAGGAAAAGCAAACAAGAGGGCAAGGGAATTAGATAGAAAGACCATGGTTTTGTCCCAAAAAATCCATATCATGATGAGATACAATTTTTGTTGGGATGGCCCGAATGTTTTTGCAAGTGTCCACGCTTTTAGAAAACTGGTATCAACCCGAGGCACCGGTGATCCAAAAGTCGTGGTGCAGACCACAAGTGACATTGACATCCTCGAAGACAGCTATCCTGGCGCAAGTATGGGCAAAAAGTCGTCAAAGGAAACTCGAATCCAAGGTTCTTTTATCCAATTGCTCGTTTTGTTCCTTCCCTCTGTTGCAGCTTTTTTGCCCAAGAATGTCATCACAGTCTGTTTCCTATGCAATGATTCATGAGTTACTATAAATGCGCAGCTTATGGATGTATATGACGATGACCTGACGTCCGTACTAACCACTTACAGAGTCAAGCACACTCATAAAGTACCAGCAGCACGCAAGCAACCACGTCAGTTCAGGCAGCTCAGGTACCCTCCAAGGCGATATAGTGACTCAGACCCACAACCAACATGTGCACTATCCATTGCCATACAGTAGTTCTGAGGGACTGGTTACAGCCAACTCATAACTATTTGACTTCCAGCCGCACCTGACTTAGTTCAAAGTGGTTTAATCTAAATAATTTGGTGACCAAGGGGAAAATCGTAACGCACATAAACTAAAAAGTCTTTCTTATACTTAGGTTTTTTATTAGGTTTTGTTATAAGGCAATCTAAATCCAGTGCCGGCTTTGGAGGTGTGCTGAAGGTGCTTAAGAAACACGGACTGTCAGAATGTGTTATTTTCTCATATAAACCAAATAGTTTCTACTGGATAAACTGTACAGAGAACTCCTTAGATAAAGTTTAAACTTGGATGGGTAGCAAAAAAAAAAAAATTAGTTAGTTGGTTAATTGATGAAATGTAGTTGGTTGGAACAAAACTCAGTAGGAATGTTAACTTTGGGTAGAAGTAAGAATGATGGAACTCGCAAAGTACTATCTCTTGTTCGAATTAAAACTCTACAAATGAACACACTATTTAAACTAGTTATAGCTCTTAGGCTCTTAATTAGCTCTAATTGACCCCTAACAATCTGTTGTAGATTTAATGATAAAAGAGAAGCTATAGAACAAAAGGAAAACGTATTTCAAAACATGCCTACTCTTAGAGAAACTAGGATCTTGAACCCCCGCGCATGCGCGGGGGTGGTGTACCATTTATATGTGAACTATATTTGATTTAGAGTTTAGATCCTTCATTCTTCTAATGAGTTGTTTATTTGGTTTTGTAAATTTGGTAGTGGTAAATTTTTTTTTATTTTTTTGTCTCACCCACTTCTCAATTTTCCAGCGGAAGTATGTCTGTCTAAATCTGTAAATAATGATTTGTCTAACCTTTTTTGTGTACTTCCTATTCCGAACTTTGGAAGCAAAATGTAGGCATTGTTTTTCTCTGAACATAAACTTCTCAATCCCTTGTTGTTTATCATTTAGAATATAGATGTCATAATTCCTAAGTTTTCTTTTTTTCTAAGTAGGAGGAGATGATGGTAGTAAATGTTTACCATGTTCTCATTGCAGCTTTTGCATCATGTGATTTTTCGATTTTGTTTGTTAAAGTTCTCAACAGTGTTTTGTATACACATGCGGTTTTCTAATTCCATGAATGGGTGTTTGAAGACAGATGTTGATAGCAATATTTGTTATCAACGCCCGTTAGTCCCGTTAGTCCTCCAATTCCGAAACTTCTCACTTTCTCCGAACAACATCCATGGCTTCAGTCTCCATGATCCATCTGTTTCTTTCCCTTCCTTTTTTGGAGAAAACGTATATCTCTTCTAAGGATTTCAGATTTGCAATAAAATTTTAAATGAAGTGTCGGATGTATTTAGAAACAGTATTCGAAACAAAAAAAAAAGAAAATAACAAAACAACCATATCAAAATACTGCATTTTGGAAAAGAGAAGGTCCAATTCCTTACCACTCGCTGGGATTATCATCCACATCCATATTCAATGAGCTAAAAGCAGTGGAACCATATCTGGTCCAGTTATAAATATTGTCTTTTTTACTCCACCATTTCAGCTTACAAATGGTTGGTGCTCACAGTGCTGCCATTCCCCATCAACATAAAACTTATACTGCTTGAAATTGAAATATTTGAATGTAACATCAGATGCTTCTTAAGCTAAAATCAGATGCTCAAGAAAGAATTCTTTTTTTTCATCAGAAACTAAAATAACCTAAGATGATTACCTGTTTGTCTGATGTTTGTCCTGGACGCTGTATTAATAGTTCGGCGTTACGATTTGAGACGAAAGTGTTGACGGTTTTTAATTCTACCTATGGTGGAAGTGGTGTGCAAAAGTTAATGTGGAGTGTGAAGCAACCGTGGCCTAGTGGTTAGGTGGTTAAAGCTTTACACCGGCATGTACTGGGTTCGAATCCCCGAAGACGCAGTTTTATAAGATTATTGGAGGCATGCTTATAAGGAAGTTTTCTGGAGCAGGTTGAGTCGTTGATCGTGACCGTTGATGGATTCTCGTAGAACGGAGGTAGTATTATTTATAAATTGTCCTTGTAATAGTTCTTATAATCTGTATCAGCGTTAAAAAAAGTTAATGTGGAGAAACGGCTGATGAATCGGATTTCAAATCCAAGAAGAGCAATTTACAGTTTCAAAGCTGAGATGCCTCTTTCGACAAAAGAATGTGGGCTGGTAAGGTGGGCTAGAGGGAGCCAATAATTAATTTGGATGAGGCTCTTTTGTTTATTTTTTTCTAAACTGGTTTGAGCCTTTTTTTTTGTTTAATCTATTAAAACATGTTTGAGTTTTTGCGATCAATCGGCTGGAAAAAAATTATTGCCACGTCAGCTTACCAAGTTTGATGAGGTGGCGCGCTATATGGAGAGAAAAAAAGTCTACCATTATATATATGATTAAAGAATCTAATTAAAAAAATGTAGACCTAAAAGTGAATAATGTTGACTCGTGAGCCTACGCCTTCTTGAGCCCTGTCACTTGAGTTATATACGTATTATTGATTTGCAGAAGCAATGTGTGAGGCTAGATCATTTTCAGGCACATCAATGGCAAGATTTCTTGGTGGCATCTCTTTTGCTCTTACATTACTACTTCATTCATCAGTTCAAGCAACAACGTCAATTTCTCATGTAAATCACTAAGCCCTAGACCGGTCCATGAGAGAACCTTTTTATTTGCGGATTTGTTCTTGATTGGCTTTGGTATGTCTTCTTCACACTTTTTTTGCAGGTTTACGTAGTATATTTAGGTGCTAACCGGCTACAAACCGCTGCTTTAGCTTCAAGCCACCATCTTCATCTTCTTTCAAAAGTCTTTACAAGGTTCCTTTATCTTTTCACCAGCTTTAAAACTCACCAATTAAGGGGAAAAAATCCCTGACAAAGATCTCGACCGCTAATTTTGGATATCTTGTTGTAATAGCAAAGAAGATGCGGAACGATCCATGTTATACAGTTACAGCTATGGCTTCTCAGGCTTCTCTGCAAAACTCAACTCAACACAAGCTGCTTCTTTAGCAAGTAATACTTTCTTTATATTTTGGCGGCAAAATTAGTTAGATCGTTGAAGTATTCGGTTAGGTTTTCGTTATCCTTAACCAGTAACATAGTGATCCAATCGAACCAGTTCCATTTCGTTCAGTTACACTAAAATTGCAATCATGAAAACCGGTTTGGAAATTGGTTTTGTTAAAACTAACCGGGAAATTATTATAGAAATGGAACATGTCATAACGGTTTTCAAGAGCAAAAGCTTGAAGTTGCACACAACAAGGAGTTGGGATTTCTTAGGTCTCACCGTCGACAATGCCGGTCACACTTCTCCGCCGCAGCTAGCCTATGGCTCAGATATCGTCGTCGGAATATTTGATACTGGTAACTTGTTTATCTCTGAGTCTTTCTTGTTACAAAGCTCTCAATGTTCGTTGAAATTCATGTTACTTTCGATTAGGAATTTGGCCGGAATCGGATAGTTTTAAGGAACCGCCGGAGGCGAAACCGATTCCTTCTTCATGGAATGGAAAATGCGTCGGAGGGGAAGATTTCGATCCTTCCGTACATTGCAACCGCAAACTCATCGGCGCTCGATTTTACCTCAGAGGATTCGAGGAGACGTACGGGCCAATTGACCGTAAGCGAGATCGGGAATACCGATCGCCGCGCGATCATCTCGGTCATGGCACACACACAGCTTCGACCGCCGTTGGATCTGTTGTTTTCAACGTGTCCGGTCTTGGCGGCGGCACTGCTCGCGGTGGAGCTCCATCGGCGAGGCTAGCAGTGTTCAAGACTTGCTGGGGAAAGGATCTGGAAGGGGTTTGCACAGAGGCCGATATCTTAGCGGCTTTCGACGACGCGCTACACGACGGCGTCCACGTGATCTCGGCGTCTTTCGGTTCATCGCCCCCTTTAGCACCGTATTTCGAGTCGAGCGCAGACATTGGGGCATTTCACGCGGCAGAGAGAGGAATCTGTGTGGTTTTCTCTAGCGGAAACGACGGGCCTGATCTCGGTGTTGTTCAGAACGTCGCTCCATGGGCAGTTTCCGTCGCAGCTTCAACAGTAGATCGGAGTTTCCCCACCCGAATTGTTATCGACGGCAGTCTCACTCTCACGGTACTGACCTTAAATCCGGGAGTCTAGCTTGTTCCTTTGTAGACCAGAATCACATCTCAAAAACAGGACTTTAAAATTTTCAATCTTTCAGGGCCAGAGCTTGATTTCTCAGGAGATCGCTGGTACATTAGCTGTTGCAACAACGTATTTTGATGGAGGGTAATTTGCTCAACAAAATTGTTTAGATGATTCCTAATTCGTAGCTTATTATTCTGATATGTGCAGGGTTTGCAAATGGGAGAACTGGCTAAAGAAACTAGCTAATGAGACAATAATTCTATGCTTCTCCACTTTGGGTCCGGTTCAGTTCATAGAAGAAGCACAAGCTGCTGCGATAAGAGCAAACGCATCAGCACTAATATTTGCAGCCTCACCAACCAAACAGCTCGTAGAAGAAGTAGACAAGATCCCAACTGTTCGCGTTGATATCCTTCGTGGGACTAGGATCAGGAACTATCTTGCTAGTTCGCCTAAGTAAGCCACATTTTTTATACATTGTTTCCATGCACTATGCTGATATATCGTTATAGAAAACAAAACAATCTCATTATATATATCGCTTTTGGTAAAATTCGAAGAGAGTCAATGGTGAAAATTGGACCGAGCAAAACTGTTATTGGAGAGATTACAGCACCTTCTGTTGCATATTTCTCCTCAAGAGGACCTAGCTCCCTATCACCTGATATTCTCAAGGTACAATCATATTCGGTTTGATGCACTTGTTTGTAATCTTGAGGCTACCGTTGTGTTGATGTGTATATTGCTCTCTGGTGTATCTATGCTGAGTGCAGCCTGATATTACAGCGCCCGGGATTGGGATATTGGCAGCATGGCCTCCTAAAACTCCACCTACACTGTTACCAGGAGACCACCGATCTGTTGAGTGGAACTTCCAGTCCGGAACGTCAATGTCATGTCCTCATGTGGCTGGAGTTATGGCGCTTCTCCAGTCTGCTCACCCTGACTGGTCACCAGCTGCAATCAGAAGTGCTATCATGACCACAGGTCCTATTTATAAGGCAAGACTTTGTACATGCAAACTTAAAATCCGATATTGAATTATCTTTCTTTCCGTTTCCAGCGGATACAAGAGACAGGAGCAACGACATGATCCTCTCTGGTGGTTCGATGAAGCCCACTGACTCGTTTGATATCGGTGCTGGGCATATAAACCCTTTGAAAGCCATGGATCCTGGTCTGGTTTACAATACCAGAACCCAAGACTACGTGCTCTTCTTGTGTAACATTGGCTATACGGATCAACAAATCAAGTCCATGCTTCTCCATCCTGAGTCTTCCACAGCATGCCTTCCGTCTCACTCCTATCGAACCAATGCTGATTTCAACTATCCATCTATTACCATACCGAGCCTGACATTCACCAGGACCATAAAACGTACAGTAAGAAACGTTGGGTCAAACAAAAACACTGTTTATTTCGTGGACATCATTAGCTCAGTGGGAGTACAAGTTGTGATCTGGCCGCGGATTATGGTGTTCTCGAAGTGCCAACAAGAACTCTCTTATTATGTTACATTCAAGCCCCTCAAGATATCTTCTGGTCGGTATGAATTTGGGGAGATCATTTGGACAGATGGGTTCCATCGAGTTAGGAGTCCGTTGGTTGTGTTCTTGAGCAACGGTGGTTTTATTGCAAGCAGTTGAGAAAGAAATGACACGTTGGGCTCACGTTGAAAGAGATGGTGTGTTCTCATCACGATGTGCTTACTACTTTACTGATGATATAAGCTTTAGCAACAAAAAAACAGTTGTAAAACTCTGTATGAACTCATGGACCCTCACTTTGCTTCCTCTGTATCTCAAAACTCGAAAAGTTTTGAGGTCGAATGGTTTTGGTATCTCAAACACAAGATCTATTTGGTTTTTGGTTTACGCTAATATTAACTGCAATTTAGACCATCTTACGAATATTTTAGTCGGTTTACTTCCAATTAGTGTGACTGAACCCAAACCCAAATATCTTTCATCCCAAACCAATTCTGTGATACGTTAGGGTCAACTCCTCTGTTATCCTCACCTGAGAACACTATACCAACGTTGTTTGTGTGACTGAGGATAAAACCATTGGCCATCTCTGACTTGGCCAACCTCTTTAGTAAAACAACTTTTGTTTTCCTCATAATATGGGCCACAAGGTGAAGGATGATACAAATACATATATATCTTAGGCCAAATACATTATACAGACATTGACATGTTATGTAATTATGTTCTTAGCAATAATTATGTTGAGCTGCAATGGATAGATAGATTCAGTCTTAGGTACCAAAAACTTCAGACCAGAAGCTGCCTGTGAGGAAGGAATCTCTCCTAAGAGTGACTCAGTCTAGATATAAGATCATCGGATCAACACTTCGCTTACGAGCTATTCCCGACGACAAAACCTGAGGCTGGCTGCCTCCAAACGAAGATGTGGGTGTGTTCTAACTTAAACCGACACTTCTTGCTTCAACTCTAAAGCTTGAGGTGTTGGTGTTGCTGCTCTATCCTTGACAAATGTCCTAAGGCACCCATTGATTATGCGTGGCGCTGATCCATCACAGAACCGTTTTGCAAGATCAACAGCCTTTTTTGCATCATTTTTGTAACAGTGTTAGTTCACAAAAAGATCAAGGCTGTCGCATTGCAAAGGTAGCTGAAGAGGGAGATATATAGAGAAAGAGAGATATACCTCGTTAATGACAATCGGGTGTCGGGTTTCAAGGACTGCCATTTCAGACATTGCTAAGTGAAGAATCGAAAACTCTAGTATTCTTCCAGCTGGTGCACTCTGCGAATAGGTGCAGAAACATCGATTAGGTTATTTATCGGTAGCACGAGATGAAAGGAGATCTATACAATCACACAACCACAAATAAAAGCTGTTTCTAGATGCTCAAGCTAATTCAAAAGCAAATGTTGAGCTTAGGGTGCAAACAGCTAGTAATAATGAAAGCTAAGGGACAATGGAAAATAATGATCAGAAATGAAGCTCTGAGTTTGGTGGTTCCTTAGTTTTCAACTATCCAATACTTGACCGGAGTAAAAGTTCTAGTGTTCAATTTATACCTTCCAGTCTGGTGGGGAAATTTTCTCGATGATAACGACATGACTATCCCATTTGTCAGCCACTGCAGCCAAGAGTTTCTTTGCAAACCTTTGTGAAAAAACACATAGTGGAAATAAGATATTCAGATTTTTATTTAAGCAGCAAATCTATCCATTGATACATTTTATTATATTTACCTTAAAACAAGTTTGCTGTACACCAGCTTTGGGGGAGCTGAAAGCACTTCTGCTTCTGCAGAAACGGGATGACAAACAACAGGTAATAGTAGTATGTCAATTACAATATAAGTAAAGCAGAACAGGGAAACTTATTATTAGAATAAAACCTACCAATTTTCGATTCTTTTTCATCATGGCGCACAAGCTCCTCTTCCTCTTCACTAGTTTCTGTCTTAACTGGTGGTCCTCCAAAGCTCATGTGGTTGTATTCCAACAAAGAATTCTTGTCAAACTCGTATCCAGGCTCTGTGCAAACCAATCATTACACATTGAAGTTATGTCACAAGTATTTAAATCCAGAAGAATCACGCAACTGGAATTCACAAAGTGGGGATCTCTGAATCAGGAAACAGTATTGACATAACCACATAAAATTACTATTGAGATTCCTACATTCATGACTTTATCGCCAGCAACAAGATCAAAAACATGATGATACTTACCTCTTCGTGCATTTATTCTCTTTTCAAAGAGACGAATTGGGTCAGAGCCTTCTAAGCATGCGGCATACAGTATTACACTGTCAAGATCATACATCAACATGGATCAGAGAGGGCAGACTCATCATTCATACTAATAGCAAAGAATCATAAGTAGTTCATTTTAGCTGAAATAGAGGCTTAATGGTTCTAGACTTGAGGAAAATTGAAATCAATTTTGAGTACGAGGACACATAGAAGCTAGGTTCTGGTTTTAGGGTTACAGGTAAAACCTTAAACCCAATCTCATTGAACTTTAATTTTGAGCCTTAATCTTGTCACACCAAGCTGCAAAGATGACTGAACTGTACCAATTCTAGTTTCAATTTCCAGCTAAAATTTCCAATTCCATTCAAATCAACGATGCGAAAACGATATCAGGACCAAAGAGAGAGAGATAAAAAGAACATACAGAGCGAGTTCGCGGGCGGCTCGGGGACTGCTTAATCGGCCGCTCTTATCAATCTTCGGCATCGGGACATCTCTTACTTCCTCTGCGGTAAGTGTCGGCGTACGGAGAGCGCTTCTCGTCGGAGAAAGAAACAGCCGTAGTGATGAGGACCGTCTATTTCCCGTTCGCAGGGATACCAAGTTCGTTGGCCGGAGCGAATCCACAAATGTAAATCTTAGAGCACGGTGACAATCTAGTGAAACATTACTGGATATGAAACATAGACTCGACGAAGAACGTAGGCAAAGCGGCGAGATGGTTCCCTCCATTTTTGTTTCGAGCTCTCCTGCTTCTTCGCGTTTAGTGAGAAGCAGATAACGTATCCGTAAATTAAAATAAAAAATAAAAATAGAAGAGAAAGTCACGACGTGTTTAACGCTCTGAAAGCCAAAGTAAGTGGCCTATACAGGGATCGAACCTGTGACCTTCGCGTTATTAGCACGACGCTCTAACCAACTGAGCTAATAGGCCATAGCGATATACTGTGGAGCTAGAGCAAATATTTGTATTTCAGTCTGAAAGACTAAACACAAAAAATGGCCTATACAGGGATCGAACCTGTGACCTTCGCGTTATTAGCACGACGCTCTAACCAACTGAGCTAATAGGCCATTACAATCTAATTTGGAGCTAACAGTGTAACATTATTAATAGGTCCCTAGTTGAATTGGTAAGATTGCTCCTTTAAGTGAGAAGGGTTTTGTGCTGACAAACTGCATTTGCTTGGTCCAGCTCCAGAGTCTGCAACTGCATAACCAAATGACTATCTTTGAAAATAGTTAGAAATTGTCATTGTAGTATCTTGAAGTTATCAATCCAGTGTGTTAAGTTTAGAAACATTAAGAATGCATACACTTTCTTATGCTAAGCCAATCCAAATTAAGAATTTGATTTCTAGAAATCCTAAGTAATGAAGACAAGAAAGCAATTAAGAGCAAGAAACAGTGAACTAGAAAATCGAGGAAAAAAGGTCTTAGTCAATGAACTAAGATATCTAGAGATGACCAAGTGTACTAATAAACAATTACACAATGTTAATTACGGCTTGATGACTCCTAATCAAGATAATCACATTTTCATGCTCAGAACATGATATTCTAATCATGCAATAATTCATCTTCCAGTTTCAAATCACAAGAATAACATGCATTTCATTCATTCAAATCACTATTTAGGAAAGCTAATCAATATTAATAATATTCTTAGATATTAATCCCTTTCATAATTACCTAAATCAAGATCAAGTTTTCATTTGTGAAAAAGTAATCATCAAGTATGTAAATCAAGTTCATAAAGCCATTAAACACTTTCGACATCTAATCCTTTAGACTTTTTTTTAACGTTAATACAGATTATGAGAACTATTTTAAGGACAATTTTACAATTAATACTATCTCCGTTCTACGAGAATCCATGCATGATCACGATCAGCGGCTCTACATGTTCATGAAAATTTCTTTATAAGCCTGCCTTAATTAATCTTGTAAAACTTGCGCTTTCAGAGATTCGAACTCATTACCTGCCGTTGTAGAGTTTTTAACCATTTGGCTACTATGCCACAATTGCTTCTACCATCTAATCCCTTAGACTAAGCACGTAAATCTTCTAAAAAATTCATTCAAGCATTTCATCAAACACGTTACAGAAAATAAAACATATAAGTTGTAAATCCACACTTTTTGAGAATCTAGCATAGATATCAACTAAATAGAAAAATATCACTAAACACTAGATTATCCCTAATCACACCTAATGTACCTCATCCTTAACACCCAAATAAACTACTCACCAATCATAATGATTCTATCAAAATCCATAGAAATAGTGATATAAATCATGATTGGAGAGAAATAGAAAAGAGATTAAAAAGAAAAGAAAGATAATTACATTAAAAGTAATTCTGTTGTTTACAAAAGTAAATACTCTAAACTGGAAACAATTTTTATAAGAGAATAAAATGCCTAAAAATAGGCTAAAATTGTGTTTAAAGAAAAGGATTTCGAACCGGATCAACTTGGAACAAATCAAAGCTTGACCCAGTTCAACAGGGTAAAATGCTTAGTTGGGGGGTCTGGCCAGACCGGTGTGACACCAAACGTTATGAGCTGGAGCTTGGAGAAGAATATGGGCAACTGGCTGCACTCGTTGTTGACATCAAACAACGATTTCATTTGCTGATAGTTAGGCTAAAATGCTTAGGATTTAATAGTGAGTTAGGTTACGGCATCTTCATCGGTTAGGACTTTAATTTGGAGTTCTCAACAATTTAATATTATTATTTAGTTATATAATAAAAATTTAAATTTAAAAGAAAACTAAACTAATTAAACAAAGACATGCATTGTGGGTTTGTTATGAGGTTTTCAAACTCCATTTCATATTTTCTCATTTTTATTATTTAATTTCTAATCTTAAAAACCCTATTAAAAAATCTCTAATGGAGATGTCGACCATGAATCTATCATTATAGAGAATATGTAATCTCTAATCTCAGAAAGCTCTCAGGCACGCGTCTCGAGGTAGTCGCCGCCCCTTGGATTCCGCCTTCTCCCTGGCTGGTGGCCTATGCCGTGCCGAGGAGGGTCACGCTGTCGATTAGTTGCTCGCCTTCTCTCATTCGCCTGACCTCTACGACGGTTAGCCGTCTCTGCCTTCTACCTTCCTCCGATCCCCGCCTCATCCTTTGTGCGTCGCTGGTCTCTTCTTCCTTCGCCCGTTCGTTGCTTGCGCTGCCGTGTGTTGTCGCCGTCGAACCATCTGCTTGCGCCGGAGTTCTTGCTCGCCGGAGTGGTGAGTCCGCGTTTTCATCTCGTTAGATCTAAGACTCTCTGGGTTGTAGATGGCGTTTGGTCAGGAGGTGGTAGATTTGATTTTGGTTTGGCTTGTGGGTTCGATATTAGGTTCAGAAGTTGGGTTGTGCTGTTTCCGGTTCAGGATTCTGGTTTGAGATGTGGGTATTTCGTTTCTTTAAATTTTGTCTAGCTACCTCTATAATCCAGGCTATTGTTGGTCCTTAAATCTGTTTTGACTTATGAACTTGCATTTTCTTTGTTTTTTGTGAGAGTTGTAGTGAGTGCTTTCTTATCTGCTTTATTTCCGGGTTTTGTTTAGATTCGGGGTAGATTGGGTAGGTTTGGCTTTGGTTGATTCAAATCTGTTGAGATTTGAGTGTTTAGGCTTCTATCTAGGTGTTCATGAGCGTATAGTGTTGCGTCTCAACCGTATCCAAAAGAATCTTAGTGGTCCTTGTAGGGTTTCCTTCTTGTCGGGTTATGGAGTCTTGTTTCGTTGAGTCTGAGAGAGAGTTTTTCAGCATCTGTTCGTGTAGCTGATGTTACTGTTGGTGTGCCGTGGGCAACAATGGTAAATCTCGCTCCTGCTCCTCCGCTTTGTAAAGATATGCAAGTCTGTATTGTTCTCTGCTTAGTATTTGGACTGTATCGATTGTTTTTCTGGTTATTTATAGATTTTGTTTCTTTTTTTTAGGATTTGGTTCCGGGGATATCTTTGTAATCCGCCGGTTTAGTTTTCCCTGCGTGGGATTTGGTACCGGAGACTTATCCGTTGTCTGCCGGTTTATGTATTCCATCTTTGTAAGATCCAAAGTTATCAATATAATTTAGACGACAAAAAAAGAGAGAATATGTAATCTTTTTTTCTTTTTTTTGGCAACATTATATATATGTAATCTTTATGTTTCATTAATCTAACGAGTTGACAAAAGAAAAAAAAAATTGAAAAGACACTTTTAAAACGAGTAATTTCATAATTTTAGGTAGCTAGAATCTTAGAAACGGAGAAACCACGAATCAGTAATTAAGCAGAGCTACAACAACACGCCTAAGTCATAGAGTAAAATTTCAGAACCTCTGTTTTGACTCGGTCTCCGAACATATCCAACCTGTAAACTACCAACTATAATTTTTTTTCTTTCTAAATTACAATCCATTTTGCCTCTCAGACTCTCTCAGCCTCCGGCAACTTACTCATGTCTGGTTTGTCAACTGATATAGAACTCTCCGACAGAAGCTCCGCGTCGACTGTAGCTCCAACCTCCGCCGCCTTCTGCCGTATAAACGTCGCAGACATATCTGCACCTACTCCGGCAACGGCGTTTCTGTCCCTTAAAACCTGTTCGGGAAAATTGAGCCTCGCCAAGGGACCACGTAGGTAATACGCGGCTGTGTCGTAAGCGCGTGCCGCAGCAAGTTCGGTTTTGTAGGAACCAAGCCAGATCCGTGATCGCTTGTTGGGTTCTCTTATCTCAGCCACCCATTTCCCCCACTTCCTCATCCTTATCCCTTTAAATCGCTTCCCCTTAGGGCTCATCGGATTCCACTTAAGCTTCTCGTTGATGGCCTGTCCTTTTTTCTCCATCGGAAAGTCTGGTTTTCGTTTGTATTCAAATCCTATGGGTCACGACTATTCGCATATATAGAGAGAGAGGATTGTATAAGCAAGAAAAAACAATAAAAATTATATTGACTGTAAGGTGAGGCGGCTAAGGAGAGATATGCCTTATGTTGCTTCGCCGCCACTCTTTTCTTTCCATTATCTTTTAATTAATAGCCGACATAAACTAAAAATCTTTGTCAAACAGTTTTTTTTTTTAAAGATAATGATTTTAAATTTAATCTACTTTAGAATCATTTCGGCTCGTGATCACATTACTTTGGGATTCGTATTTGGACATCTGTAGTCCACAGCCATGATTACATGTCTCTCAACAAAAATTCCACCAAATCTGAATCCGTACCCATCATTGATATAAACTTCTAACAAAAAAAAAAGGAAACGATCGTTTACACAAATAAATCCATATGATCATCACTCTGTTTGTGCAAAATGTTCAGACTTGAGTTGAGAAAGATATTTGTTCCTAGCAAGATATTATACAAGAAACAAAACTGTTCCATTCCTCAGAAGTGTATTAATTCTCAACAATTTGGGTATGTACTTCGAGTTGGGGAATAGTGATCCAAGAGAAATGGGGCAGAGATTGTTCTGTTTCTGATCCCTAGACTTGTTGTTATCGGTCTTACCAGATCAATCCTTACCTCATCATCAGGAGGTAGTTTATATCGGCATACGGGAAGCTCGAGCCACGGTACAATACACTTGACGTGAAACTTGTGCTTACACATCTCTTTAGCTTCACTTCCCTTGTCAAAATCATCCAAACAAATTGAGCATTGCAATGGCTCACATATCTTAACCGTTAGGAGATTCTCCACTTCTTTCTTTCGTGCTGGAAGAGTCCCATGCCTGATTCGATCGTTATCAGTTAGATGTTCAAGCAATTGGTCTAACCCGGATCCAACAAAGGCGTCGATCTTTGCCCAACAGGTGATCTTCTGGTGTAGCAACTGCAGTATCTCAGCTGAGCTTCTCCGTCTCCTCCTAATGATAGAATCAAACTCCCTGTCTGAATCAATCTCTCCATCATGTTGCCTGTGGCGATGAAGATGACGATACGATGATGATGAGTATCGACATTGCTGTCATTTTCATCAACATCAGCAGCAACATTGACCTCATCATTACCCACAACATATAGACAATGCACCGTTTGTACCGAAATCGATCTCTGAGTCTTGAACCTCCCTTAGGCTGCTGCTGCTACTGCCACCATTAACCTCACCGCTCATTTCCTCGACGAACCCAACCCCCGCTTTGGCAATAGGGACATTTGATCTCGCGTCAATGATTGGATTCACCACTTGTGAACACATATGACACCAATACCTAGCTGCCATTTTTACCATTTGAGATTGATCATGGAAGTTGAGAGAATTTGTGATGAAGAAGAAGAGAAAATATCTCTGTATAAACACTCAACTTGATTTACAATTTATGATACATTGAGTTTAAATACTATGACTAAACCAAAGCTAATAACCAAGCTATACAATATGAGTAAACCAATGTAAACCAAACTCTATATCCTATAATACTCCCCCTCAAGATGTAAGGAACTTGCATCTTGGACTTGAAAACCTTGTGAAATGGGGAATGTTGAAATCAGAAGATCAACTGAAACCACATGGAACCTTGGTTTAAAAAAGCGCGCCTGAGGCGCGCCTAGGCGCAAGGCGCAGCAAGGCTCAATGGTCCGAGCCTCATGATGCTGAGGCGAGGCTCCGTCTCAAAGGCGCGCGCTTCATACGCCTAGGCTCAAGGCGCAGCAAGGCTCAAGGCGCGCTTCACCTGCAAAAAAGGTAAATTCCATATTAACATTATACGTACTATAAACTTTAATGTAATTTTCCATTATTAAAGATATATGAATCGTTTTAAGTCTAAGTTTTAAGTCTAATAAATTTTAAAACCCTAATTTGTTTTTTCCCTAACATACGTGAGCCTCTTTTCTCCAATTACCAAAGCCTCTATAAATGAAACACGCTTCCTCTTCTCTTCCATTAACAGAACCTCTATTTCTATGATCTCATAATTCTCTACCTCTATTTCTCTGATCTCATAATTCTCTCTTCATCATATCTGCTTCTACTCTTCCATCATGTCTTCTGATCCATTTCCAGCCTCTAAAAAAACAATTGATCCTGCAAGAAAACATGCAACCTGCGATGATAAAGGAAGTTGGACGTGTAACTACTGTGGTAAAGTCACAAATGGTGGAGTTTTTCGAGCTAAACAACATATAATTGGAGGTTTTAGGAATGCAGCAGCCTGTCGTGAAGCTCCAGATTTACGGTTTTGACTTGTTAAACAGCTCCATACTAAGAAAAGAAATCGCTTGGCTCAAACAAGATTGAATGACATGGTGTTTGTCAAATACAATCGTGCTTTAAGACGTCGTTATAAAAGGAGAGACACCATTGATCCCATCAGCCTAGATGATATTGACGAATGCAACGAGTGGCTGCTCGGAAAAATGGATGGACAGGAGGCTGATGATTATGATCTAGTTTTTGATGATGATAATTTAACTTGGAATATGGTTAGCAATGCATCTGGAGCTGAAGAGCCTAGTTACACTACTAGAGCCCGTGGATCATCATTAGAGGCTTCAAGTAGAGCTGAGAAAGGGAGGCATTCAGCCTCAAGCTCCACTCCAAATCCAAGAGCATCTCAAAGGCCAAATTCAACTCCATTGGTGTTAATTGATGAGGATGATATTGAAGAAGATTTTGGAGGAGGAGATGAGGATAATGCTGTGCTTGAGGATGAATATGGGTTTGAGGATGATGATGAATTGGATTATTAAGTTTTAGACTACTACATTTGCTTTAGACTTTTGAGTGTTTGGCTTTTTTGTTTCTGTTTTTCAGTTTTATTCTCTGTTTTGGACTAAAGGTTTTAACATTTAATGGTTTAAGCATGATATTTAAGTTATAGTTTGTTATATTATGTTTTATGATACATTAAGATAACTAACCTTGTGTTTTTAGTTGTATGTGCGCCTCAGGTCAGGAAAGCGCAGCGCCTCGTGCGCCTAGGCTCAAGGCTCCATATGGCCATCTCAGCGCCTGGCTGCGCCTTGCGCCATTTTAAACCAAGCATGGAACCTCTGGTGGTCTTGGTAAAGAACAGTAAAGGAGATCAAGTATAGACCTTAACCAACCAGAATGAGCCACAATCATAGTAAAAGCAAAGTCTCTGATCAGTCCACGTAGAAAGATTGAAGGAAAACTATGTTGCCATTGCAGCTCATGATAGACTAAGGCTGCTTGATTGTCACTGAACATGACAACAGAATCAACCAAGTGAATGTGAAGATCAAACAAAAGATTGTTGAACCAATCCAATTCCCAAGAAGAATTAGCCATTGAAGTATATCCAGCTTCTTCTGATCTTCTACAAATCACATTGTGCTGCTTAGATGTCCAATAGTCTGACACAAATCGTGAATCAGACTTGATATTGTACAAAATGTTTGTCATTTTCAAAGAAATGAACAACCCAATGAACTTGCGACAGTGAGAATCATAAGGCAGAAGACCACCAATGTAGTTACTCAGCTTGAGATTCAACTTCATTAATATAGGAGCAGGCGTGAATCCAACTAAACCAAACTCCTTCAATAACTCCATTAGATGAAGAACCTGACTATCAGGTGCCTGTAACACAACACTGTGATTCTGCTTTTGAATAACAGATGATGCTCTGATCAACTTGGAAAGGAAGTGAATCAACCAGAAATGTTCCAGCAGCAACGTCATTTTGAGCCAAAACGGAACGTGATTCACAACCATAATAGCAATATCCGATAGACTTAATCTTTCATCAACAGAGACCATATCTAATGAAGAAGCTATCTCAGCTACATTGCATAATGTATGACGAATATGCACAAGTATCACACCAGCTTCACCATAACCATGATTCTGTTTAGAATTTGCTAACACAAGCTCCCCCTCTTTATGTGCATATCTATGGTCTAAACTAGGCCAGAACGCAACAATACCTTCACCATCACAGATACTTCCAGACTCTACATAGATCAATCCAGAATATATATCTGTAGTGAGCAAGGGGAGTAGAAAACCACATACCACATCAGTGTATGTGCGCCATGAACAGGAAGCTAAAACAATCACCTGCGGAATATCTGAAGCAACGGGAGATGACAAAGAGCCAAAAGGCTTATCGCGAGACTTCAGAGATGCGATTACCGGTGAATCCGGTGCAGAACCTCGAAGATTACTCTGGCCTGGACAATCAGAAGCAATTCGAGATGACGAAGAACCAAAAGGATCATCACGATGACGGAAGAGATGCGAATCAAATGGATCTTGAAATTCCGAGGATGTGAAGGCAAAAGAAACTCCGAGAACAGGAGTCGAGCACATCACAGCGACAAATCGAGGACAAACTCCGGGAACAGGAGCAGAACTCGTCGCAACGGCAGATCTACTGGATATACGCAGAAACATCTTCACAATAACCATCGGGAAATCAAACCAATACTCTCGCTCCATATGACTATTTGCAAATAGCAAACTCACAGAGAGAGAATGAAACAGATCCACACGATCTGAAGAACCAGAAGGATCATCAAGAACCTTCGGTGATGAAACCTTCAGAGAATCCGGTGTAGTTGTTGGATATGCGAAATCTCCTTGCGGTTTCACCGTTGACATCGATTTAAGCTTAGATCAGAGAGATATAAGCACAAATCGCACAGGAAATAGGAAGGAGAAGCTCGAATCAACTACAGAAATGGATCGTGAAGTGAAAAAACAAATCAGAATATCGAGGAAAGCCGATCTCGAAATCAAATGAACAGAACTCGAATCTGATAATCAAGCTAAGAAATGAAGATATCTAAGCTCGATTCAGAGGAATTGGAGCTCGTTTCGAAGAGATTGGGGCTCGATGAGTACGATTTGATGAAGCTCGAGCTTGATTAACAGATCAAGTCGAAGAAGATGAAAACACAATCAATCGGAACTGCTGAAACGAAGCGGAAGATGATGGAGCAAAAAAAATTCAGGTGTTTCTTTGCTCTGATACCATTTTACCATTTGAGATTGATCATGAAAGTTGAGAGAATTTGTGATGAAGAAGAAGAGAAAATATCTTTGTATAAACACTCAACTTGATTTACAATTTATGATACATTGAGTTTAAATACTATGACTAAACCAAAGCTAATAACCAAGCTATACAATATGAGTAAACCAATGTAAACCAAACTCTATATCCTATAATAGCCATTGCCTCTACCTCCTTCACCCACCCAACTCTGCCTCTCCTTTCTGAAACAACCAGAAGAAAAACATAAGAAACATGATGAAAACCTATAAATTTTCCATCTTTCTTAGCCTCTCTTCCTTCGTTTAAATTCAGTTTTAGCAGATCTCAATAAAAGGAATGGCATTCCCAAGAGAAATAATAAAACGAGAATCATCTTCATCAGGAACATATTCGCATATTTCAGACAGGAAAACATTAGGAGATTTGTAAGAAAAACAAGCTTCACACCAAAGAAAATAAGAGCAAATCCATGAAAAGAAAACTCCCAATTCGAACATATAATAATCAAAACAAAGAACAAATAACAAACCATATCTTGTAAAGGTTCATACTTTCTGAAGATCCAGAGGAAAAAGTGACCTTCCTTCTTTAGATCGAAGCTCTATCTGCAGAAATGGTGGGTGGAAGACGAGAAGACAAAATATTTACTTGCAGACCCAATCCAAAGCCCATTAACCACAAACGAAGGGCCTAATTGAGGTAAACCCGACGTAAACCACATCTAATGTGGAATTAAGTTGAACCGAATCGAACCGAGTCAAAACGAACCGGCGAAAGTTGAACTTGAAAAAAGGAGAAGGCTCGTCTCGGTGCCAGAAAGGTATATCTCCGACGATGAGCGAAACGGAAGCAACCGATGATTCGGCTCCAGCGACTGCTTCTGATGCGACGGAGCATACAGCGATCGGGGTGGTTGATTCTGTGGAGGAATCCATAGGAGGAGCAGAGAAATGGGTGGATGATTTCCATCGGACGGTTAAGGAATCGACGGATTCCGCCATTCGCTCTGCTCGTTTTCTCCGTGAAAACTCTACCTCTCAGTTCCGCTCTATACAGGTTATTATCTCTCTTCGTTCACCATGAAGTTTCTCGAATCGAAGTTCTTTTACAACAAATTTCAGGATTCAAATCCTGAATTCGAATCAATAAATCTCATAAGCTGTTAATTCTAGAACTGAGTTCGATTCGTAAGAGAGTATGCTCTATTTCAGATGTTTTTGTATAGTAGATGGTGCTAGTTAATGTTCATATGGTGGAACCATAGCGTTAGAACTTTTTGACAGTGATCCCAGTCTCTCATGGGCTATGATTCTGCTTCTCTTTTCCAGTGGAATGTTTTGTTCAGAAATCTGAGTATCTTGTTGAGTATCTTCCATCATTGTTGAGAAACAATGTCTTTTCAAGATATCATATATTCATGTTGCTTAAAGATATATCTATGGAGTAAATCATTTATCTGCCTGAGATCACAGTTCTGTTTTGTTTCTGAAATTGCAGGATTTCATTCCACATGCTTTGACTCAGTATAAGTCCTATGAGAATGCTTTCTTCAGTAAAGTAACAGGTAACTTGACGCCAAGCTTCATTACAAATTATGCTTGTACAACTACATTATTGCTTAGGAACGATTTATTTACACCTAACCATTGAAATATAACCAAAACCTTCATTTGTAGTTGTAATGCGTCTATTAGTGTGCTTAAACTAGAATCTTCCTCTCTGCCCTGATGTCTAATCCTCGCATGGTTACCAGATTAATCTGACTCACTCTCCCCCTGTTGATTAATCCTCATCTTGCAGAAGAATTGATAAACGCAAAGGAGCATCCGGCTGCTGCTGCTGGGATTGGTCTCGCTGCTGGTCTCGTTCTTATGCGAGGTATAACCTCTGCCTTATCACCTTTTGCAACTTACAATCTTCCCATTTTCTTAGGAGCATCCAAAAATTATCACATCTCTATTTTCTTAGATTTTTCTTGGTTTTCTGTGGTTCTACTAATTACAGGCCCAAGAAGATTCTTGTTTCGTCATACACTGGGCCGATTTCAGAGCGAAGAGGTATCTACCATGCCACTGACTTCAAATTTAGTTAATTTCCCTGGTTTGCGTCCCCTTTCTTGTTTTTTCATCCACTTAAATCATCAGGCACAGTTCTTGAGAGCTGAGAAGCATGTCCAGGAGTTAAACATGTCTGTAGACTTGATGAAAAAGGAGAGCATGAAATTACTTGAGAGGTCGGCCTTAGCAGAGAAGGATATGAAACGTGGTCTTTCTGAACTCATGTATGCCTTCAAATCTGCGGACCCACTTTTTTTACTTAATTGACTTAATTTGCGTTATTAAGGCTTACTGTCATTATCTGGTAGGAACTCTGGAAACAACATACATCGTCTTGCTAAGTCCGTCCACAAGGTTGAATGCGAAGCTGCAGGTAAGAACAATATGCATATCTTTTACCTCTTTCGACCTTACATTTGTAATATTCATTTATTCCATGTGTCAGTTTAGAATATGTTAATGTTTTTAGATCGATACTGAATATATAATCTACTTTGATAATGTCATATTGGATCTCAATTTACACATAGACTTGTATTCTATGCAGATTTAATGGATGGACTGCGGCAAATTCCTGGGAGGGAAGCTATCAAGCTTAGAGCCGAAGTGAGTCATTTTTTTCATGTCCCTCATGTTTAAACTTCATTGCAATGAACGGTCAATCAAATTCTCTTGTCTTAAATCATTAGGTTGCTTCTATGACTTCGCTCTTGAGACAGAAGAGGATTGCATTGAACAAAAGAATCATGGGGATGTCTGAGCTAGGAGTTCCCGTCTGATATACAACACAAAACCACAAAGTCTTGAGTTTTTTTCCCAAGGTATTTCAAGCAGATCTCTCGTCAACAAACATCTAACTCTGTCTAAATCCAAATCCTTATCTTGAGACAGATTATGTTTCTTTTGACACCACTAGCTTATTTGCTCGAGTTGGGAGAGGAAAGATTAATGAGAAACATATATAAAGTTACTGAATCAATCAGTAATAGTTGACAATGAAGTTTCTAAAAGAGCTAAGCCAGTCCCATAACTAACAATGAAACGTAACTCTATGGGAAACGGAGTGTGGGCCATCCACCAACGCGACTAGGTGACCCAACCGCACTGATCGGTCTCATTGCGTTAAACCCTCCAGACGAGCAAGAAGCTTCGTTGGTCTGACAATTCCGACCGTTAATGTCGAGCATCTGATCTCTCCTCCTTAGACGCTCTCTCTTGAGAACTTATCTTTTCCCCTTTTGCCCTTGACCGGAACCGGTACTATCTCCAGGCCCATCAGCTTCGCAACCACCCCTGTCTCACACCACACTACACTCTCCCCAGCCACAGTCCGAGGCAGGCGTTTTGTCTCTGAGCTCATCTGGCTCCTCGATCTCCGCTCATCCCCGCAGTTTGATCTTCGTCCACCCTGTCTCACCATGTCAGCACTGGCGCCAAGCTGGCACTGGAATGACGACCGGTACATCGCATCCTTACCGTCCAGCGAGAAACGTGGGTAGTGGTTCAACGCGTTCCTCGCGGACCTTAACAGCAAGCAAATAAAAACATAATTATATCATATACATCCGATATATCATTACGAATCGTACAAAAGAGAGATCCATTTCTTATAACTTGCTAGTTTTTTAGAAGAAAGAATCACGATAATTTTTTTTTAAAGTTCTATGATGACTGATTATATAAGCATGACGCACCTCAAGATATCGGAACTGTTAACGCATGACATCCGAACGGGCTGATATAAGTAATCATCGTCGTCGTCGCAATTATCAAAAGAACCGTAGTAAGATTCACGAAGCCTAGCTCTTCGAACAAAATCTTCTTCAGCCTCTAGCTGAAGTATCATGTCCTCTAACGTTCTCGGCGACCCTCCACCAAAAGGAGTGTTTTCAGGTGTGACAGACGGTCTCACATCGATATTTTGTTGTTGGTTTAGTGTGGAAGTCGAACCATTGCCACCACAAGAGCTCGCCAAGCCGCCTCGTGGACCTCGTCCTCGCATTCTCGAGGCGAGAGCGTATTTCTTGAGGAAGAAGAAAGACAGATCTTTCATTGTTTTGTTTGGGATATTGCATTAAAGATTTCAAACTGATGGTGAAGGAGAAGAAGCTATGGTGGTGTGAGGGGAATGAATTCGGGGTGGTGGGAGATAGGTTCTTTAAGTTTTCGGGTGAAAAAATAATTATGTTTTGTTTTAATGAGTGTCACGTAGAAAAGTGTCATTGGTGGTCACGATGTTCTCTTTTCTCATTTTTTTCACGTATTAGATAAATGTATTGTTTCCCGAACCATTCTTTGTGCTTTTTTCTTAGCTCAAATATGTGATTATGGAGGAGATTCTCCAATTCACTAAAACGACAAAAATATAGGGGAAGATTGTAAGATTTCAAAAATTAAAGAAAACAACACAATATACATGAAATACAATGGATCTTCCTATTAAGGAAAAGATAGACAAGGTCAGGCTTGCAATCATTACATGGAGCAGAGAAAAACACAGGAATAGCCATGAAAGAATCGAACTTCTCAAACAACCTCTTGATGCAGCTTTAATCCAAGAAAAACCAAATGATGCAGATATCAAAAAGATCATTGAGGAACTGAAAGAGAATTACAAGGCTGGAGGCAAAGAAGCCGCCAACTCTGGCTTCAGCTGGGAGATAAGAATATCGGGTATTTCCATGTTGCTACAAAAGGAAGACAAACAATCAATAAGTTTGCTATGATGGTAGATGAAAATGGAAGTACATGTTATTGAAGACCAAATCTCATATGTTATCTCAAGGTATTACAAGAACCTGTTCTAAACTCAAGGCATATCTGAGGAGGAGATGAAGATCACAGTTAATAAAGCGTTGAATCCCCTGGTATCTAAAGAAGTAAATGTCGAGTTGATTAAAAATCCCTATGGAAGAAGAAATTAAAGAAGCACTTTTCTCCATACGTTCGGACAAGACCCCTGATCCGGATGACTTATCTGCCTATTTTTCCAGTCCAACTGGGATATTGTTGGAAAGGATATCATTAAAGAAGTACAAAAATTCTTCATTTCCAGTCAAATGCCAAGGGATATGAATTCTACCTTTGTGAGGCTAATACCAAAGATCATCTCGCCAAGTAAAGTGGTTGACTATCGCCTAATAGCCCAGTGTAATAGCACTTACAAAGTGATATCCAAACTGATTTCCAGACGCCTCAAACCTGTCAAGGAGAAGCTAATATCAAAAAATCAATTTGCCTTTGTGCCAAAGAGAGTTATCATAGAAAATGTTCTCATCACTCATGAGGTATTACACTTCCTTAAGAAATCTAAAACATTTAAAAGTTGTTCTATGGCAGTCAAAACTGATATAGCAAAAGCATATGACCACCTAGAATGGACATTTATCCAAGAGGTCCTAACAAGATTGGGCTTCCACATCATATGGACTGGATGAATAATGCAATGCATTACATCTACCTCATATTTCGTCTTAATCAATGGCTCAGCTAGGGGATGAGTGAAACCTAGTAGGGAAATAAGACAAGACGACACAATGTTCTTCTGTATAGTGGACAAGAAGAGATGCACAAAATTGTTGAGAATTCTATCTTGCTATGAATCAGCCTCCGGACAACAAGTTAATAGCCAGAAATCGTCTATCTCCTTTGCTAGGAACACTCCAATTTTATTTACGTGATCAAGCAAAAAAGATCCTGAAAATAGACAAACATGGAAGTATAGGCAAGTATCTAGGCCTATCTGAGTATAAATAAAATTATAATCAACAAAATTTCAATATAACATATCCAAACCTATTATTCAACATTTATACATTTTTCAAATCTATTATTTTAAACATTCTTATATATAACTTTAAAAACAACCCTTAAAACCATATACTCTAAACCATAATAATACTCTAAACATCAATCTCAATCATAAACTATAAAATCAAAATATAAAAACTAATTATATACATAAAACTAATATTTAAACATTTACATATATAGTTCAAATAAAACAAATTAAAACTCTAAACTCTAACTCTAAATTTAAGATTTTGTTTTGAAAATTTACTAAGTTATAATTTTAATCATAAACTCAAAGTCTTAAAATTATATTTTTAATTATTAAATATATAATAATAACTAAAATTTAACACTTTTAAAATTAAAAATTCATCTAAACTTAAGATTGAAAATTAAATTTATTCATTTTGTTATTTTAAATCATTTTAAGTATTATATATACTCATTTAATATTTTAAATCACTTTTAAAATTTAACACTTTTTAGAAAGTTTTTATATATTATACTTTTCAATTTAAAACGAAAAAATAAATTTTAACAATTTATTTTATTTTTATGTAATTTTCGTAATCATATATATAATGGGAGAGTTTTTCTCTCCCACCACAGCCCTCCACGTCAGCGTTATGTATAAACCAATAGAAAATTGCCATGTGGTGACTCATGTAGCACACAAAAAATTAGTTCTTGCTACAATATCGATCCCCTTCTTCGAGTGAGTTTCAACAACCTGGCGCTTGATCTTCCTTGAGATTCATCATTTTGATATGATGCTATAAATTAGGCCATCCTGCCTCCAACAAAAACCAATTACTATCCCTTCCTCTCTTATCAAATAAAAAGTTTCCTTTTAGCAGTTAAATTTCGATTCAGATCTCTAATTTTTCTTCTTTGAAAATGGTTGATCTTTGATCTTTGTTGGGTTTTTATATTCAGATCTACAGATCATGATTTGACGGAGAGGAAGAGACGAGAAGATCTGGTGGAGTGAGTCTGGGGGAGACGGTTGGCTGGCGAGGACTCCATGATTTCCTCCTCTTTTCCGTTCTTTTGCGGCGGTGGCGTGACGGAATCCTGAAATGTTTTCGTTCGTGTCGCTCAAAGATTTCTGGGTTTCTGTCCAAATTGGCCACATCAATATGGACGTTTCCAAGACAAAGCAGCTTCTCCAATTGATTGAAGATCGGGTGTTTCAAAGACCTAACATATGTTTTGATGATGGTTTTGCTCTGTAAGATCCAGCGCCCTTCTTTCATCTGCATCTGCAACCTTTCTCCTCACATCTACGCATCAAGTTCCCTCCAATTGGAGAATGATGTAGCGCATCCTTTAGTTTTAGGGCTTTTAAGTCGAACACCATGGGCTTTTGTGTTCGACAAGTTATCTTAATTACTTTGGCCTTTTTAATGTTTTAGGGTTCTTTTCATTAGGTCTAGAGTCTTTCGTTTATTATAAATAGGAATGTTATAGAGTCTTTGTAAAGTAGACATTATTTTGATAAATCAATAGAAACTCAAGTTTCGAAAGAGCTTTCTTGTGCAAAGCCCTGAGAGGAGGACTCTCAAACCCTAGCCGTCATCGAATCTCTTCGATTACGTCTAAACCCAAGTTTGTTTGCGAGTTCTCTTGGAGATCTCGTGTTCTCACTTGTTATCTAAGCTTCCGCTCTCTATCAGTTGGTATCAGAGACAAAACGTTCCTTCACGGTGTCTCAATTTTCAACGATGATGAAAAGGATGGCTAAAAACATCACCACCGACGGTTACCATCACCAATATCTTCGTGTAGCTTCTAAGGAAGAGTGGACGGAGCTTCGTAACGAGCTATTTTCGATTCAACAGAAATTCCAAGCGAAAATCTGTGAGTCGATTCATAAATTAGCGGAGACGAAGGCGTATGATAACCACCCCTCACATGTCTACGATTCAGAAGAAGATTTCAAGGATATCATTGACGATAAAACCTTGATGTGCGACGATGCTCGTCAGCAGATCCACGATAAGCCATCAAGTTGTGATTGCGATGTTGGTTCGTTTTTTCTAGGTCAAGGAGATCGTTACACGGTTCTCTACGGTGAACCGATTTTTGACAGCTATGACGATGAATTGATTTGTGATGTTTCCTTTCACAACTCATGTGATGCGAAGCCTATTTACTATGATGATCCAATCTTTAATATTAGGGATGATGATGCTATCTTTGATATAGGGGATGATGAAGATCCAAGCTATGACGAATACCAAGAAACAAGCATAGATCTCGTCAACTTACAAGGAATAGACGATATAAAAGTTGCACCAACAAGACATGTTCAATTGGTGAACAAAATCAACGAGATAAACGGAGATGCGTATATTTATAAGATAAATCAAGGCACTAGTGGATGTGTTGCGAATCAGCATCGGCAAGTCCACAGCGAGCCGCCAGATCCAGGTCGCTGCAAAATTTTGTTTCTTCAAAGTGAATGTCTCTTCAAGCAGACCTATGTTGGTCATGTCGTCAACATTGGAGTTGGTGGATATCATGGTCCATGTTTGTTTCTCCAAGGATACGAGATTGATAAACACATCTTTGGTGATCCAACGTTGGATAGTTATGAGGTGGTTGCGAGCACAAGGGGTACTGTTACTCTACATCAATGTAAAATAACAAGATATGGTTTTACTCTGAGCTACAAGACAAAGCAAAAGAATGCATATATTCATCTATGCAGCTTAAAGACAGAGCCAGTGAATTGTGCTTTTGGGGAAAAAGATACAATATTACCTTTCTCTGATCATGTTCGTGATGTCTGTGACACACACGTACGCACCGTTGCTCGTTTTGGAATTTTTTTCTCCTTTGGTATTTTTCATACAAGCAAAAGGTATATGGTGGATTCATGTGTTGAAAATTGCATAATTGTTATGCTATTCTCACGAATGATCACAAATGTGTATATGTCCATCGTATTTGTTGGTTTCTTCATCGACACTTTGGAAGCACTAACGAAGGAAACTTGTGAGGAAAGAAAAGTAATGCAGCTGTTCATAAAGCTCCACATTTCTATGATTCCATCAAATCCATGGTTGTTTCTTCACTACTTGTGTTTCACGGAAGAGATAGTGTGTTTCAAAGAGATTGCTACAACCAAGATACTAGTGAGCCTTTGTTTGCCGCAGAGGCATGTGTTTATGCTTCTTCCATTTGATAAGAGAGTAATGCTGGGATCATTTCACGACATGTGCATGAGTGGTTCCACTTTATCTGACTTGGTAACACATCAGCATTCTCTAACATTGAGGACTTGGATTTCTGTTCATGGAGACGTAATGGACGAAAATGATGCTAGCACACACGCCCAAAGGGTTAACTGCTCCACTAAAACGGTTCAGATTGTTACGCAGATTCCTTTGTTTGTGAAGTCGCCTCTTATTCATCTTTGGGTTCTTCTGCACTCTTTCAGACAATCTGCAGATGTTGTACTCATCTTTCAAGCAGTGGCAAAAATGGAGAATTTCCACAGTCATCAACCATTTACTCTCTTCTTTCATGAAAGTCTTTTTGTGATCAGAGGAAAGCATACTATCAACGTCAAATGGGATTTTTTCACGAGCATAATGGTGTTTTATGTGGTGGTTTTACCAGACATTTACAAGGTGCTAGTAAAGCTTCAACATAGTTTTCATTTTGTTGCTTGTGCTCAGCGTCTGGTGTATCCATTTTTCTCTTTCATTTCATGTGCGCTATCTGGTACAGTGATTCCAAGGTATGTGTGGCCACCGTGGGCACATACAATCTTTCTATCTCCAGCTCACATGTTCACAATGGTGCAGTTGGTGTTCCGTCATGGGATTTCGTTGCAAGATACGTTATCATTTCAAGCTTCTCATGCACAAAAGGAGGTCACACCATGGCATTTATGTGGGGATTTTGTGTTGTCTGAAAATGAGAACGACGTTAAGGAGCTATTCGATAATCAAAATAGAAACAAGGAGGGTCACTTTTTGGTAAATCATATTTGTTTGATGCCATTGTATCAAACCGAACCTTGCCGTATGAATAACATGTCTGTTATTCTCTTTCTTCCTTGGTCTGATCTTCTGGAGGTAGAGGGTTCTCACGACATAATCCTTGATGTTGGTGATGTTTTAGAGGATCATATTTCACAAGGCCTTCAGATACTTCCTTTGTTTCCCCTTGACATTCTTTCTTTGTTGAAATATAAACATGACTTGGGCGTTAGTGGGTCAGTGTTCGTGGGTTTCATTGCACCATTGGTGGACCTTTCAGACGACGGCATCGTCTTGGAGTTCACAACAGATTACAATGGATATTTTAAGTGGGAAATTGGAATATTTCGTAACCCATTATTGGAATCTACTTGCACATTCACAAGATTTAGTTGTTGGAGCGACTTTGCTTACGAATCAAGCATGCTGTTATGTGTTGATTCATCTTCTACCAGGATGCCACAACCTAATTCTTATAATGTGTCTTTAGAACCAGATTATAAGTTGTTGGTAACTGTCTTTCAAGGCGTGTCTTGGATGGAGTGTTTTCAATCTCAGCAAGACAGACAAAGCGAGATCACAAATGAAGCGTTAGAGAATATGCTTCGATGTCCAACGAGTGATAATATCCCGAGCTGGGGTGCAATGGGTGCAACGATGAGTCTTACGGAGTTTATTCATCTACAAGCTTCTCAACGTAATTTGAGCTTCAATGTATGTCACCTTGTTTGTGACACTGTTGAGTATTTCCAGCTAGTTCACCGTCATGATAAGAAGAATTTAGAGACTATTATGTTGCAGTACAAGGCCAGAACTGCTGTTCAATGCCATGAAGTTTGTTTTGAGCTCCGTGATCTAGTGTGGTTGGTCATAACAAGGGATCTTATGCCTCAGTTGAATACGTCCGAAGTTTCTCTATTTGCAGACATTGCAATGATATATTCTGCATACAAGAAGATGAGCACAGAATAACACCATTGAGAATACTCTGGTGTATCAATTCAAATGACTTAGGAAGTTCAGCTACCATCGGATTTGGCCACACACAATTTCTTTAACCAAAGGCACTTGTGTCGATTTTACACAAACAACAATGAGCTGGATTCGTGGGCGAATCTTTCTCACCCGGAGAGACCTGATGTAGCGCATCCTTTAGTTTTAGGGCTTTTAAGTCGAACACCATGGGCTTTTGTGTTCGACAAGTTATCTTAATTACTTTGGCCTTTTTAATGTTTTAGGGTTCTTTTCATTAGGTCTAGAGTCTTTCGTTTATTATAAATAGGAATGTTATAGAGTCTTTGTAAAGTAGACATTATTTTGATAAATCAATAGAAACTCAAGTTTCGAAAGAGCTTTCTTGTGCAAAGCCCTGAGAGGAGGACTCTCAAACCCTAGCCGTCATCGAATCTCTTCGATTACGTCTAAACCCAAGTTTGTTTGCGAGTTCTCTTGGAGATCTCGTGTTCTCACTTGTTATCTAAGCTTCCGCTCTCTATCAGAGAACATGCCTCAAGTGTCTCCATCCATTACTGAAAAGCAGTCTCAAGAAGGCGGTTTTAGATTCAGCATATGATGGGAGAAGGGAGAAGGAGGAGGTACAGTGGGTGGATTTGAAGGGAAATAACTTGCTGACATCCGCGAATTCTGAGTCTCGGTTAGTCTGTTATCTGTTTTTGCGTCTTTCAATTTGCGATAATCTGTTGCAGCTTCTTTGGTTCCTTGCTATGAAGATTGAATCTGTAATCAATTGAAGCTTCAAAGTTGTGACCTTTTCTGTATGTTAGCTGACTGGCATTTGTCGGACTCCTCATTTTATTAGCAGTGAAGAAGACGATATTAGATATGATGGCTATAAAAGTTGTGCTTGCGTCATTACGTGCTCACTTCAGTTTAGTTTTACCCGGATATAAGGCAATGTCGAAAGGTGAAGAAGCTAGCTCGAGATCTATCCTTATTCGTCTCCAGGCCTGTCCTTCAGAGTCCATATACATTGAGGTGGTACATATAATATAACCTGCTGTCCATCGCTAAACTACATTTTCTCGCCTGAGATTATATGATGTTTCCAGGTTTGACATAGCATCATTTTGTGATGGTTTTAGGATTGTGAATTGTCGAAGCACAATAATTTTTATGGCACGTTTCTATGGAAGGGATTTGTCAATGGGCCACACTCACATGGCTTATCTTCTTCCTACCTCTGCATTCCTTTCCAGCCACCGTGACATCTTCCCTTTCAAATCTTCAAGGTATTCTTTTCACTATTTATGCTTCGAATATAATTATTACGATTGAATTCTACTATACTACAGTCACATATTCATCTAATTCCTACTCCATATCAGTTTCATAAATTTTTAGTTTGGTCCTACAAATAATAGTCCACAACGACACAAGGCTTTCACCACTGTCACTTTCCATCCTTCTCAGCCCTCCTCAAACTGAATATACCCGTCTCTATGTCATCCACCCATCTGATTACGCATCTCAGCAACACCACCACCATGTTATGAATCGCTCAGATCCACCACCAAAAGCGTACCTTCTTCCTCCGCCGAACTCTAAGGTATGAATTCTTACGGCTCATATTTGTTTTTGTGTAAACATGTTCAGTGATTTGAAACTTTTGTTTGATTGACTACTAAAGTATAGATTGGAGATTGTTTATATAATGAGTCCTACGGCTCATATTTTTCTCAGAAAACAAGTTGCAATTTCCTCATGTTTAACACGTTACGCTTACAATCCACAAGAAAAGAACTCAATTCTGATGGAAGACCCCTAGAGTTTGAAATGCTTGTAGTATATTTCTTGATGGATTAAACTTGAAAAAGAGAATGAGCTTAAAACTGTAAGTGACAACATACTTCTTACGTGAACGTGCAGGTTTGAAACAGTGCTGAAATTTTGAATAACTTGGACCCGACTGTGGAAGGCCAACAACAAAACCTATTGCACTGTATTTCCATTGTTTGGTTCCCATTGTTGGTAAAATATAATAAATCAAAGGAGCATAGTAGTTGCAAGAAGGGTTTAAGTCAGATGATTATGCCCGTGCTACACAATTTACCTTGAAAATATGCCACAGCTTTATGAGCACATAATTCTTGGATGTAGGTTGAAATCCGATGTGGTTTCGATCCCTGCTACGATTATTTACATCATGATGTACTACATTAGGTTTGACTTTTATGCTACTGACATGTGTGTAATATAAAAAGGATTGTAAATTGATGGGAATAAAACTATTTCTTGATGGAAAATCTTAACTCGATAATCTTTAACTTGGTATTACACGTCATATTTTTTAGCGTTTCACTAATACAAATCTTAACATCTCGATTTAATTTGGAAATATAATTGAATAAACTTTTAAGAAATTGCATTGGATACCAAAGCAAGAATTTTAAAAATGTAAATTCAACCTACACTGACCCCGCGCGTGCGCGGGGTTTCAGTCACTAGTTTTATATTAATTAAATCCCAAAATATTTTGATTGGCTGATACAACATCACAAGGATCACAGATCTGTACCATTCATTAAAGATATCAACGGCTCAGATTTATTATTGTAAACACACATATAACATTCTCATCCGTCAGATCTTCATTTCATTTAATCTCAGCCGTTGATAATCTTTAACTTAAATAATTAATTATGCCTCTCACTTTATCCTCCTATGCGCCGTCTTCACGAGCCTTCTTCGTCTTCATTTTTTTTTGTATCATGGCCAAGAAGAAAACGTAAGAAATTCTGTTAGGATCCCTCATCGTAAGTATGAAGGGACCAACACTAATATATAAAGAGTTAGGGTCAATCCATTCATAGACAATTGGTTTTGAGTTAGAAGCCCGTAATAAAGCCTAAATTAACATGGTATCAGAGTCTCGTTTAACCCACGTAGGGTGGCCCAAAAAGGGTTTATTACCGGTCCTAAAGTGGGATTCGGTTTGAGATGGGCCGATAAGAGTCATCATCTCGAGGGGGCGTGTTAGGATCCCACATCGGAAGTATGAAGGGACCAACACTAATATATAAGACCATCTCCAATGTAAAACACTATATTTCACACTAAAATAGAGTGACACTAAAATAGAGTTGGCTTTCTCTCTAATGTACAACTCTATTTTCTACTCTAAAAATAGAATATTCTAAGTATATTCTATCTTTTTATTTACTACTAAAACTTTTTATTTATAAAGTTTACAATTCAACCCCATTTATTTATTCTTTACAAAATTTTCATAAATTATAATAATGCAACTTCTATATTATAATATTATTTAAATTAAACATTTATTCAATAAAAACAACATTACATCATATAGAAATAATAAAACATAATAGATTTTGGTTTAAATATCACAATTACTATATTTCCCCCCACAAATGATCGATTAAAGCATTTTGAAGTGAAAAATAAGCTTCTCTATCTTTGATTTCTCTAAATCTACCAAGAGACTCTTGGAATCGGATATTGTCATCTTTTTACAAACTTTTGGTGTGTTATATTTATTTGTGTTGTTTATCTTAAATTTGAGTACTTTTCATGTTGTTTATTTTGGTATTTTTTTCAGTATTTTTAATAATTGTATAATAAGTAATTATTAAACTTATTATTTATTATAGATATAAATAAAATATTTAAAAGTTAAAGGACCATTTTATAAATAAAAAGTTTAACACTAAAATAGAGTAGAAAATAGGTTTACACTATTTTAGTGTGAGATATAGAGTAGGGTTAGAAGTTAATTTACTTTAAAATAGAGTTTAGTGTAGAAAATAGTGTGAGGTTGGAGATGCTCTAAAGGGTTAGGGTCAATCCGCTCATAGCCAATTGGTTTTGAATTGGAAGCCCATAATAAAGCCCAAATTAACATGGTATCAGAGCGGTCGAGATGAATTCAAGATTATGCAAAAATCTAGAAGATAAAGATAAACTCTATATATATTAGATAAACATATATCTTAGATTCTATATTAGATAAACATATATCTTAGATTCTCCTAAGTTGTATGAAATTATGATCTATCTTACAATATACTATATAAAGGCACAAGAGCCTAATGAATCATTAACACAAATCATTATTTAGATTATAAAACTTGTCATGATATCAGAATGGGTGATTCTTCGGGATCAAAACTAATTTTCTATTTTTTCTATTTGTCGTTTTCAGAAAAAAAATAAAAAATCATCGGTTGTTTACGTGAAGAAAAGTCAAGCGGCTTCATCTTCTTTCATTTGATTTGATCGTGAGCTATTGATTTGATCATAATTCTTGTGAGTTAAACAATTAGTATTCTGTTTGATTTGTTTGTTTGTTTCAGCGATCAGCCATCACTTGTTTTAAAAAAAGAAAAATTTTCTATAAAAGATGGACAAAGAAGTTTTGTCCTTATCTATTGAGTCTTCTACGTTAATCACCAAAACCAAGAGACGTTGAAGGATTGAAGATGAAGCCAATGTGAGTGGTTTTATTAAAAAAAAGGTGATCGTTTCTTATGACAATAGAATGATGACTACAATGTGGTTATGAAATTTTGAACGTGAATCTATCCTATCGATTGATTCGTTATGTTATCTCATTCTCGTGAATAACATCCTTTTGATTCAACTTCTCGTCCTCGTGAGTTGTTATTTATTTTGTAGTCGCGAACTATCTTTGGACATCGCAATCGCGAATTTTGTCCCTTACTACTTGAAGAATCCTACGATCGGGTATAAACGTCGATGATGATCCGATGGCCGGGTATTGCAGCCGAATTGACCCTACGACCGGGTATAAACATCGCTGAAGAACTTTACGATCGAGTATAAATGTCGATTTACCTGACGGCAAGGTATATTGTCGATACTTTGAAGATTTGCGTGAGGTATTGGGAGATCGAGATAAGATCGACTGTATCAAAATAAATTGAGAAGAATCTGGAATAATTAAGATGAATATCCAAGAATAGGAAATTTATCATTATCTCTAATATATTATGGGTGTAAATGGATTGCATTTTTTTGGAATGGAATGAGGTGGAATGACTAATTCCATAAAATATTTACCATTTGTCTTGAATTTTATTTTTTGGAATGAAATAGAATGGAATGTTCATTCCATCAATTCCACAATAAATTTCAAAGAAAAGCATTCCTCCACAAATTTGATGAGGAATGAATGGGATGAATTTATTCCATTTTTTTCTCTACATCTCATTTATGTTATCCCATTCCATATTATTCCATTAATCCTACTATATGTAATCCATTTACAGCCTATATTCCATATTAGTTTAGGAATTATGTTAATTCTACCATTATATAAGTCTATGCATATTGTACTTTATTCTTATGGGAGTATAATATAATTCTTCCTAAACACCTTTGTGTTCTTACTCTCATAAACTTATCAAATCCAAGCTCCTCTTCGATTCAGTTTTGATCCAGCCACCACAACCTTCGATTTCCGTTCATTCTCAGCCACCTCCTTCACTGCGCACCACCAGCCGTCACCTTCAATTTCCATTGATTCAATATCGATCCAGCCACCACCACCTTCGAAAAATGGAAGACGAAGATGAATCAGAGGAGGAGGAGTCTCGTGAAGAAGTCGACGACCTAGATCCGGCGAAGGCTCTTCTCCACTAGATCTGGTGATGGGGAAGCAAGAACGAAGAAATCGCCGGTTAAGAAGATGAAGGATCCGTCGGAGCCTCTTCTCCACTACGAGATCCGACGAAAGTGAGAGAGGAGACGGTGGTCTTGGTGGTTGCCAGAGAGACGATGAAGGTTGTCACCGGAGTCGACGGCTCTGGTCACCGGAGTTACATGCCGGAGACGTTAAAGCCTCGTCGTCGAATTTCTCGATCGTCGACGGCTCTTCTATTTTTTCCTAATAAAATTAATTATTTAATGTAAATATATTTTATTATAAATAATATTTAAATAATATATTTTCTATTTTTAATATATATATATATATATATATATATATATATATATTTAAAAATGGTAAATAATAGCTACGACAATGATTATAGATAGTCGTAGCAAATATAGTTACGAACACGTTTCATAGCTATTCGTAGCCAAGCTACGGCTACGTTCGTAGCTATTCTGCAGAGAGCTTGCTACGGATAGCTACGACAATGATTATAGATAGTCGTAGCAAATATAGTTACGAACACGTTTCATAGCTATTCGTAGCCAAGCTACGGCTACGTTCGTAGCTATTCTGCAGAGAGCTTGCTACGGATAACTACGAATTCTCAATAACTACGAACGTTTAGGCAGGATTGAGTTCGTAGCTATGACTCAGTTTACTTGTAGTGATAATAGTTAATAACCTCTACAAGCATCGTATTGTACACTCCAACGATGCTAACATGTGTATAAATACTATAACACAATATGAAGATTCTTGATTTGGATCTAACTCAATTAATGAATATTATTGTCTTAATGACTTTGGAGATCTTTGATTCCGAGGACAGGAAAACAATCCTAAATTGTAATATTTTCTTGACAAAACATCTAAAGTCTAATGTAGAGACCTTTTAACGAGTTGAAGGTGTCAACTGTTATCAACAACCAACCGAGGCAAGCACGAACATGGGAACATGTAGTTTCTATAAACATTCTCTTTTTGTTTTGTGGAGAAACTAATCGGAATGAGGTAGGCAATTTTTTTTTTAAAGCCATAAGACTATGTAAATCCCAACTAGAGATGTTAAAAATGACTCAAAATAAACGAGTCTAAACGGCATGTTTTATAAAATGAGCATGTTTAGTCCTGTTTATCAAACACATTTAAACGAGTTTTCATATTTTAAACGGGTAGTCTTTTAGGTCCGGTTAATTTTTCCTTAATTTTTTTTTACGGTCAATTTTTTTCTTTTTTAAAATTTTTCGTTTAAAAAAAATATATAAACGGGTCTAAACGGATTATCCGTTAATTTAACGGGTTTTAATGGGCAGACCTTAACGGATCTAAATGGGTTTAAAGGGTATGTCTAAACGGGCCGGGCCTAAACGGGCCGGACACACCCGTTTTAACATCCTATTTCCAACTCAGGAACTAGTTTGTATACTGGGCCTTGAATTTTTCGGCCCAACTCCTAATCTGCTTTAGAAAATTTTCCTTTTTTTAAAATAAAAAAGTAGGAAAATAGGTTAAACTATGGCAATAAACCTAGCCCTTCCGACTACACCTCCGCCGTCTCGTCTCTTCACCTTCAATCGTTTTTTTCGCTACCGTGACTTGGCTTATTTTTCTTCTTCTTCTCCGACTGGTAAAATCTTCTCACCGAGCTCTAACTCCACATTTCTCTTTCGTTATCTCTGCTTTCGTGGTTTATGTTCCTAGCCTACATTTCTCCAATTGCTTCTCGAGCTTTATAGGCCATGAGTTAGCTAATTTTGCTTCTATTTTTTTTTGTGCTGCTAGCGTATTCTGACTTTTTTTTTCCAGTGATTTTGTTGAGTTTTGATTGGATTTTGAGAATTGGCATTGCGTTTGCTTAGTTTTGTTAGCAAGCATTCGTAGGTTTCTTCCTGTTTGCTTTTGTTTTAGAACCGAAACCATCTAAATGTTGAAGAAGATAAGCGTTTGTTTTTTGTTTGTATTTCTACATGGTCTGTTGCAGTGCTTTGATGAAACTTTCATCATTGGTAAGAATTCTCGATGAAACTCCAATAGAAGAAGAGAATGTTACAATCAAGTTTTCATTTATTTCTTGCTTTTTTAGGGTTTGCTTTTGGGCGTGTACTGATTCTGCTTGTGTGGTTTTGTAACCTAGACAGGCGTATTGAGAGCTACGACTAGGAGATTTGCTTTCACAACCAAATCCAAGTCAGTGGCAACCATGGCAGCTGTAAGTCTCACATTTTTCAATCCAGGAGACTAGTCTAATAGAATACTCTTCCTTTCCCTGTGTCATGACTGATTTTTTTGAGTGCTGTGACAGAATCAAGAATACCCAGGAAATTCAAAACGCCAGCTCGAGAAGCTCTTTGATGAGGCTCTGAGATTAACGGTTCCTGATGAAGCTGGTGTTGAGCCTGTGGTTACTACCTCCCCTCTTGGAAAACCTGGAGCTCCTGTAAAATTTGGAGATTACCAATGGTGCTCCCTCTATCACTTAATTCAAATGAAAACCGTTCCAATCAAGTTCCTTTCTGTCTGTTAAATTAGATTTTCTTACATCATGTTGTTGTCTGCAGTAACAATGCAATGGGTCTATGGTCTATAATTAAAGGAAAGGGTACTCAGTTCAAGGGTCCTCCAACAGTTGGACAGGTTGGTGGTTGTTCTTTAGAATTCTGTGGCTTTTTTTATGCTCCATGTTGTGTAGCAGATTCTTATTGGATCTTACTTATCTCCTAACTCTTATTTTGTGCCCTTTTTCACATAGGCCCTTATGATGAATCTACCTACTTCTGAGATGGTTGATTCATGCTCTGTAGCTGGACCTGGATTTGTTAACGTTGTACTATCAACCAAGTGGATGGCTAAGGTGCTCCTGTTGTATTACGCGCTTGTGTAATCGTTTTCTAGTCATCGTATAAATAATCTATGCGTAGGGTAATTGTTTTCTAATATGCAGAGCATTGAAAGTATGCTTATCAAGGGAATTGACACATGGGCGCCTGCTCCTCCGGTTAAGAGAGCCGTAGTTGATTTTTCCTCTCCCAACATTGCCAAAGAAATGCATGTTGGTCATCTGAGATCAACTATCATCGGTGATACACTAGCTCGCATGCTCGAGTACTCAAAGGTTGAAGTTCTACGCAGAAACCATGTTGGTGACTGGGGAACACAGGTACCTACTTTTATACTCTTCAAATAATTTCTTAATGATGCCAAAAATAATAATAATAATAATAATTTCTTAATCTTGAACCGAGTGCTTTATTGTTGTATTTTGATATTTATCAAAGAAATAAAAACCTTGTTTATTCTGCAGTTTGGCATGCTCATTGAGTACCTCTTTGAGAAATTTCCTGATACTGATAGTGTAACTGAGACAGCAATTGGAGATCTTCAGGTCAGCTGCCTTACATCATATGACATTTCGAGCTTTACAGTTCTTCTTATGTACAAATATTGTCATAACACGCTTCATGTAAAGAACCAAAGCAAGTTAACTTCATATGTCATCTGACAGTCGTTTTACAAAGAATCAAAGAGTAAGTTTGATCTTGATCCGGACTTTAAGGAAAAAGCACAACAGGCTGTGGTCCGTCTACAGGTAAATAACATTTTTTCCGAACCTGAATTACTGGTGCTTCTTCTGTTTGGCAGTATTCCAGTATGCAGCTGCCTATCTTAATTACTCTCTTGTCTATTTTCCGTTTCATCGGTGCAGGGTGGAGATCCTAAATACCGCAAGGCTTGGGCTAAAATTTGTGAAATCAGCCGAACCGAGTTTGCCAAGGTTTATCAGCGCCTTCGAGTTGAGCTTGAAGAAAAGGTAAAGGAAGAGATGTACCAATACTATATTATTTGAGACAGAATAGAAAGAAAAGAGGTACATGGATGGGTAATAAAAAAACATTGATCCATGACAGGGAGAAAGCTTTTACAACCCCTATATCGCTAACGTAATTGGAGAATTGGATAGCAAGGGGTTGATTGAAGAAAGTGATGGTGCTCGTGTGATTTTCCTCGAAGGCTTTGACATCCCACTCATGGTTGTAAAGAGTGACGGTGGTTTTAACTATGCCTCAACAGATCTGACTGCTCTTTGGTGGGTTACCTTTTCTTTTATAAAACCCATATTTTAGTAGCAAACTTTGGAATATACATCTCATATATTATGACGTTTTGTGTTTGTATATGGTGAAGTATGTGGTTTGACCTGAACTTGCATATTTTTAATAATAAATTGGCTGCTGATTCTAAAATCTGCCTGGTCCAGGTATCGGCTTAATGAAGAGAAAGCTGAGTGGATTATATATGTGACCGATGTTGGCCAGCAGATGCACTTCAATATGTTCTTCAAAGTAGGGTTGATGAATATTTGTATTGTTTTGACATTTCTTGCTTATAACTGTCAATCCTAACTGTGGTTATCCTGTTACTATGAATCAGGCTGCCAGAAAAGCAGGCTGGCTTCCAGACAATGATAAAACTTACCCTAGAGTTGACCATGTTGGTTTTGGTCTCGTCAAGGGGGAAGATGGCAAGCGATTTAGAACTCGGTCTTCAGAAGTAGTCCGTCTAGTTGATTTGCTAGATGAGGCCAAGACTCGCAGTAAAGCTGCCCTTATTGAGCGTGGTATCTAACTTTGTTTCAGCATTGTTAACTGTTGAACTATTAACTTTGCTCAGTTACTCTGTGGTCTGATTTGTCCTTTATATGTTGTTTCTCATTTTAGGTAAGGACAAAGAATGGACTCCTGAGGAGCTGGACCAAACAGCTGAGGCAGTTGGATATGGTGCGGTGAAGTGAGTATTATTATGCCTATTCTCGTTTTAGGAATTTTTGTGATCAAAGCTGAACAAACATGATGAATGTTCTACCAGATGTTTTGATGGTTGGCATTATAATATTTTCATACTAGTGCTAACTTGCGGTTTTGTTTAATGTTCTTTCAAGGTATGCTGACCTGAAGAACAACAGATCAACAAGTTATACTTTCAACTTCGATCAAATGCTTAGTGATAAGGTACTGAAATTTACCACCTAATTTACATATTTGCATTATGCAGTCACCTAGACATGCTTATTAATCACATGTCATGAGCAGGGAAATACAGCGGTTTACCTTCTTTACGCTCATGCTCGGATCTGTTCAATCATCAGAAAGTCTGGCAAAGACATAGAAGAGCTGAAAAGGGTATTTTAGCCGCATGATCATAAATTACTCAGTTTTATTCATTGTTCCTCTGTTCTTCCTTTTGACTGGGAAGTCTTAAGATTGTTTTTTTGTGCCCACCCTGAGCCTTTTTCATATCTGATGGATCCTCAAACACTTTACGGAGACTCGGTTGTAAACTCTTACCATACACATACGTTGAAGAGTAATTCTTACGTTTCAACATCTGATTGATTGCAGACAGGAAAGCTAGCATTGGATCATCCAGAAGAACGAGCACTGGGGCTTCACTTGCTTCGATTTGCTGAGGTAACACATGTTCACCATTAGATACTACTTTCAAATTTGGCTTCTTTTTCTGGATAACAAGATGAGCAAATTGCACGAACACATGTGTGAACGATTTGCAGACGGTTGAGGCAGCTTGTGCCAACTTGTTGCCGAACGTACTGTGCGAGTACCTCTACGATTTATCTGAACGTTACACCACATTCTACTCTGTTCATCAGGTGTGGATTAGAAACATTCTAGTTTCTATCTAATATTGTGATATCAGACTGCAATCTCACAACATGATTTTTTTACAGGTCATTGGTTCACCAGAGGAGGCAAGCCGACTACTACTCTGTGAAGCAACCGCTTTGGTGATGCGGAAATGTTTCCACCTTCTTGGAATCACCCCTGTTTACAAGATTTGATGGATCCCATCACCATCAAACTCTTGACAGTTTGTTTGTTTTTTATTCATTGCAAATGGATCAGAGGATTTGAAGATAGCAATGAGTTTTACTTTCAAATTTATGAATCCTTTTTAATCTATCCTTTTTAAACTGACTTCAAATCCGAATCCACTTGGTTAAGGCAATCATTCAGTGATCTATAACTTATATTTCACTTTCAAGTATATGAAGTCAACCCTAGAGTTATATAACTTATATTCTTCTCAGGGATGGTTATAAAACTTCACGGTCTAATCAGGCAGGACAACCTATTTGTAACCCATGTCATCATCTAACCATGTTCATGATCCCCTAAGCGAAGCAGCATGACTCTCAACTCCTTTTAACTCTTTAGAAGATCCAACATGATTCAAATTCTTTGATTTGCCATTACAAATTCACCTTTATAGCCAAATATTTGCCAACCCATTGATGTCGAACTAGTTGTATTAACTCCACCACTGCCTTTCCCAATGACTTTCAATGTCTCCAGATCTTCAGGGTGATTTATTTTCCGTGTGGGCGAGGCTGCTGTCTTCCACGAACCAGCCGAGTTTCTTGAGCAACAAAGATGTCTGATGATAAAGAGAAGCCCATGTCGGCCCTCGTGGACGATGGCAACTGCAACGTCTCGGTCGATGTTCCTCCAGTCACCAAAGAGATCACCAAGTGAAGGCACTGAATCTAAGAATATGATGATGTCCTATACTCCCTCCGTTTCACAAAGATACATGTTTTAACATTTTCACACATTTTAAGAAATAAATCACAATACCAACTTTAATCTCTTAATAATATTATTATTACTTTTAACTTTATGTTGAAAAATGTATTCTCAATTAATAGCATGGGTAAAATAGGTAAACAACTCCAAATTTTACATTGGAAATACAAAACTTGTAACTTTGTGAAACAATTTTTTTTTCTAAAACTTACATCTTTGTGAAACGGAGGGAGTATATGTTTAGGTAATAGTGGAACGAAATAATCTACATAAGAAAATGTTGCTCCTCGTAGCCTCATGTTTGTAAATTTCAACGTTTACATGCTTTTCTTGTTCCCACATCGATAATATGAGCCGATAAATTTTCGACGATTCTACTTCTATTAATCTTATATTTATTAATTGACAAAAAAAAGTTTTTTGAATAATTGACAATATTTAACCAAAACTTATGTGTTTATAACCAAAATTCATGTGTTTTATAGTACATTTATTTTTCGGTTGATGAATCGTACTTTCTTAACATGATTTATCGAACCTTCTTGATAAAAGAGTAACTAGTAAGGACCCAAATTCCATGTTTTTGCAAATATAATGGTATCAACTATCAACTATATGAAGCAAAACTGACTACACAAATATGAACCAAATAGAAGCAAAAGTAAAGCCAAATCAGATTTATTATTATTATTATTGATTACTCATAAAAAGAAGAGTAATCAGAGAGATACAAAAGCAAGGGTGGTCAAGGTCGACATTGACACAATAGTCAAACAACAACACAAGAACCAACCACTCAAATCTTTAAAAAAAACATCAAACTAAGGTTGCATAATTTCTGGGGAAAACAAAAACCTAAAATAAAAGGTAGCATAATTTCGACTTCCTTATGCAGCAGAGGGGGCAAGGTTGGTAAGTTCATCGCCACCGGACTCATTGGAAGCTAAGGCTGCAATGATCGGATTTGGATTCAGCTTAGACTCTGTCTCAACAAAGTTTTTGTAGTCCAAACTGGGATCTTCGAAAATCTCCCACCACTTTTTCACCAACATTTTTATGTCTTCACGGTCCATGTGTTCTTCAGTTTCATCATACTTCCATGGCTTTGAACCCTGTAAAAATTGATTAAAATATAAAAAAATTAGTTAAATGAATCTATATATCTAGATGTATAGCAAGAAAAACTAAATAAGACTTACATTAGCACAATAATGAACAACACTGATTTGGTCAAGGTCAATACGTTCTGGATGACGCCAAAGCATAGCCAATACAAGATTGTAAGTCGAAGGGATTGGCTTGTAAATGTCTCTGAAGTATTCATTCAGAAAATCCTATAAAAAAATAAACAATAATATAAGAATCATAAAATAAAGAAAACTCAAATCAAATAATGACAAAGAGAGAAAATCAAACCTGTTCAGCAAAATATGTTGGAGTAGTGATTTGGACAACGCGAAGGAGATCCTTGTAAGTGCTGAGGTTTGGTTCAAACATTAACATACCGGCGTTGAAATACACCGGTGGTGGAGAACCAAGGCTTTCCACTGGCCATGTCACTTTTTCGGGTGACTGTTGGCAGTAACCGATCTGGTATTGACGAGTGTTGCACCAAGATATCTCGCAGAAACAATCTTTAACCGCGTATCTCCATCTAGATGAAAATCAAAAAGATGGTCGATGTTGCTAAACACTTGTATATCTCCATCTAGATAAATCACCTTTTCATACTCCACAAACTGCAATATGTGATAAAAAAAAATGGTTAAACTAAATACACAACAACGTTTACAATGATTATTTATATGTTGTCCAATGTTATTTGATTAATCTACTATCTTATCTTAATAATATTGACATAAACAATATGATCATATTGTAGTAAACACAAATATATATATATATATATAGTAAGTAAGAATTTTACCTCCCAAATACGAAGCTTGGAGTAATTGAGGACAAAATAAGGCATGGAATAACCCACTTTGTTTACCGGTGGAATGACTAGTTCAATATCACGGATGATGCATCCTTGAGCCACCAGAATTTGTCGATGTTCTTCAGGCACATCTGGGAGAGTGGCTACCACAAGAGGATAAGCCGATCTCACCTTACGAAGTCCTTTGGCTAGACCAACCACACCTTTCCAGTAATCTTTGTTTCCGGCAAGAAAAGTGACATAAGCCCTTTTCCCACTGTTAGGATTCGCTACCACATTAGTTTCAATGCCCTTCTCGACAGCCAAATTCATTGGAGCCATCTCAAATGATTAAAAAAGATTTAGTAGGTAGTAGCTTTTTATGGTCGTTTGAAGTGTGTGAAAATGGAGAACGGGAGACATCTTTTTATATAGGAGACGAGACATACAAGAGAATAAAATGGGAGAGTTAATTATGGGATCTGTTATCCTTTTCATTATTAATTTGAACGTTTTTAGAAATAGTGATCTAATCGATTATTTCTTGTATTCCAAGTTGTATAATAAGAGATACGCATATTAAATGTGGATCGTAACGAAGGAAATGTGAAAATCTTCCATATATAAACTCAATCAAAATCTAACTCTAGAAGAATAAAAAGGAAAGAAACCCCAATATTGCAATAACTTATTTCTACAATTGTAAAGATTTTGAAGATGTCTAAATATACCTAGTAGACAAGTATATATATGTTATCAAAGCTTATGAGATATATACTCTTTTTTTTTGAGAAAAAGAGATATATAAACTCTAATCGGATAATATAACCATCTATCTCGGAAAGATTCATACCTCTGAATGATATATGAATAATAATGTCACAAATTTAGATACCATAAATACATATTTTCAGTGTTAATGTGACATATAAAAACTAATCGGATAATAGAGCATCTATTTTTGTGAAGCAACCGTGGCCTAATGGTCAAGTGGTTAAAGCTTTATACCGGTAGGTACTGGGTTCAAATCCCCGAAGACGCAGTTTTACAAGATTAATGGAGGCAAGCTTATAAAGAAGTTTTCAGGAGCAGGTGGAGCCGTTGATCGTGACCGTTGATGGATTCTCGTAGAACGGAGGTAGTATTATCTGTAAAATTGTCCTTGTAATAGTTCTCATATAATCTGTATCAGCGTTAAAAAAAAAGAGCATCTATTTCGGAAAGTTTCATATCTTTGAATGATACATGCTTTATCGAAAAAGAATGATACATGAATAATAATGTCACACACTTAACTACCATAAACATATGTCATCAGTGTTATTGAGACGTAAAATATAATCGGACAATACATAACAGAGCCATCTATCTCAGAAAAGTTTCAAATCTTTGAATGATATATGAATAATAATGTCACAAATTTACCTACCATAAATATATGTTTTCAGTGTTAACGAGACATATAAAAACTTACCGGATAATAGAGCCATCTATTTTGGAAAGTTTCGTATCTTTGAATGATATATGAATATTAATGTCACACATTAACTACCATAAATATATGCGTTCAGTGTTAATGAGACAAAATCTAATCGGATAATACATAATAGAGCCATCTATCTCGGAAAGTTCCATATCTTTGAATGATATATGAATAATAATGTCACACTTTTGACTACCATAAAATATATTGTTCCAGTGTTAATGAGACATAAAATCTAACGGATAATACATAATAGAGCCATCTATCTCGGAAAGTTTCATATCTTTGAGTGATATATGAATGTCACACATTTAACTACCATACTTACCCGAATTGATCCATGCAATTTGAATATAATACAGCTGAGCCAAAGCAAATGTAGAAATAAAAATCAAAAAGTGATCTTTTGTCGGGGCCGTTAGATCATAATATTAATAATAACATACTCCCTCCCTCTGTATAAAAATAAACTAGATTTAAGGATTTTACACACATATTAAGAAATCATTAAATTTTATATTTTTTCTAAACTAAACTATCATTTATTATTAGTTTAAAAAAAAATTAACCAATCATAAACTAATCTGCAGAATATAAATGGTCAAAAGAGTAAAACATGTCATTAATTTTACATTGAAAATTGAAAAGATGATTTATATTTAGATAAAAAAAATTTCTTAAACTTAGTTTAATTTTATAGGGAGGGAGTATTTTTTACCAAAACAATAATTACATAACATATCTTATATTAGCTTTTAGCGAATGGATCGGCGTATAACAATATGGACTGGGCTTCTAAGTAGGCCGTGATTGAAAAAGCGTTTGGGCTGGAGAAACTTTCGTTGAAAAGATGCCATGTAGACTAATCTCTATGCCGTTGAAGATTTCCTAATTCCTATGGTAAGTTTCGATCTCAATTCCCCGGCGACTAAGAAAAACGAATGAAGAAATTAGCGAGAACATGGCGGAGAACTCGTCCCGGCGACGAAGATGATAAGTTCGTCCTTCCTACTGTGGACGACGTCGATTCTCGGCCTATAGATACGCAAGGTCTTTTTATTTTCTCTCATCCTGTCAGTAGATTCGTAAAGCAAGTTCATAACAATTTCTGATTATCTTCGTCGTTATATAGAGCAAGAGGAGTACGTTCGGTCGCTCGAGGAAGCTCACGCTCAGCAAAGTCGACAATGGAGGGTATGATTGAAGAACAGTAGCTAATTTGTATACATTTGAGAGTTGTGTGTTAAGCAATGTTTTATCATTTCTGTAGAGCGTGTTCGCAGTTCTTCTCTTCTGCTATGGATCTTTCCTCTTCTACTCAATTTTCCAGCAGTTCATGTCACCGTGGGAGCTGGTAATGATATGTGTGGCCTTGTTCGTCCTTGTAGCACTTCGACTAGTTTTCTTTCTTGTTCTTACGATTCTCTTCCTATAAATTGAATCCACAGTTGGAAGTTCTGATCGGATTAATTGCAGTTAAATCTTTGAGTTGAAAATGAAATTAGAAACTTAAGAACTCAGTCTAAATTGATTGTTGTTTTAATGATAGATTCCTGATTTTGAGCTCTGGATTTCTTGCCCGACTATGGAGAGTTGATAGTATAGTGAATTGATTACATTTACCATCTTTGGATAATACACTAATTTTGCATGTGTGTGGAGTTATGTGCACTTGTTTTGCTTCAGACCTACATATACAGATGTTTCTTTATTTAAGGTATGTATATTGTACAGTCGGTATTTCTTTAGTTCTGAGGTTATGTCATTTTTTCTGAGCAGCGGTATCATGCATACTTCATGGAAGATCTCAAGTCATGGATGGTCATTTCAGCTGGTTTGTCTCACATCTATGTGATTTTAACTTTGCAGTTATGGTTTATTACATTTGTCTCATCATTCAATATGGTGGTAGAGTCAATACTGAGTTTGTGTGGAAGTTTCTGTGTCATCTCTTTTCTCTTGTGCCAGTATGGGAAACAAACAGATATGTTAGATGCAAATTAGTCTAATCTACACTTTCACACGGTCAATCTCTGGCTGTAGTTCCTCAGTATCGCTTTGCATATGTCTATTAATGGAGTAGTGTAGTATGTGCCTGATTGCGTGCATTTTTAGTGTTTTGGAACTTAGGTACGTAAAGCTGTTTCTCTGCTAGTATAGTTATTAGAACAAATTTTTAAGGCCATAGTGAAACCACTCTGCCATCAGGAGACTTTGCTACTTGATCTTCAGTTCATTTTGTTTATTCTTTTCTGGATGTTATTTGATTTTTACAACAATATCACTTTTATCACTGGATTTTTGGATCAGAATGGATTGCTATCATGGCTTGCTGCCTCTCAATTGTCGGGATGTTAGATAAGAAGAATGATCATAGACGGTGGTTCTGGTACTCTTGTGTTCCTGGATCTGCACTGACCATCTTTTGGCTTTACTACTTGCTGAGGTACACTAGAGAATATACATTTCACCATTTCAGATGACATCTTACACTTGATAGACATTCATGATTACTACTAGTAGATTTAAGAGAAGCTAGAGTGCAATGAATCTCAATGTATATAGCTCCAGAGATACCGGTTCATAGATATGCAACTTTTAGTACATTAGTCCGTGTGTTAGAAGTTTATGCTGGATCCACAGTAGGGACATTTCTTGTCAATTCGATTTATTAGTGATCTTTCTGTTGAGTTGTGCTAATAAGCTGTTATCACTCGTGTTGTAGGCTTCCGAAGTTCCGGTGGGATGCTATCTGGCTTCCATTTGGCCCCATTTGGTATGTGCATATATCCCGTCTATATAATCCTGTGTATAGTATATATAACATGTGTGTGTGTAACACCAATGTTTGTATCAACTGACTGTATCTTCGAATTTGAAGCGGAGCTGGAACTTGTTTATACGTGGACCATCTACTGGAGGAATCATCTGAAGAAGTGAAAAAGCTAAGGAACTATATGTATGCATATAAAGCAAGGTAGAGATAAAACCCCATCCCAATACACTTGAGAGTAAATCTGTGATAGCAAGTTTTGACTCTTACCATCCTCCTAAAGAACCGTCTCTTTTCTTCTTCTTCTTTTTGGTTAAATAGTACTACACAGAACCGAAACCTTCAAATTCGATTTGAACATCACTAAAATTATTGTGTAAAAAACTTATGATTGACACAACCTATAGATTCCAGGTCCTAAAGCCAACATGAAGCAAATTCAAGGCATACAGGTAAACTCTTGATTAGTCCATTTGTGATTACTGTTCTGAAACGACTCATCGCTCCGACATCTTTCTCGCTCGGATTTCATATGTAATGGAACAAAGATTCAAGAAGATAGATAAATGTTTTCTCCAATAACTTCATTACTGATTCGACAGTCACTAGAAACGAAGAAAAAAAATCAGAAAATCAGAGAAGTGGTTTACAAGATAGTTCAATCCTCTTCTTCGATGACTTTAGTGCCAAGGCCAGAGAGTCCTTCGGCAGGGATTTCAGCAACAGTGACAAGGGAGAAAAACTCTTCCTTTGCATCTTCGTCATCGTTTCTCTTACGAGCAATTCTGACTCTGATCCTTCTAGGAGGACCTCTGATACCTTTGCTCCAAATCTGCTTGTTGAGCTTCACATCCACTCTCACATCCTTTGTCCCCATTGCCTTCTCTGCAAACTTCCTTATCTCCTTGATTGCCTTTGGTGCCTTCTTCTTAAAGGTACTGTTCAACACACACACAAGATCAATCAAGCTCACTAAAGGTGGCATTCATAGGTAATTAAACTAGATAGCACGCAATTTTAACAGGTAATGAACTGAGAAAACCATCAAACAGCTAAAACTTTGAACCGACAGAAGATACCGAAGCAGAGGAGTTTAGTTTCGTTTGGAACTTACCAGCTATGAAGGCGTCTGTGAAGGTTGATGGTGTACTCTCTGGTCACCACCTCCTCTTTCCTTCCCTTCTTCTCCGACATTTTTATGTCTCTTTCTCTGTTCCTGAGTATATAACGAAACTCAAACCGGTTAAAATCAGATAGATTCGGATCAGCTCACTGTTTGTTCACAACTTCATTTTATTGCCAATCAAATGAAGGAATATGAAGGAGAATCCATTGGCCTGAACTTAAAACGAAAGATCAGCCAAATTAAGTTAAGTCAGAGAGAGAGAACAATACCTTCGCCTCTCCAAGAACGCCGAAAGCCAGAGACGGTGGTGGCGGAAGAGAAGTAGGCTTATATGCGGCGCTTAATAGGTCGCGTAAAGAACTAACCCTACTCGATTTAATGGGCTTTAATCGCTCTCTTACTGGCCCAAATTAAGAGTTTCCAAACTAAACTAGTAACGTCTAACTATTTGCCTGTAATCATTAATAGGCTCATTAGAGGAATGTAGTGGTATGATTCTCACATTGAGTGCGAGAGCTCCCGAGTTCGATCATCGGAACGCCCCCAAGACGCGACGAGGACCACGACCAGATGGAGCATAAAAGGAGTCTAGTTGTTTGGTAACGTTTAAAATCTAGAAATTTGCAGAAATCACCAAACTTGATAAGAGAAACATACAACGAGTTTAGTTGTTTTTTGTTTGTTTGTTCCTTTTTATTGATTACACATTACATTAGTCTTCTCATTCACAGAAGATCATAGCTCAATATAATCTCCTGCAAATAGTGATACCATCGCCAAGAGCAGCCTGCGAGATCTGCACACGTTGATCAGCCGAGAGTTTCTGGTTCAACTCGAGGGTTGCTTTCTTGACTTCTCTCCTCCACTCGGGCGTGGAGGAGTCCGGTTCAGCAACTGATCCTCCCCAAAGAGTGTTGTCATACACTACAATCCCACCAACCTTGATGAGTCTCATAAGCCTCTCATGGTAGTTCCAATAATTCACCTTGTCTGCATCCACAAATGCGAACTCGAATCCACCCTCGTTTTCTTTCTGTATCAGAAAACAACAAAACACACAAAGACCATCTCAGGATATATACTGATCCTTTTTGCACTCAAGATCCTATTGGTGAAGAAGAAACAAGAAATTATTCAACCATGTCTTTCATTGATATTGTCTGGGTTAAGCATTGAACATAGAAGGCAAGACTGAACCAAATGTGGGTAACAATAAAGGTACACACTTTGAGAAATATATAGACGCGATGAGAGAGGCAAAGCAAGAATGTTTACATCGTTTAACAGCTCGTCGAGGACTGGAAGAGCTTCAGACTCTCTGAAATCAATTTTATGTTCAACACCAGCTTTCTTTATAACTGGCAAACCTATTTCATACGAGTCTCTGTTCACATCAATGGCGATAACCTGCAGATCATGTGTACTATAATCAGTAGCAGAAGCCAAACAAGTGGAAAAGCTTCCGTCTTTTTCTTGGTGTCATATGCACATACCTTGCCATCTTCTGGTAATGTAAGAGCAGTGAGGAGAAGAGAGTATCCAGTGAAAACTCCAACTTCGATCGTCTTCCTTGCATTCACCAGATTCAGTAGCATCTCCATTAACTGGCCAGCGTCCGGTGCAGTAGCCATCATTGCTCGAGGATGGTTATGAGTGATGTTCCTAAGCTCCTTGAGAGCCGGAGGCTCTCGTGGGTACACACTGGTCTCCAATATATACTGCAGCAATTTTTCAAAGAAACGTATCAAGGAAATGGATAGCCAGATGGGGAAATGTAAAGATGAATGTGTAGGGGCACACTTTGTACAGCTCTTCACTCTGCAGCAATCCCTTTGAAAAAACTGATGCATTAGCTTCATCCTTAGCCATTGTAATTGTAGTCTTCTTCCCAAAACACAGACACTCAAGTATCTGCTAAAAAAAGGGTTCTTTTGATTATGGATTAGTGAAATGTACAATCTTTCTTCTGAAATTGACGATCTTTCTAGTGTTCAAGGCAAACTCTTTAAAGAGAAGTAAAGGTACATCATAAAAAGAGTCTTCTTCATATATATCATTGCTGATCCATAATCTAATCACAGGTTCGATATGAAATTTGCCTTTAAAACAGGTTTCTCAATTTATAGATCAGACCACCCCCTCCAAGTTGACCATCAACAGTTTCTACCGTAGATCAAATCACACTCGGTTCCTAGACTATATTTCAGAGGTTTATTATGGTCAAACACAGAGACAGAAAAGGACAACAAGAATTTCACAAGATTGACCAAAAACAAGATTATAGAGAGAAGAAGACTTATACTTGTTGAAGTCGATCGAGAGAGAGGGCTGAAGTCTTCTCAGTTGCCGATCTTCCACGACGATTCCGAGTGAGGGTTCTACACCGAACAGAACTGACTTTATGACAGAACAATTGTCGAAATGGAATTTCTTACTTTATAAAGAGGAATAATCTACAAGGAAGGCATGCATAATGGCCTTTTAATCTTCTCTGGCAAGGTTGGGACGTGTTGACATATCAGGAATGAGACATCTTACCAAACGGTCCAATCCCATTTGAAACAACGATGATGATGCACCAGAAAAACGGTCATTCAAACTAATGAAACATCAAACAATCCAAGAGCAAACATGTTGTCAACTTATATTATTAAGAGCTAGCATGAGTGGTGATGCCTCAGCTTCAAAACTTGTGTATAAATTATCCAGAGACAAAAAAGAAATTAACTTTTGATTCTAATATCAGCCATAAAATGGATAATAAAGGCTTTTTCAGCGTTCAATGGCGAAATTGTTGATGGGGGTTGCTTGGTTTCTTCAAGGGTAGTAGCCGGTGAAAGTGAAGCCTCTTCCAACAATCTCACCCGCACAGTACCAAGCGAAGCACTCCAGACCAAAAAGTGCTGCGATTCCAGCATCTTCAACCTTCAAATCCGCCCGATTCTTCCATAAACCCTTCACGTGATCGACTTCCTTCCAAAAGGACTCCGTACGTCCAGGAATGCTGTGATCCATAGGGAAAAAATGTCAGCCACAGCAACAAAGAGGAAGCAAAGTTCCTGAATTACATATCTAGAAACGTTGAAAAAACTATTAAGAAATTTACACACAAAAAAACCTGATATGAGCACTGAAATGCTGGTATCTAGTTTAGATGCAGCAAAGCAGAGACCTTAATTAAGCGTTTGATTATGGAGCGAACTATCCCTAAACCTAATAGATAACAAGCTAAGACTATTTGCATCATTCATGATCCCTACCAAAACCAACCATGGAAGAGAAACAGAAACCAAGCAGATATTTACCCCTTACAGCAGACAGAAACCGAGAAGCTTTAATCTTTACTACAAGAAGAAAGCTATTAAACAGCAGTGCTTAGGCACATTATTGCAAAAAAGTCTACCCTGCAAGAAATCATGCTACCACACAATCTATCATACAACAAACAGATCAAACGTGATCCAGGATCAGATAAGAGAGTTAAAAGTGAAAAAAAAAACAAATCAACCTAGCAAGACGAGTGTAGAGAAGCTGCTTAGACAACTCATTGCATTTCTCTACAGTGGCTGGCTCCTGGATATAGTGTTTGTTCTTCTCCAGCAACTGCTTGTAGTAAGTTGTGCCGTGCTTGGACACAAACTTTGTTGCTTCACAGGCCTTCGATTTAAGTTGTAGCAACTTGGATGCCATCTCTCAAAAGTCTTTCCTAAGACATAAGACAATTTGGATTTACAACATTAAAAGAGGAGCTAATGGACGCAGCAGCAGCAGCCATTTTGTGATATGATATAGGATACTAAAAGTTAAAATCCAATTCCAATTTCAAATGCAATAAAAAGAATTAAGCTTTAGAAATAATGACCAATTCAGAAAGATCAAAATAGCTCGACCTAAATAAATCAATGTCGACCAAAAACAAACCCCTAATTATCGAAAGTTAAGATCTTTTCCAAATAGCCAGACATCATGAACATTACATTAACGCTCGTAATAAGACAATTAATCAAATCTCGGATCAAAGTTAGGGAACTGGAAAGCGCAGATCTATCAGTCAAATTCCCAAAAAGGGGAAAACTGAAAAAAGAAGAGATGAAACTTTGAATCAAAAATGGAAAGAGTGTTGACGGTTCAAACCTTGCTGATTTCGCCGACGACGGAGATTGTACTGGTGGTGTCACTGTTACCGGAGAACGAGAGGGCAGCAGCTGGATCAAACGGAATCTCTAGCCTTGTGAGTTTTTGGGGTTTTGTTACTCTGCTTGAGGTTTTTAATAGGATGCAGACCCACTAACTAACCCAATATTATGGGCCTTATATGGGCCTCAAGGACCAGTCCCTTCTAAACCATGCGATAGATAATATCGTCAGCCTCATAAACTCTACACAAATACTACAGTTTATTACACGCAGATCCGGCTCAACTTAGGGTAAACTATTTTTTATCCTTAAAATTAATTATAAAATAAATAGGAAATTAAATTTTTTTTTGAACTATTTCATTAAAATAAATTTTTTTGTGTTTTTCTGTTTTTTGGGCCAGTCCAGACACTCTCCTAGTGGGCCTGGTCTAACACATTTCTGGGCTTACAATAAACGGGCTTAACCCTTACACCAAAATAGGCCTTAAGGCCCACAACTAGGAAACCCTAGAAAACCTCCAAGCCGCCAGACATATCTCGGACGAAGCCGCCGCCGGAGAAGCTGGAGACCACGTTGACCACCAGAAGCTCAGGACCACTTCCGGAGACAGAAACGGGACGATGCCGCCGCCGCCGAGTAGGCGCAGACACGAGCCAAACCGCCACCGCCACGATAGAGAGATTCTCGGCGAAGGCGACGCCACAGGACTAGCGCCGGAGAGAAGCGGCACAGGACCACCGCCAAACTTACCTGAAACCTTCTAGCAAGAGCCACCAGAGACCAAAACACCGAAGGGAGAAGGAGGAGAAACCCTACTCCACGAAAGCAAAAGCGACAGAAAAGGGGGAAAGGGTTAACCGGAACTCTTACCACCCGGGAAAACTCAAGCGCCGGTAGGCCACCGTCCCCGAGCAACCGACCGAACAAAAGCGACATCCGGGAAGCCGAGCTCCATCTACCCACTCACTGTCGCCTCACACCCGCGACTTCAGATCCGCCACCACCGCCACACCGGGAAAGCAACCGAGGCAGAGAATAACCGCCGCGAAGAAACCCTGCCGAACCACTCCAGATCTCGTCCTCACAGACCGAGAACAGCGAAGCCGAGCACCACCACCGCAAACCACCACCGCGAAACACACCGCCAGAGAGGCCCAGGAGCACCGTTGTTAGCTCGCACAGAGATGAGCAAGACCTCGGATGAAGCTCGGCCATGCAAAAAGGATCAGCCTCTCCCGCCGGAGAGAAGCAGCGGCGGAGAAGCAACGAGAAAAAAAAAGGATTTTTTTCCTAGAGAGAAAAGAGGAGAGAGAAAGGAGAACGATTGTCTCAGATTCTTATAGCAAAACAGGAAATTAAATTTTACGATTTAATTTTCTGTAGATTTATAATGAAAAATATATATACATATAAAAATATATTTTTGAGCCCTCTCCAATCTAAGTTTGTTAAATGATTAGCTAGCTATAATATATTTGAACAAACCCCCACCCAAAACATAATCTGACTAGATTGCCATCAAATAATACTCTGGACCACCGACATGTGATGTCACATTTATCATTTTCGTCCCATTCAAATCATAAATCGTGGAAAATGGCATCCAATAGTATACTTATGATCAAAATAGTGTCAAAGATCTCTTGAGTTTTTTTCTTGTCAACAACAAAGTTTTCAAATTCAGGTTGTGAACTTGTGATATGATGACAATCCTAGTTAATTTTTACAAAACGTTTTGGGCTATTCTAAAATGTCACAAATTGAAGATAATTAGGAGAAGTCTTTTTTTTTTTTTAAGTAAATTTAACATGTTTGGTCCATATCCACAAAACTTTTTAATATAAAAAACTACAAAAACACTAGACGCTATTAATTATAAATTAAAATTCTTAGTTAAATAATTATTGATATCATTTGAATTAAAATGATTTTTTTACTAAAAATCTTTTTAAAGCTATGTATTATTTTTATTGAAGTATGAGTAATCTGTGTGTTTGGAATATATATTGATTGATCTGTTTGATAATGCCAAAAGTATATGTTCATATCTTTAATGGAACCAAAATGAATATGATCAAGCCACAAAATTTTAGTGCTTTGTAGTAGTGTAGTCGATATATAACGTAAGAGTTTTAATTAATCGAATAAAACGATAGTTGTAGTAAAAAAACTGAATGATAATAATTATCGAACCAACAGTTATTAGTTTTTTAAAAGAACTTCCAATTCAAATCCGGTAACTACAACTGATACAAACACTTTAACCTAACCACATTTGGGTCCATGTGTATACAAATATACGTGTGTAATGAGTATTCCTTTTTACCATTAATGATTTTATAGGTTTGGGGTTGGTGTAACTTGTAGAGATAAGTCAAGTCCATGAATATAATTGCGAAGCAGCTCGTAATACGACACGAAGACGAGATCAACGTTGTAAACTTAATGACGACGTTGATGATTTGTTCACACGTGGGACTTGGCCATTGGTACATTTTAGGTGCCAGTCTGTAAGCATGATACGCGTGTGAGGTGGGGACTGATCTGACGGCTAAGATTCTCCCAGCTGTTCAGTTGACCTTTGAGCCCAAAAAGTAGCATTGAGTTGGAAAATCCTACCAACCCTTATCACACGTGTGTGTGTATGCGAGATATTGTTCTTCACAATTTTGATTTAGAATAGTAATTAAGATAGAATTTTGAAATGTATAATATCATAATACATAAGAATGGAACACACATTTTGGTTTATAATGAAGACTTATGAGTTCATAGAGAGATACCAAAAGAGAAATGACTACTTTGGTAAATAAGGTTTTTTATACTGGTCATCGTCGTGGGTGCGATTAATTCAGCATGCATTAGTCACGGATAAATATATTCTTTTGTATTCTGTAGAAATTCCACTTCTTTTTTTTTTTTTTTTTTTTTTTTGACAAAAGGTTTTCTTAAATTTCACTAAACTGTTTTACAAAAAACAAAAGAAAAGGAGGGGGAAGGATCAAAGATTGATAAACGGGGAAGATACAAGAACGTCAAAGCAGACGTCAAAACAGAGAACCTACTATGACCAACAAAGAGTAAGATGCATTCCATGTGTGGAACCAAGATGATGAAGAGCCTTGGCTTTCAGAGCCAAAGTGGTCACGAGCTGCTTGTAGACCAAAGAAGGTTGATTGGTAAGACCCATATGAAATCTACAATTCCTTTCCTGCCAAAGAAAATAAATAGCAGCTTGCCATCCCTGGAGAATAGCAAGTTGAGTGTGTCGTGGCCCCTGGAGATTGCGTAACCAATGAATAACATCATACCAGGCTGTTGGATAATGAATGAAGCCGAACCTCTGCATTAGATTAGACCAAACGGAAGTCGAATAAGAACACTGGAAGAAGAGGTGATCCCTACTCTCATTATCCACTCCACACAACAAGCAAGAACGCTCGACATCCAAACCCCAAGCAAACAAACGATCCAACGTAGGATTTCGATTCCACATAAACAGCCAAGAAGTTGTAGCATGTTTAGGAATCCTTGCTGAATGCCATACTAGACCTGCCCAGTTAACAGTCGGCTTACGACACCGTATTACAGCCCATACTTCCTTAGAAATAATTTTCCTCCGCCTAATCCCATTCACAGACCATTCAGGATAGTCATTCTGAGCATCTACCGCAAGAGTAGAAAGATAAGCATAGAGGCAGACTTGTTTCTCAGAACGAGCTGGAGGAAGGGACCAGAAATCACCCCTCCACTTCTTAGATCCATAATTTCTTTTAGATTGGGGATCAGCTTTTTATAAATTATCATTATAAGAAGAGAAAAGTCATAAAATAGCACAAAAACATACCTTATCATAAATATAGCACCATGGAAAATAATTCACATTTTTAGCATTATTTTAATTACAAAGATTTTTATAGCATTATATAATTTAAGGTTTAGGGTTAATTATTTAGGGTTTAGGGTTTAGTATTTAGGGTTTAGGGTTTATTATTCAAGGTTAGGGTTTAGTATTTAGGGTTTAGGGTTTAGTATTTAAGATTTAGGGTTAGGGCTAATTTAGTGACAAAACATGTTTTTGTGCTATTTTTATGATTTTTCTTCCTTGGTGCTATATTTTTGACAAGTCATGTTTTTTGTGCTATTAATACGATTTGCCCTTATAAGAATAAGTACATACTAAAAGAGATTTCAACTCACACACAAAAAAAATCTCTTGAACTAATAATCACCAATACTTTGGGATGGATAAATATGGCATTCCTAATTTTACTCTGACAAAATTACCTATATATATATATATATATATATATATATATATATATAATGAAAGATTGATATAAGTATATATAATGAAAGATTGATATAAGTATATATAATGAAAGATTGATATAAGTATATCCTTGCACTTGTCACAAAACTACAAATATAAATATTGAATATTTTGACGACAATATATACCACAAACAAGATCTCGTAAATGTTTACATTGTAAAATACACAAAGTCAAAAGTTTTCACGTACAAAGACATTGGAAGCGTGTAAATAAGAGACACCAAAATTCGTTATTCATTAGTTAAACAGTTCGATCGAAGACACATAGCATGTAGCCTTATTGTATAGTTAGTTCTCCTTGTGTTATTAGTTAAAATTTTCATTGGTATAAGAAAGATTTTTTTAAAGTTGATGTAGAAATGATCTTCAGCTGGTTTCCAACGGTAAACTCCTCAGCGACGTCGTTCCATCGGTATGGGCCAAGTGATATTGATGAAGGCCCATATGGAATATCACACTAAGCCCAGCTCAAGAGTAGACGTTGACCGTGAGCTTTAACGGTCATCTTCTTCTTCTTGTTTTCAATTGTAACGAGCTGAGAGAGAGTGTGGAGCTAACAAACTCTTGAGAGAGATTCATTCGATTGAGAGGTTCTTCTTGTAATTGAGTGAAAAGCGAGTTGAGTGTGTAATCATACGATCATCTAGTGGATTGCAGATAAGAGCTCTGCCGAGACGTACTCACGGTTTGTGAGGAACTCGTAAAACGTGTGTGTGTTCTTTAGATTCATCAAAACACAAACGAGAGTGTGAGAGATTTGGTGAGGTTTTCGATCCTTGATTCGCAACAAGTGGTATCAGAGCTGCGGTTTACCGAACGCTCAAAGAAGAATCGCGAGATCGGAAGAAGACGCACAAGATCGGAGTAGATAGGTCGATTAATCGGAGCCAGATTAATCAACCACAGTGTTCCAGGAAGATCATCGGAGGAAACGCGAGGTGCAAGATCGGAGGGAACAGAACCAACGGACAAGGCGATTGAGATCAAGAACACTGTCGACAGATCAATCCCTTATCCGTACTCATCTCTGCAAACTCAGGAAGTTTTCTTCACTCCTTGATCTCAGTAGAAACTCTAGGACTCGGAACCCTGCCTTAAATTCAAATAGACCATCTGCGAGAGATCAGTTGCCGGCGTACAATTTCTCTGTCTGTTGTTGTGTTTTTTGGTTGACTATTCTTGCAGGTACAGTCATCTTCAGTTCATCTGCAGTGAACTAAGAAGGCAATAGAAAAGAGTCGTCAGGATGGAACCAACAAGTGGCAAGTTCGAGATGGATAAATTTGATGGAAAAGGAGATTTTGGGTTGTGGAAATACAAGATGCTCAGTCAACTGGAAATACAAGGTCTAGCATCAGTTCTTCAGGATGATTTCTGGTCTACAGATGTCAGTGAGAAGAAAGAAGGGGATACTGAGGTGAAAGAAGAGGAATCTGAAAAGAAGATGGTAGTCAAGAAATCAGATAAAGATCTTCGAGTCAGAAATCTTCTAAGCACATGCCTAAGTGATCTTATTCTCAGGAAAGTGATGCATGAAAAGACAGCAATAGGCATGTGGAGAGCTTTGGAAGCTGACTATCAGACGAAGACCCTTCCAAACAGGATACATCTCAAACAGCAGTTTGCGAGTTACAAAATGGATGAAAGCTTATCCATTGAGGAAAATCTGGATAGTTTTCTCAAGTTGATTGCTGATCTGGCTAGCTTGAAGATAGAAATCAGTGATGAGGATCAGGCCATTCAGTTACTAACCAGCCTACCATCTCCTTATGAACCCCTGGTGCACACCCTCAAGTATGGTACTGGAAAGGAAACACTTACAGTTCATGAAGTAAAAACTTCAGCCTATGCCAAGGAAACAGAACTGAGACAGAAAGGGTTACTAAACAAGACCAAGTCAACCTCATAAGGTCTGTATGTGGAAAATAGGGGAAGATCGCAGAAGAGATCAGATAAGAAGGGAAATGGTTACCAAGGAAGATCTCAAAGCAGGAAGAGATCAAAGAGCAGAGGAAAGACAAACACCAATCCAAAGGCATGCTGGATTTGTGGAGATGAATCACACTGGAAGAGAGACTGCCCTGAAAGAAACAACAAAAGGAAGTCGGAATCTTCAAACATGGCTTCAGCAGCAAAGCAACCCGCTGTCCTTACAGCAAGCCTCACAAATTCTCAAGAAGAATGGGTGCTAGACTCTGGATGTATTTTCCATATCACACCAAACAAGAGGGTGTTATTTGATCTTGAGGAATTTGATGGAGGAGATGTTATGATGGCAAACAACACAGTAAGCAAAGTACAAGGTGTTGGGAAGATTAAAATCATAAACGAGTTCGGATCTCCTGTCATTCTCACAAATGTGAGATACATGCCAAACATAGGAAGGAACCTAATTTCCTATGGCCAGCTAGAAACCTCAGGATGTCAGTATCAAGGCAGAGACTTCAGAATAAGCTTCACAAAGGAAGGAGAGGTGATTCTTACTGGAAAATACCGCGATGGCTTGTACTATCTTCAAGGGTCTGTGATTGAAGGTGAAGCTCAAACTGCAAACCAGACCACAAGCAATACTAAGATATGGCACTCCAGGCTAGGACACATGAGTCTCAAATGTATGAAAGAACTCGCAAAGGCTGGGTACATCAAAGAAAAGGAAGTAAAAGAATTACCCTTCTGTGAGGACTGTGTTTTGGGAAAATCTCACAAGAAGAGCTTCCCTAAAGCCAAACACACCACTAAGGACCTACTGGAGTACATCCACTCAGACTTATGGGGCTCCCCATCAGTAAATCCAATCTTAGCAGGAGCACAATACTTTGTTACCTTCATAGACGACTTTAGTCGAAAAGTTTGGATATACTTCCTCAAGAATAAGAGTGAAGTACCTGGTAAATTCTCTGAATGGAAGGCTCTTGTGGAAAACCAAACAGGGAAGAAGATCAAGCATTTAAGGACAGACAACGGCCTTGAGTATTGCAATTATCAGATGGATCAGATCTGTAAGAAATCAGGGATCAAAAGGCACAGAACTTGCAGCTACACTCCACAGCAAAATGGAGTGTCTGAGAGGTTAAACAGGACAATAATGGATAAAGTAAGATGTATGATATATGAATCAGGCCTTGATCAAAGCTTCTGGGCTGAAGCTGCATCAACAGCAGTATATCTGATAAATAGATCACCTGTCACAGCTCTGGGATTCAAGCTACCTGAAGAGGTATGGAATGGAACAAAACCATCTCTGGATCATTTGAGAAGGTTTGGGAGCAGAGCTTATGTCCACACCAGCAAAGAAAAGACCAGTCCAAGGGCAATGAAAGGCATATTTGTTGGGTACCCAGAAGGAATCAAAGGCTACAGAGTCTGGATTGATGAAGAAAACAAGTGCACAATAAGCAGAAATGTGGTGTTTAACGAAGACATAGTGTTCAAGAATGTGGGAAAGGACCCTGAGAAACAGGAAGAAAAGGCTCATAAGAAGAAAGTTAAGAAATCTGTAAGGTGGAGTGATAACATCATAAAGGGACCATCCCAGTCTACATTATCTAGACAATCAGGGACTAGTGATGGATCAGAAGAGGATGAAGGAAATGTGTCTGATACAGAAGAATCTCCCAGTTCAGGAGACTTTATGAACTCAGGTGGAGCTACCACAGAAGAAAACTCAGAGGAAAATGAGTCAGAGGAAAGTGAATCTTCAGAGGAAAGTGAGTCAGAAAAGTCAGCATCAGACAGAGAGATAACATCACAGAATCTTCGCAGACCTTAGATGAGTATGTCCTGGCCAGAGATAGAGTTAGAAGAGAGGATGTTCCACTACCTGCAAAATACAGAGACACAGACTTTGTTGCTTATGCTATAGCAAGCGCTCAGGAGATAGAAGTTTGGGAACCTAAGAACTTCAATGAAGCAATGAAAAGCAAGGAAAAGAAGTTCTGGAAAGCAGCAGCAGAAGAAGAAATGTTGTCATTAAGAAAGAATGACACTTGGATTCTAATTGAGAAACCTGACAAGCAGAGAATCATAGGTTGTAAGTGGATATTCAAACTTAAACCTGGTATTCCTGGAGTAGAGGATAAACGCTACAAAGCCAGACTGGTAGCTAAGGGCTACTCCCAGCTAGAAGGAATCGACTATCATGAAATATTTTCACCAGTTGTGAAACATGTGTCTATAAGAGTTATGCTATCTGTTGTGGTGGACCAAGACCTTGAGTTAGAGCAGCTTGACGTCAAGACGGCATTCCTCCATGGAAAACTAGATGAGAGGATACTGATGGCTCAACCAGAAGGTTTCATCAGGAAAGGGCAAGAAAATATGGTCTGCTTACTCAAAAGATCTCTGTATGGCCTGAAGCAATCACCTCGTCAGTGGAATCACAGATTTAATGAATTCATGATCAAGCAGAAGTTCAAAAGATGTGAACATGACCCATGCGTTTACATAAAGGATCTTGGCTCAAGAGGATATGTCTACCTACTTCTTTATATAGACGACATGTTAATAGCAGCCAAAGACAAAGCAGAAATCAGGTTGATCAAGGACAGCTTAAGCAGAGAATTCGAAATGAAGGACCTAGGAAAAGCTACAAGGATCCTAGGCATGGATATAAAGAGAGACAGATAAAAGAACACCTTGATATTGTCTCAAGCAGAGTATCTACAGAAAGTGCTAACTGTCTTTGGTATGAATGAAGCAAGGAAAGTGCAAACTCCCATTGGTGCTCACTTCAAACTCAAGAGTCTAATTGATAAGGAGTATGAGGAAGAGTCAGCCTACATGGACAGAATACCTTATGCTAGCGCTGTGGGTAGCATAATGTACGCTATGGTGGGGTCACGACCAGACTTAGCCTACGCTATTGGTTTGGTGTCAAGATTCATGGCCAGACCAGGGAAAGACCACTGGGAATGTGTCAAGTGGATCCTAAAGTACATAAAAGGATCCACAGAAGTCTGCTTAACCTTCACAAAGAATAAAGACTTCAAAGTGGTGGGATTCTCAGATTCAGACTATGCTGCTGATTTAGATAGGAGGAGGTCCATAACAGGTTATGTTTTAACAGTAGGGGGCAACACTGTGAGTTGGAAATCAACACTGCAACAGGTTGTTGCTCTTTCGACTACTGAATCAGAGTATATGTCTTTGACAGAAGCAGTAAAGGAAGCTATTTGGCTGAAAGGTTTGTGCTTAGAGTTGGGATACAAATTGGGAGCATCAGAGATTAAGTGTGATTCACAAAGTGCTTTGTGCTTAGCTAAGAATGCTGTGTTCCATGAGCGGACTAAGCACATTCAAACTCGGCACTACTTCATCAGAGACGAGATTGACGATGGTGAACTGATAGTCTCAAAGATAGCCACCGCGGTTAACCCCGCAGATATGCTAACCAAATGCATTCCAGTGGCTAAGTTTGAGGGATGCTTAAACAAGCTTAATGTTCTCCGGCACTAAATGTGTCAGGAGGAGGCCTCTCCGGTGGAGGAGGTGTTAACCGGAGAGGGAAGTCGGAGCAGCAATTCAAAGAGAACTAGGAATGTTCGATTATAAGCAGTGGTAATAGTTGGAAGAGCTTTGATCAAGGTGGAGATTGTAGAAATGATCTTCAGCTGGTTTCCAACGGTAAACTCCTCAGCGACGTCATTCCATCGGTATGGGCCAAGTGATATTGATGAAGGCCCATATGGAATATCACACTAAGCCCAGCTCGAGAGTAGACGTTGACCGTGAGCTTTAACGGTCATCTTCTTCTTCTTGTTTTCAGTTGTAACGAGCTGAGAGAGAGTGTGGAGCTAACAAACTCTTGAGAGAGATTCATTCGATTGAGAGGTTCTTCTTGTAATTGAGTGAAAAGCGAGTTGAGTGTGTAATCATACGATCATCTAGTGGATTGCAGATAAGAGCTCTGCCGAGACGTACTCACGGTTTGTGAGGAACTCGTAAAACGTGTGTGTTCTTTAGATTCATCAAAACACAAACGAGAGTGTGAGAGATTTGGTGAGGTTTTCGATCCTTGATTCGCAACAGTTGATTATATATTTATAAGAGATTATAAATAATTAAATATTATAGATATAAGGTCTGGAATTTTCAAAGTTTTCGGAAAGAACCCGAGTGAGTTAATGAGTCTAATGATCAATTCACGATTAATTTACACATGCATGATGAAGTCAGAACAAGTTTTCAAGTTGACAAGGTGGAAAGGTTGTTTTGACCTAGAAAATTGAACCAGAATATAGAAAAATATGTACGAGACACAGAGATAGAGACATGGAATGTATTATTTATAAAGTCAAAAGTATTAAAGCATAAAGTATTGAAGCATGCAGATAGAAGAGACTAAGTGTCAAATCGGTGATTAATTTAAAACGGATTATGCATGCAAAGTCCAGTAATCATATTTCTTAATACTTCTTTGACGCTTTTGAAACTCATTTAAATAAACTTAATAAATAGGGTTTCCATTTGGACGGACTAGTCAAATCAAATAAATTCTCTTAATTAGCTGTAAGTAGAAGTATTATTTGCACCTATTAATATAATATATATACCTCTAGTAAGTCAAAGTATATACATATGTTTGTTACATCTATTGTTTTAGTTTGCATGATGTAAGAATTGCCTATATTTCCGTGACATGCAACCTCTAGACTATAGCTACCATTCCATGTCTTTAAATATACAGAGTAGAGACGATCGAAAACGTTCAAAATATAATAATAGTATTACTTCTAACAACAGTTTGCATTATTTATATTACTTTAATAGAGACCATTGTCATTTGTTTTTATTCATCAAGTGGTATACGACCCGAAATAACTTGGAGACTACTCTAGCTAGGAATGAAGTAACTGATTGACTAAATTATAGTTTGGGATATAATTTACTAGTGGATCTAATTTTTAAAGCTTTAAAAGCCGTGGTATGATGATATGTACATAATTTATAGGTTTTAAGCTTTATAATTTACTATGTTTTCTCGTATTTTATATTGATTTTTATGTAATTAAATATAAGATCATGCATTTAGGAATTATAGTTTTTAATATTAGAGTTATGCTTGTTTTAGTATCTTTTGGAGTTTGTCTTTGAATTCTTTAGATACAAATGGAGAACATGGAGTGTTACTTACTTGGAATGTTTGGAGTACAAGAAGAAAAATGACGTTAATGAAGATTTGCTATTCAAACAAGAACCAATGAGATGGCTTCAGTATGGTCAAAGGGTCAGCAAAGGTGGGCTCATGGCATGTAGCGTGAGTTAACGTCCAAGTCCAATAGCGCAAAGCCCCCCCCCCCCCCGGTCGAAGGTCACGCAAAGCCGCCCCCCCCCCCCCGACGACGACGTGAGCGGAGGAGCCGGTTGCGTTTGGTCTCGCGGTGTGAAGCTAAACCGCGAGGAGCCTTATGGATTCATGCGTCAAGGCTTGCGGTTGGAGTAGCGGTTAGAGAGGCAACCGCGAGCCTGTGCCGATCGGTGGACGTATCAACTCGCGGTCGAGCTCGCGGCCAGGACCTAAACCGCGAGAGACAAGGAGATTCAGACCGTGGAGCATCGCGGTTACCCTTGCGGTTTGTCCCAAATTCCGTTGACTTTCTGAGCTTTGACCAGTTTTGACCCGTTGGATCCGGGTCAACACTCGGTTTGTCCCGGGTTGACCCGGTTCGCCCATATTCACTATTTAAGCCTAAAACCCTAATTTTTGGGGGGATCTTAAGCTTTATTTTTGTTCTAAACACTTGAAAAAAGAGGATTGAATCTTTTCTTAATCTAAGTCTTGTTTTGTGTAGATTTCCTTCCTCCTTCTTTTAATCTTTTGCTAATCATCATGTTTAACACTATTCCCATGGATTTTGTTGAACTTAGCATGATTAGTGAGTAGTCTCCTTTTGAGCTTTTGGGTTAGGAAGATTTGAGTGATTAGGGGTTGAACCTTGATGTCTAGGGCTTAAATTTGATTGATCCTTTCTCATTAAATGTTCTTATTGCTAGATTAGGCTTAGCTAACCTTGATCTAGAACTTTGGGTTTTTATTGCACACAAGGTGTTCGATGAAATGCTAGCTTTGATTTAATGAGAGCTTTACATTCTTAGCCAATGATGATTGATGTTTAAGGTGTTTAGTGGCTAAAGGACTTGTGATTAATGCATGCTTGCTTGTGATTAGCCAATGGGAATTGATGATTAATGCTTGTTTAGCATAGGGTTAATGACATGAGAGTGTATTAACTTGAATTAGTGTTCCTAAGCTAAAGGATTAGCATTCTAAATGTTGTGTTTGACATCTTGGTTCAATGCTTAGTTACTTAGATCAATTTCCTATGCCCAAGAGCTTGATCTTTAATCATATATTTGAATTGTCTTGTTTATTCTTTTTGCTTGCTTATTGAATTTGATTCCTCTTGGTATGTTTACTTGTTTGATTGCAATTAGGATATCTAGAGTTACAACTTGAATTGAATTAGCTTGGCTTTAAAGGATTGGTGCATTCTTATTGGCTTATCCACTCCCAAAAAGGTTCGATACCTCTTACTACACGATAAGTAAGAGGAATTGATACCTCAAAGAAGTAAAATTCTTGTTATCAATTTGGCGCCGTTGCCATTTTGGGAACTTGGATAGATCAATTAGATTTCCTTTCCTATTTAGATCAAGTTTTGGTTACTAATTTTGCTTCTTCATTTCTCTTTGATGTCAGGTGCATGAACTTGCGGAGCAGAGGTCCTACAGATTTGGTTGCACGGGTTTCAGATATCAAAGCACTAGAAAGACAGTTAGCAAGAGAGAGAAGGGCACTAGAAAGAGCTGTTCACTTAGAGAGACTCGGGTTGGAACAGGAAGAAGTAGTTCAGCCTTTGCTTGAGCCTCAAGAGCAGCTAGTTATGGATCTAGAGGGTCATCAGGACCAGCAAGGCCATCAGGGCCATCAAGAGCAACATCAAGAACAGCATCAACAGGATGCGGATGCTAGAGATGGACAGGGACAAAGGATCCCGGTTCATCGCGAGAGACCTTTCAGAGCCATTGGTGATGGCGATACACCCGACACCAACGCTATTCGGCGGGGTATCATTCCACCACCTGTGAACAATAACAACTTTGAGATCAGGGCCATGGTAATGAATATGGTGCAGAACAACCAATTCCATGGACTTTCCTCAGAAGATCCATTAAAGCACTTAGACACATTCGACAAAATCTGTGATACTACAAGACTCAACGGTGTGACAGATGAGGGTCTCAAGATGCGCCTCTTCGTATTCTCCTTGGCAGATAGAGCCAAAGATTGGGAGAGCACTATTCCTCCAGGGTCTATCACTACATGGGCAGATCTCAAGAAGGCTTTCTTGAAGAAATTCTTCTCACCTACAAGAACTGCCCGCTTTCGCAATGAGCTATCTGGGTTTGTGCAACGAAACAACGAGACCTTCGCTGAAGCTTGGGACAGGTTCACCAAGCTCACCACTCAGTGCCCCCACCATGGATTCACCAAGGAGACACTACTCAGTAACCTCTACCGAGGAGTGCTTCCTAGGATGAGGGCAATGCTGGATTCTTGTAGTAATGGACACTTCCTAGGCAAGGGAGTTGATGAGGCTATGGAATTGATTGAGAACTTGGCTACAAGTGATGGGAACTATAATGAGGACTATGAGAGGACTACTAGAGGATCATCTTCCATGGATGAGAAGTATGAGAAGGAAATAAAGTCTCTAAATGACAAGATAGACAAGATGATCTCATCCAACCAAAAGCAAATAAGCTTTGTAGAGAACTATGATGACTCCCCACCAGTCATATTCAGTGTTGAAGGAGATATGACCCAAGAAGAGATCAATTTCATTGCTGGCCAAGGAGGTTTCAATAGGGGTTTCAATCCAAACTACAGGAATCACCTCAATTTCTCTTACAGAAACCCCAATGTTGCCAACCCACAGGATCATGTTTATCCTCACGCTCAACCACAAGCTCAAGCTACACAACAAGGGCAACAAGGCTTTCAACAACCTCAGCAACCAAAGCCTTTTGTCCCTTATACTAATCAGCAAGGGTTTGCCAACAAACCACAGTTTCAGAGTCAACAACCCTTTGTCCCCAAGCCACAATACCCTCCACCCGGATTTAACCAACAGCAGACACAAGCCTCTTCTTCCTCAGATTTGGACAGTGAGTTAAAGGGTATGATGCAGCAACTACTTCAGGGACAAGCCTCAGGAGCTATGGAAGTTAGAGATCTGAAGAGTGAGTTGCAGAACTTGACTTCAAGGGTCACAAACATGGAATACAAGAATGCCTCTACATCCCGAACTCAAGGTACTTTACCCGGAAACCCGGAGAAGAACCCGAAAGAATACTGCAATGCAATCTTCTCTACTGTTGATCATGAGAAACCAGACCATGAAAGAGAAGTTGACGAGATTGAAGCACTTCTCTATGGTTATGAACTCCCTCCGGCTGCACCTGTCCCTCTCAAGGAGATGAAGGCCACTGTCGTTAAGCCTTCCTATGTTGCACCAGCTAAGGTGATGAGTGCTACTGATACTTTTGCTGAAGATATTGTGCCTACTCTCCAACCAGCATCAAAAGTGCTTCCTAAGCTTGGCAATCCGGGTAAATTCACAATCAATTGTACTTTGGGAGACTTGGAGGTTAAAGACGCATTGTGTGACTCCGGCTCTACTGTGAGTGTGATATCTCTTGATATGGTGGAAAGTCTTGGGATCAAGAGCATGGAAAGATACCCATCTTCTATTACATTTGGTGACTCTTACTCAAAAACTCCAATGGGAATGATCAAGGACTATCCACTGAAGATTGGTGAGTGCACAATCCCAACTGACTTTATTGTCATGAAGATGAAGAAGAGTATCCAACTACCTCTCTTACTTGGTACCTCTTTCCTCCATACCACTGGAGCTTCTATGGACTTCAAAAAGAAATGTGCTGTGCTGAATAATGTTGACAACAAGGTTTACTATCCTTTGAGGAGCACAACTCTCCACACTTGTGGTGTCATCCTATCTCCAAATGAGGATGATGTGTTAGAGGAGGCAAGGCTCTTTGCAAATATAGGGAAGCAAATTTGGCATAAACCCACTCCTTATGGATCATTGAGTGAGCACATGGGACGTGCTCACATGGAGGAGGTGGGTAGAGCTGTTGGAACTCCTTCTATACCCATAAGGATTGAGTATGCTGGGTCCATATCTTCAATGAAGCTGACTACCAAGGAGGTTAAAGGATCAAAGGAGAAGGTTGTTGATATAGTGACAAAGAGGGCTCCAAAAATGGCAAAGATTGGAAAGGATAAGGTTGTTAAGAATCCTCCAAAGCCTCAAGAGTATGAAAAGGAGATCATGGATAGTGAGAGTCTACAATCTTTGTTTGATGAGTATAATGGAAATGCTCTAACCAATGGATTGGATGGAGTTAAGAGAGCTGAAAAAGGACATGAGGACAAGATGGAAGCTCTAATAGTTGTTGACACTCCTACTTCTCTCAACCATCTCAGCTTGCATCCATTGGGTTTGAAGGGTGACTACATTGAGTACAAGGTCAAGACCAAGGGAAAGTCTAGGCCATTTGCAAGTGCTAAAGCTTCAATCAGTCCAAGGTTTCAAGGTGACTCAGTCAATCTCAGTGAGCTGACTTCTCAGGTCTTGACCATCACTCTCGAGGGCAGGACTCGCTCTTCAACCGCCTAAAAAACCGGTTTGAACAGTCGAGCTTAACGACTCTAAACAAAAGCGCACTTGGGAGACATTCCCATGTTTATCCTTGTACATATGATCTTTTGCTTGTTATTTTTGATGTTCTTTCTTTAAGTTTTATCAGGTTTTGGTCAATAGGTGAAGTTGGGGATCAATCGGAATGAGCCTAGGTCATGGCGAAATCAACAAAGGATTGAGCTCTCATCCCATTCCACTCCACTTAAAGCTCCAAGTAACACACTCCAGCCTTGTAAATATTTTGCTTTTTCTCTCTTCTTGAGTTTGTTTGTTTTTCCCGGTCTTTCTTCCTTTCTTCTTTCACACCGAGACGGTGTGAAGTAAGTTTGGGGGAGAGACCAGTTGCTAATCGCGTTTGTTTTGATCTTATTTTTCGTTCTCTATCTTGAGTCTCATGCATTTCATTTATGGCATAGAAAAACCAAAAAAATCGAAAAATTTCAAAAATTTTCAAAAAGAAAGCATCTAGTTGCAATAGCATCATAGGATTGAGTCTAGTTGCATCATATAGAACGCATGCATTTTGGGAACAATGATTGGTTTTCCTTGTAAGGTTCAATTGGGTCAAACTTGTTTCACATGCTAGCTTTAAGCTAGATAGACCACACTTAAGTTGTAACTCGAGAATCGCATTGAAAGCTAGAACGAACCATACTTGGATAGCTTGCTTTGAAACTTGATTTGATTCTGAAACTTGTTGTGATTTGAAGCTAGCTCCACTTAAGTGAGAACCTTAATTGAATCATCTAATTATCCTTGTTCTTGCTTTGTGTGATAACTCATGGGTACCATAGAATATTGGAGCAAGCTTATCCTTTCTACCACTCTCTACTTGCTCTAATAGATTTCCACACCTTTCACCACCCTTATCTCAAGCCCCAAACACTATCTTGAGTGGTAGGCCTATTTGGAACAAGCTAGGTAAAAAGTGTTGAGTATGAGGCGACTAGGAGAAAATTTCCATTTTAGATGCAAGCTCTTCATCTTTGGCTTTGCAATAGGCTAGAGTTTAAGTTTGGGAGTTTCTTGGGAGATTTGGGAATGAGAAAAGAGGGTAAAAAGAAAAGGAAGAAGTGGTTGAATGGGATCAAAAAGTTGTTTGGTAACAAAGAATGAAAAGCTCTTAAGTGTTTTGAAGAAGAATAAAAAAGGTCTCAATGTTTTGAAGTGAAAAGAAGCCAATTGGCTCATCAAAAAGAAAAGAAAGTTTGTGAAAGAAGAGACCAAAGAAAAGAAAGAAGAGTTTTGAGCTAAGTTGAAAAGAGTGAAGTTACCAAAGTTTTCAAATGTTTTAATGATCCTTGGGGGTTTCTTGGGAAAGTTTTGTATTGTGAAAGAAAGAAAAGGCAACAAAAGCCTTGAAAAAGGGTAGAACTCATTTAGGAGGGTTTAGACTAGGAGTTGAAGTTCTTGGGGTATGGGTAGATGGGAATCTATCCTAGTATGCACCAATTGCCTCTAACTCTTAGCATTTTACTATAGCTTGTTCACATTTCCTCCGAGAGAACCTAAATGATTATGGAGTAGCCTTTCTTTCAGTTGAGACCATCTTTGTCTCAAGACCTTGACCCTTAAACCAAATGAGTTTGATCACTTTGCTTTGAATAAGGATTCACTTGAAAAATCTAATGAATGTCAAGGAGCTAGTGGATTTGAATGCTTGTGTAGGTTGAAGGTTAAGCTAGAAGTTTTGCTTTGATGAGTATGGCTAAATCCTTGGAGTAGGCTTTTCTCGGTTGCACTTTGGTTGTACAGATCTGAAACTTGTTGAAGTTTGATTGAACCTTTGGATATGAGTTCCCATTTTCAAACCTTTCTCCCAACTTAATTTTGATTGTTTGCTTGCGGACAAGCAAAAGATAAGTTTGGGGGAATTGATATGTACATAATTTATAGGTTTTAAGCTTTATAATTTACTATGTTTTCTCGTATTTTATATTGATTTTTATGTAATTAAATATAAGATCATGCATTTAGGAATTATAGTTTTTAATATTAGAGTTATGCTTGTTTTAGTATCTTTTGGAGTTTGTCTTTGAATTCTTTAGATACAAATGGAGAACATGGAGTGTTACTTACTTGGAATGTTTGGAGTACAAGAAGAAAAATGACGTTAATGAAGATTTGCTATTCAAACAAGAACCAATGAGATGGCTTCAGTATGGTCAAAGGGTCAGCAAAGGTGGGCTCATGGCATGTAGCGTGAGTTAACGTCCAAGTCCAATAGCGCAAAGCCCCCCCCCCCCCCGTCGAAGGTCACGCAAAGCCCCCCCCCCGACGACGACGTGATGCGGAGGAGCCGGTTGCGTTTGGTCTTGCGGTGTGAAGCTAAACCGCGAGGAGCCTTATGGATTCATGCGTCAAGGCTTGCGGTTGGAGTAGCGGTTAGAGAGGCAACCGCGAGCCTGTGCCGATCGGTGGACGTATCAACTCGCGGTCGAGCTCGCGGCCAGGACCTAAACCGCGAGAGACAAGGAGATTCAGACCGTGGAGCATCGCGGTTACCCTTGCGGTTTGTCCCAAACCGCGAGCGGCCAAATTTCGTTGACTTTCTGAGCTTTGACCAGTTTTGACCCGTTGGATCCGGGTCAACACCCGGTTTGTCCCGGGTTGACCCGGTTCGCCCATATTCACTATTTAAGCCTAAAAACCTAATTTTTGGGGGGATCTTAAGCTTTATTTTTGTTCTAAACACTTGAAAAAAGAGGATTGAATCTTTTCTTAATCTAAGTCTTGTTTTGTGTAGATTTCCTTCCTCCTTCTTTTAATCTTTTGCTAATCATCATGTTTAACACTATTCCCATGGATTTTGTTGAACTTAGCATGATTAGTGAGTAGTCTCCTTTTGAGCTTTTGGGTTAGGAAGATTTGAGTGATTAGGGGTTGAACCTTGATGTCTAGGGCTTAAATTTGATTGATCCTTTCTCATTAAATGTTCTTATTGCTAGATTAGGCTTAGCTAACCTTGATCTAGAACTTTGGGTTTTTATTGCACACAAGGTGTTCGATGAAATGCTAGCTTTGATTTAATGAGAGCTTTACATTCTTAGCCAATGATGATTGATGTTTAAGGTGTTTAGTGGCTAAAGGACTTGTGATTAATGCATGCTTGCTTGTGATTAGCCAATGGGAATTGATGATTAATGCTTGTTTAGCATAGGGTTAATGACATGAGAGTGTATTAACTTGAATTAGTGTTCCTAAGCTAAAGGATTAGCATTCTAAATGTTGTGTTTGACATCTTGGTTCAATGCTTAGTTACTTAGATCAATTTCCTATGCCCAAGAGCTTGATCTTTAATCATATATTTGAATTGTCTTGTTTATTCTTTTTGCTTGCTTATTGAATTTGATTCCTCTTGGTATGTTTACTTGTTTGATTGCAATTAGGATATCTAGAGTTACAACTTGAATTGAATTAGCTTGGCTTTAAAGGATTGGTGCATTCTTATTGGCTTATCCACTCCCAAAAAGGTTCGATACCTTTTACTACACGATAAGTAAGAGGAATTGATACCTCAAAGAAGTAAAATTCTTGTTATCATATGAGTCAATTCAGAAGTCACATTACTCATTTTGATTAGTAGAAGGATATCATTAAATTCACATAATTATGCTTTACGAGGAGATTTTTGTAATTTTGAAAAAGAAATTTGTTGGTGGTCAAGTAATAGACTTGGAGTAGTGATGATTTATCACATGTAATTTTAGGTCACGAATCAAATTATTATTTATGAGTTTTATTATTATTGTTGTGTACATTTGGATAATTATTTTAAAGGTTGTTTAGAATAGGGCTACAAAAATAACATATTAGTATTACTAGCCTAGCTAGCAAATGTAATACATGTTCCATTAGAAAACATTATATACCACATCAAAATTAATTAGATCTCGCCGAAACCGTGACAAAAAGGAACACCTTACTTGTTAGAGTTGTACATGTGACAAAGTCAAAGAAACCCGACAACATAACAACACTAACCTCATTAGAAATTACATCAACAATGACATATATAATCTCATTGAAATAATTTACTTTAGACCACATATATAATGTATACAACAAGCAATATCAACTTCGACACAAAGAAAAAAAGGGTCAACAAATATATGAAAATTTGTATCTACTTACGGTCTATGATATATTTCTGAGGTACCTCATTATCTTACCGACATAAAAAGGATTGATAATCAATTTTGAATGATACAAACAAATCTTCTTAATAGTTGAACAAAACATGTTTAAGTTATAGTATAAATTACACACTCAATTTCCGTATGTATATATTTAACAGAAAATATTACAAATCAACCTTAATGAACATGAAATTAACTTGCTTCGTGCAAAGCAAGAAAACATACAATAATATCTAGAAAAGAGAAACAAATCGAAACCCAATTTTACATCTATATATGGCTTTCGATTAATTACCTTCACTTTCCCAGAAAAATAATACCCCCTCTTCCCTCATATTAACCACACACACAAAAAAACAGATTTAATTTACTTTTCAACACCTCCTGCGTCGGTCCATAAACTCATGTATTCTCTTCAAAGCAATCTCCAAAGTCTTCTCACTCATATTAGCAAAACAAACCCTAAACCATCCATACTCCGAGCAATGGCACGAAGATCCCGGCGATATATTCAGCTTCAGTTCCTTCAAGGTCACATCCCAAAGCTCGAGCTCGCCTTCTTTCGTTTTCTTGTCGAGCAAGAAACCCAAATTCATCCAACAGAACAACCCTGCGTTTCCCTTCAAACACTCAATCCCTGCCTTCTTAAGCCCTTCCACAATTGTCTCGTACCGTTTCCTAAGCCTTTCCCGGTTTATCCTGATGTACTTCTCCGTAAACTCCTTATCCGACAACATAGAAGCCAACATGTGTTGTGTCTGAGAAGAGACAAGCGTAAAACTCGACATCCTTCTCGCTGTCCGCACAACATTATCGTTGTACGAGTAAATAGTCCCAACTCGGAAACCGGGAAGACCAAGATCCTTGGAAAGGCTGTAAACGATGTGGACACGTTCCTTGACTGACACGTCATCGATGTTCTCTACGATCTCGGCTACGCTAGTAAATTCTGACGCGTTGAAGACCGAGCCGGAGTAGATCTCGTCTGAGACCAAGTGAATGTTCTTGCGTACGCAGAAGTCAAGGAGATCTTCTAGAACCTTCTTTTGGACCGTCGCGCCTAATGGGTTCGATGGGTTGGTTATGAGCACTCCTCGGACTCGAATGTTCGTGTCACGAGCCGCTTGGTATGCCGACTCGAGCGCCTCTGGAGTTATCTGGAAATGGTTCGAGCTGTCGCAATGTATCGGTACGATTTTCACTCCGGTCCTCCATCTCAAATCTCTATCAAATCTGTCATCAAATAAATAAACGTTTCGTCAAATACAAGATAATATATGCTAGATAACAATTTTCTATTTAAGTGGTGTTAGTTGCAGCTATTATTGTTTATAAACGGGTGACCATAATATTTTTATTTTTATTCATTATAAAGAAAGTGACGTACCCTGGATAATACGGTGTGGGGACGAGAAGGGCGTCGTTGGGATTTGCGAGAATGAAAGTTAAGAGTTCGTTAGCGGCGGTGGCTCCGGCCGTGAGGACAATCCTGTCTGGATCAAATCTAGCTTTGCCTCCACGAATCTGTTCCATGAAGCTAGCCATGGCTTGCCTGAAAGATTTGAGACCGTGGTAGTCTTGATACAGTGCGTTCTCTCTGAACCCAGGTGCTCCTTTTGACCCCCACATCGAACCTTCTGGATTCTTCTTCTCTAAGTAACTTTCTAGAAGATCAAACGAGACCTGTAGAAGAGGTGACAGAGAGAGAAACGATTAATACATATATTATCATTATATAATAATATATTTTTAAAGCAAAGTTCATAATAATAAATAATTTAATTACCTGATTCTCCGCTAGACCCATTTGAATGACACCGGAAGGGTTATGTGTTTCATCGTAAGGGTTTTCGTCGTAAGCTTTCCAGCCGGCGAAGTAAGGTGAATCTTCACCATGTGTGTCTGAAACCGCCACACGAGAAAGCTCGACCACGTTTTTGTTATCGTTGTTGTTTGATGATCTCTCCATCATTATAGGAAGACCCATTTGCTTATAGCTTTGAACCTGACACGTGACAGCTATGAAACACAGTCGGAGAGAGAGATAGAAAGCTAGAGAGAGATAGCAAGCTAGAGAGAGAGAGAAGTGTGTTGGAGTTGAATATTTGTGTGAACAAGGGACAAGTATATATAGCGGACGTGACGGAGAAGAAAGACTTTGACAAATTTGATTTTCCTCCTTTTTATTTTTATTTTATATAGTTTACTTACAGAGAAGAAATTTCTAAACAATACGGAAGATTCGATTGTGGAAAAATAACTTGTCATTGACCTGCAATTGGATTGAATAGATAAGAGTGTTGGCTACTTTTATTTTGTTTTTATTCCGAAATAACTATAGGATATGGTTGTTCATCTGTAAGATGTGTCATTTCTATAAAAGGTTAATTATCAAATTTTAAACGTAATGTTGTTTATAATTTATACGGTAAAATTAGTAAAGTTTTTGATTAAATAAATGATATAACTGTTTTTGAATGTGATTGGTTATCTCACGATAAGGTTTTAAAGTATTTTTTGGGTTAGTCATTGACAGCGGATTTAAACCAAAAAAAGAAACCTAGTTCATTTAAAAATGTTTTATAAGTGTTACAATAGTGTCACAATTATTATAGGAAAATTAATGTTTGATACTACGTGTTTGTTTTTCAATGTTTTATATTTTGTAAAGTATTTTGCTAGCTAGTTAAAGAAAATGGTAAAATACTTTAAATTTTCCTTTTTCCCCTTTTAAGAGTTCATAACAAAAGCAATTTAAAATGGAAACACGTTTTTTATTAACTGAAAATGGAAATACATCTTTACATAAATAAAATCATCAGTAGTATTTTTAAAATCATAGTTTTTAACATTTTGTTTTAAATAAAAGTGTAAAATAACATTATTTGATGAGAACCAAATAAAATGTGCGGTTGGGAGAATTGAAAAACAATAAAGAGATGGCAAAATTAGTATAAATTCCAATATAACAAGAAAACGCCCGAAACTTATAAACTACTATAAAATATAATACATAGTCTAAAATTTGGTAGCTATTAATATAGTGTACATGGATAGCCACCCACCCACTCTGGTATAATCCGAATTTCAACTACCGTATTTGGATTATAGATCTCATAGCTTAAGTTTTGGAAGATAAAAGAACAATTCCATTATGAAAACTAAAATGTATATTTTTTTTGAAAAAAAAAAACTAAAATGTATTGACAAGTGAGGAAGAAGAAGACACAAGCTAACAGTTGTCCGAAGCCGATTTTGGCAAAAGGCAATCTTTGATTTTGCTTACAACATCAAATCAGAACATTTAATTTAGTTGTTTCCCCATTTCTTTCATATGTGGAGTGTAATTCTACCTCTAATAAGTTTTAGTTATTATTATATAAATCTTAGTACTAAATAATTTTTTGAACATTAGTACTAAATATTTAGCTCTCTTATTATATTTAAATCTTATTATATTATAATTTAGCTATCTAATATTACGTTTAAACCTTATTATAAAAATCCTAATTTTTCAAAGTTACTAATTAAAATGATCATAATACGTAGATTTGATTTTGACATATGTATAAAGTATCTTAAGATAAAAATAAAACTATAAATATTTTTTTTCATTGTGCCTTACATATGTTAAGAAATTTATGTTTCATATAAAATTATTTTCTTTCATTAACTACATTTAGACTTAATTAGTTTAATATTTAAGATATGTTTTCATTACTCCCTAACTTATTCATAGAGATTGCTTCTCAAAATGTTTGGGTAATTTTAGTCAATTTTGATTTTTAATTATTTAAAGAGAATTTTAATTTCGAATTATAAAAATATAGTTTTAGATAAATTTGAATTTTAATCTAAATTTTAAAATATTGGTTATCAATTTTAGATTTTGAATATTTTATTTAAACTTGTAACCCCGTATGTCACGCAATTCTTAATATAGTTAAATATGAATCTATGCAGTCTTTCTTATAACAGAGTTCACTAAAGATACATTATATGCATGTTAGTTTTAAATTAATCCAACATACAATTTTACAAGGTTAAAAACATACATTACATATCTATAATTTTGCTGAGCCAGATAAAATGATGGTAAAGATCTAATCGATATTTCAGAAAACAATTGTAATTACAGATTATGTTGATCCAGTTAAAATGATTAACAATAAAATATATAGAGATTTTTTTATATAAGAAGCTAAAGAGACAAAGTTTTATCGAGAGAGCAATCTTTATGTACTACAAATAAGAATTCAGTATAACTAAATAGTTTAACTTCTTAAAATAAAATTTCATAAAATATAGAAAGATAAAAAGAAGTTAAGTAAACTAAAAAGTAATCAATCTAAAATATAAAATAAAAATGAAAGATAATTATTATAGATTGTCGAAAAACTTTTTAAAACAATATTCATAATTTTTATGAGATTTATAATTTTTATCGACAATTAAAACTTCTAAAAATTTCGACAAGATTCTAGTTATAGCTATATAGAGTTGTTAGTGTGAAAATACCAACCTCAATAAAAATAACCCAACTTCTAAAAAATAAATAATAGTCTTTAATTTTTATTGATGGTTATTGTAAAAGCAATAAATATTAAATTGTCTTATTCCCATTTTGAAAATAGTTTTTTTATATAATAGTGTTATCAACAATCTAAAAATAATCTTTTTGCCTCCAACTTTTTCTCCAATAATAACTTTTGCTTCAAATATAAACTATACATTTAGGTAATTTGCAGCAGTCTTGTCCTATTTATTAACCTTTCTTTTGAATAAAAATTCAAAATCCTATATTCACGGATAAATTAGTTAAAGAAGCTCCTTTGTTCAATAAATCCTATCATATAGTTTGGTGTCAAACATAGTAAAATGTGTGCTTGGAGTATTGTATCAACACTTTTTCTGTAATCTTTAGTTAGTAATAATATATAAAGTTGGCAAAAAAAAACATATAATACAACCTTAAAAGTAAATTTTATCCAAAAATTTAGTTAGTACCTATAAAATCAATATTCCGCAGCAAGATAACATGACAACCAATCTTCTCATTTACCTCCTTGCTAATCATCTCATCTAGATTAGTCAATAATTTTTAAATATATATATATATATATGTTGTTCAAAGTCTAATACATATTTATAAGGTTTAAAAACATACATATTTATAATTTTCCCCAAGTGGTCAAAGTATACTCCCTATAATGAGTGATAATAATGCTCTCTATTAATGGCGGTACGTACTGCCAATCAAAACCTTTGTTTACAAGATTTTAATTCTCGTACGTAAGAACTTAACACCACATGCAACAAGTACAAATACACAATTAAAAATTTACACATGAAGATAATTAGTATGAAAAATATATAGTTGATAGTGATACTAGTTATGCCTCTAACAAAGTTGATGATATAGAAGAAGAAGAGGACTTATAAATGGTGTGAACATTGCGTTCAAATTTAATGATGTGTAGTTGCAAGAAGATAATATATAATGATTTATCATATATACGGAAGCAAAAATACCGAGAATGATATTTGGGAGATCTAAGAGTGGTTAAAAGTCGAACTACGTGACACAGATACAAACAATCATAACATAAGATTATGATTCCAATTCATGACCAAGATATGTTCATCAATAATAGCTCTTGGAGGATCTTACAGGTGACCCCACATATCAAAATAAAGGAGTTATAAAGTTAAAATGTTTATCTCCATCTACAATGATTTGTGGATCGAAAATATTGTATTTTCTAATCGAAAGCTTATGTTTATTAAACGGATGGTAATCTAGCGGTATTTGGGATTTTTCTAAGTTACGAGTTTAGTTTAATTTGGAAGAGCTACTTCACGTCTTAAACATAGTATTATCAACAATAATTTCTGAGTATCCTAGAAAGTAATAGAGTAAAATTCCGAAACTTCTAAGATCTATATACAGAAAAGTTTAGAAGTAAATATGTATCATAATTCATAAACATAAAAAGTAATGTGTCTATAGAAATATCATATATGGGTACTTTTCGACTTTCGACTTAATCTAATATTTTGCACAAGAATTTGATAGCAGATAAGTTAGTGTAAAGTGTTAGTCTTATGCCGTCAAATACTATTCACGTTGAAATAGAACCACAGATATAGATTAGAAATATGTTTCTTTTTTTGTGTTGCTTGTTGACAAAAAAAAAATATCAAAATTATTTAGTAAGTTATAGGTTTTTAACTTCAACGTGGATATATATGTTTATATATCGAAGCAGTATTTCTTTACCCAATTAATAAAATAAATTCTGTGAGATAACTATTATTTAGTTGTTGCAAATATAATATTTTAATTTGATAAAAAGCTAACTGATGGTTGATTATTAGAAATAAAACTCTACATTTTGTAAGTAAGAGTAAATATTTGAAATGGAGGAAATTCATATTGAATTAACTGGTAATGCTGTAAACGAGTGATTCCACAGATGATAACAAACACAATGGTATCAAACTTGCTGCAAAAAAAGGGGTAAAAGCGAATTTAGAGAAGAAGAACAAAATCCAGAATTTTATAAATAGATTTTAAAAAATGAAAACAAATATATATTAAAAATTATTATAATTCAGTGACTTAGGATATTTGCTTCATCATGTTATATCATGAGACAGTGGAATTCAGTTATTTGCAAATTATGATTGATGAACACGATTTCAAATATCAGTAGGGGTCTAAACTAATTTTTAAGGGGAGAGACAATTCACCGATAAGATTTTTCTACAGAATTGTAAATGGGTCGAAATCATGAGTTAATATCTATATAGGTGTCTATAGAAAAGTATTGTAGTTTCGTGCAGTAGGTGAATCGAATCCGTAGTGTGTTTACGGCCCAAACTCATCCTTACCACTAGACCAACTCATCCCGGACCGATGAACACGATTTCACCTTGCAGTTCTTATTAACATATGAATCAACAACCATCAATTTTACCTATGGCACATTATAATGAACAACTATTCGCAATATTCAAAACCACAACAGATTCTAATCGTATAATATTTTAGAATTTTTAATAAATTTTGCATTTATTATCTGTAAAAATATCACTCTAATTTTATTTTATTTTAAATGATTTTTCTCTTTAAATCAGAGTTATGTTTAGTTATATTTGGTAGATTATAAATAATTTTTAAGTATGAATTGAAATTAATTAAGGCATAATAAAAAGTGTGGTCGCAATTTTGCCAACACATCAAGATTAAAGATTTTGTGTAAAGATCTGCTGTTTGTTTGTTTGTCTGAACTTAGAACAGGTGACTAGAGGGTATTAACCGGCATAGCAATATGATGCATTAAAATTAATTAATTTAGGAAGAAGATAAAGAAAACAAAGTAAACTTACAAATACACCTATATATAAGGGATATATACACGTGCTCTTACATATGGGTGTATATTTGCATTTACGTAATATATATTAATAGAAAACTGTAATTTGCATGTGATCATCAGTCCCACTAGCTTAAGATTTGGAAATCAAACTGTAGATTGAATCTTAATACATGACCAACTTAATTACTATAAGGAAATGCTGATTTATATGTTCTTATATCCATTTAGTTACAATAACAACAAATACGTTTAGTCCCCAAAAAAATACCAACAAAGACGTAAGTAGTATTGTGGCAATCCTTTGTGACATTCAAAGAAGGATGTGTTCGATAATATTGAAGAGGTATTTGATGTGTCAGTCACGGCGTAGTACAAGTGGTAGTACAAGACGTGACTCAGGACGTGAATATGTTTGATTGATGAGATATGAACGAATCTTTATGATGTGATTCGGTTTATTGGTTGTGTGCTAAGCTGGATGAAGATCTTGGAGTGAAAATTGCAGCTTGGAGTTGTTTACTTATTCTTTGAATAAGTTTCAAGAAAAAAGGAAAAGTTACAAAAAGGTGGAATAGGAAATATCAAAACAAAAAGGATATTTTCTATGTCTTTATTTAGGTAAACTTGAGGAGCAAGTTTAGCCTATATAAAGAGGAGAGGCGTGGCCTTATGGAGATGCAAGAGCTGAGAGAATAAAAACTCAAGAGGGCTTTTGTATCTTTGGGGAAAAGTCTAGGTTCTAGGGGGAGCTTAGCTCAGGTGTTTGATCCTGAAGAATTCTTGTATTGGGTAGAGCGATAGATCAATAGGGTTTGTTCTATTCGTCTGTAATTGGTGGGATTACTTTCTATTCAAGTGAATTCGAAAGCTGGACGAGGTCCCGGGGAGTAGGAAAAACCGAACCCCGTTAACAAACTTTGTGTGTCTTACTTTCTGCTTTATATACTGCCTCACCTGCACTTTCAAATATCCTTTTGGAATCTTGATTGGGAGAGACGTCGGTTTCAAGCAATGTCGAATCCATAAATTAACTTAAAGAGGGTCAAAATATCAATTAAAAAGAAAAAATATGTTAGTCCTGGTGAGCATTAAACCTTAGTTTGGAAATTCAATAAGAACCTTTGCCAAAATTGCCAAAAAACAAATTATACAGTTTCAAGTATATTCAAAAGTTTATAAAGATTTAAAGGGTGTTATGTGACACCACATCCTTTTACTAGATCCACCACTGGTTCCAACGGAAAAACGTTTGAGACTCAGATCAATAAATATTCAGAATACCATTTAACCAATAACAAAGAAATCTATTCGTACCTAAAAGTAAAATCAAAATAATAACCTAGATATTGAAGAAAATACGGTGCTAATGTATGTGAGAAAGTTTTATATGTAACTGCAAGCCAGTGATTAGTAATAGCACATATCGTCTAGTGTAGTACTCCAACCCTAGACGGGTAGAATGAAAGTGTATGTATTTATGTCATAGTAAATCAAATCAATAATATATATATAACCATAGGTTTTGATATGCAGGGTATTATAATATCACCTTAACGCCAACACAAGCGTGGTTTAGTGGTGGTCTAGGGGTAGATGAGACCGGGGAATACATCAATTATGGGTATTCACATGCACTCGCTGAGCCAGAAATAAATTTGACCGGGGAAGAATATTAACTTTTTAAAATTATATTATATTTATATTTTCAGAAATTTACTATAAAATTATCGAATAAATATTTAATAAAAAAGTAAAGGTCATTATTTAAATGATTTTTCCAATATTTTTGTATCTTATTTTTAGTCAATTATAATTTAATATATTGTGTCATTGTTTTTTGGAAAGAGTTAACAAATTTAACTTATCATAACTTACATGGAAAAAATATGGCTACATGCTCTCTCGTTTTTGTAAAGAAATCGATACAAATATTAATATTTCTAGATATTAAAACTAGATATTAAATAGAAAATATAGAATAGTTATTGATATTTTGGTGATGCGATAAAAAAAAATTGGAAAGAAAAACAAATCATTTATATGAGGAACATAAATGTTCACCGTATTTACTATTCAAATAACTTCTTGATAAAAAATATTATTGGCTAATTCAGACCAATATAAAAATAAAAATTAAAAATTAAAAATAAAATAGAAAGGATAAGCATCAATGGGGTCATTGTGCAGATTATTGCATAAAGTTATGGGGCATTCATAGCAATTGATACAATTTAGTTACAAATTACAATACAACATAAAATTTGACTGGGGGCAGCTGACCCCACATCTGTCAAGGTGGCTCCACCCATGTTCACATGGCTCTCCATAGTTTTGGAATTAGTCGGATCTTATTGCCCGTTGACCCGAGAATCAGCTAGGACAACGAACCCGATGACTTGGCTCGGAGCTCATAATGTCCATTGAACCGGATCACTTGGCTATAAAAAATAATAATATATATGTTGTGAGTAGTTCTGATTTCATGGCTTGGTTTAGCTGGTTTAGCTGGAACCAGTCAATTAAGAGGAATGAGCTCGGTTCAGGTGCTAGCTTAAAGAACCGGTGAAGACTCTTTAAAGTCTCTTTCTGCAGAAGAGGGTTTAAAACGTTATAAAGTCTAGTGACTTTCTTCTTCAAGTGTCAAGTTGAGCTGATCTTTTCATTCTTGTTCTCGAGAGGTTGTTACTGAGAGAGAGTGAAGAGATTGTTATCTCCGATTGTTGAGATCGTTGTTTGCTACTGTGAATACTTCGATTTAGTAGATTGCCGAAGTGAATCGGCTCCGGACATAGGCTCAATCACATCGATTGAGCTGAACCGGGTAAACAAATCTTTGTGTTTTTAAAATTTCTGCATTCGATTGATTAATTTGAGTTCTTGAGAGTACAAATTGAGTGTTGAGAATCGATATTAACAAACAAATTATATTTTGCTAATTTCCGAAGATTCATATGTTAGATGCAAAAAAGGAGATTAATGACATGTGGTTGATTTCTTCTAGTTTAATGCCATAGATTCGCTTCAAACCATGCTGGATAATGTCTTCCACAAAATAGACATGCCAATGGGTTGTTTACATATTGTGTGTAATTTCATAGGAACATAGAATCAAATTTAGTCACCAGTTGATTGATTGGTTCCAATTAGTGCATAATAAATTTACTAATTCTAACACGAAATCTTGGAGTAGGACTTCATGATATCTTATGGACCAATCATTGAGTATACTCTAATTTAAATACCAGTAACTCGATTAATTTAATATCAAATTAAAATAAACAAAGATGCAAGTTGTAATAGAGAACGTGAAAGAGAAGTGGAGTTTGGCGACTGTTTGTGCGGCTAACAAGGGGAGCATCTTCATGTAAATATACGTGACATGCATCAAACGATATTGCCATCTTTATAATGTATAGTAGCAATTAAGTTGAAAAACATTTTTAAGACCATCTCCAATAAAACACTATATTTCATACTAAAATAGAGTTAAATTTTTCTACGAAGTACAACGTTATTTTCTACTCTAAAAATAGAATATTCTAAGTATATTCTATCTTTTGTTTACTACTAATATTTTTTATTTATAAAATTTACAATACAACCCTGTTTATTTTTTTGCAATTTTTTTATAAATTATATATTACAACTTCTATATTATAAAATTATTTAAATTAACATTTATTTAAATCTGAGCAAACGCATTTTACAAAAGTGGAGTGATCAACAACGAAATCAACACGGAAATCCTCCATCTACTTTGTTCAGAAAATATTTTAGCGATCTTAGAGGACCCGAAAGCGGTTTACAGTATTTTTAAATTTATAATTTTTGGTTTATTATATTTATTTGTGTTTTTTATCTTAAATTTGAGTACTTTTCATGTTGTTTATTTTAATTTTTTTTTTATGCATTTCAGTATTTTCAATAATTTAATAATGATTTTATACTAAGTAATTATTAAACTTATTATTAATTATAAATATATACAGAAATTTAAAAAATTAAATGACTATTTTATAAATAAAAAAGTTTAACACTAAAATAGAGTATGAAATAGGTTTACTCTAAAAATAGTGTAAAAAATAGGTTTACACTATTTTGAGTGTGATATAGAGTAAGGTTGGAGAAAAATTTACTATAAAATAAAGTTTAGCATAGAAAATAGTGTGAGATTAGAAATGCTCTAATCTAACTACAATAAACTAAATAATAGTGTGATTCATCTCTAATTCAGCTACAGATTGAACCATGATTCATCTCTAATTCAGCTACAGATTGAACCACAAATTTTTTGTTTCATAAAAATATCACACTATATTAACATGACATTATTCCTAAACACAAAATATATCATTTATTATTGTTTTCATAGAGATAATGAAAATAAAAACACTATCTAGATCATTCTTATTTATTCTACAACTTTTTTGTTTCATAAAAATATCACAATATATTAACATGACATTATTCATAATACAGAAAATATATTATTTTATTATTGTTTTTATATAGATAATGAAAACAAAACAATATCTAGATCATTCTTATTAGAATTAAATAAAATTAAATTAAATAATACAGTAATAAATAACCTTTTTAGTGTAAAAAATTGATGTTTAGAATTAAAAATAGGAAAATGTAATACTATAACATGAAATTTGATGTTATTCCAACATTGAATATAGTAATTAGGGTTGAAATACTCTCTGTTTTTTTGTCGCAAGGACTTGAAATACTCTAATATCCAATGATTTGCTGTCATCAATTATAATATAATAAGTGATATTGTCAAAGTCGTATCTTCCGCAGTATCATATGTCCAATGAGAAGACGCCACGAGAACATGTTTCATATCATTCTTCTTGTCACTTGTCCGAAATGGATTAACTCAACATCTACAGTTGGTAAGTCGTATCTTCTGATTCCACCATAGCTTATATCCCGTTACATATATATATATATATATATATATACTGATTCCACCATAGCATATATCCCGTTACATATATATATATACATTTTTTTTTACTTTTTTTCAATTCTTAAATCATCAGTCTAATTTTCAGGCTTTAAAAATATATTTTCACATTGCTATTATATTTATACACTTTTTAAAAACATTATTCTTTTATATATAAATCATAGTAAATTTTAAATATATAAAGGAACTAGACTAATCCTTGTATAAGATATAATCTACAGATGTATAATTTCTTTGTTTATTCAAATATGTAGGTCTAAATACATATCTACGTAGATATCCGATATAGTATTTATGTAATAAACTGATCGAATTTGAAAATTATTTGCGTCCTAAATATACTTCTTACCACTTAACCAAATGACATTGGGCAAGTTGTTCCTTTTTCACAGAAATGGAATCATTTATTGATTAATTGAATTTCTTTGATTTTTCACAGGTTGAAATTGATATTAAACTTAATTTGTGTTATATAGTGTGGAAGTCGATCGTATAGTTAATATACACTAGTGATATCACGTCATGAGAAGTGCATAAAATGCCAACGAGTTACTAAACATATATAAAGCTGGTTTTAGTATTATATTTTGGCATTTGAAATTTCTTAATTCGTGATTTCAATGAGACAAAAACGATAGTATAAATATACTTAGAAACGCGTTATGACATGCAAGAATATTCCAAACGTGTTTCTACGAACACGTTGTTGTACTGTGCAACACAAGTTCTCCACTGCCAGTGATACTTTATCTTCCCAACTCCCAAGTATTAATTTGGTTTTTTATTCCCTTGTATATAAACCAAAACATAAGCTGTACAAAGAATTATCTGTACAACTTGAAATATAAAAATTTGTAACTTTTGTATTCATTAACAATAGTAACAAAAAAAACGTTGACCTTTTCTTTCTTAATTTATATTATGTCATCTATTTTTTATTAATAGGAGGACATCTTGCTTGAAACCCTAACGGGATTTTCTAGTAAAATTGTCTATTTTTGTATGGCCAAACAATAGCAACTTAGTTTTCGACATATTCAAAACCGACTGTTTTACAATAGATCAATAGTAGTTATACTATGTAACAATGTTTTTAAAACCGGACCGGCAACTGAACCGGTAAAGTTTTTGGATCATGGGTTAATATGGTCTAACCGGGTTTGATCGGGTTCAACCAGGCTTGATGATAATTTAAAATTTATATATATATAATTTTTTATTATTTTAAAACTATCAAATAAAATACTTCAATAATCATAATTTAAAAAAAAACATGTGTAATAATTATTAAAAAAACACTTCAAAAGTTTAAAAGTTAAATCAACAACGTTCCGACATATTTAAAAGATTTCTAGACCAAAAGACGTTTTGAAACACCCTAAATGGATAATTTATCTTCAAAACATATTGTTCACCAACATATATATCATATCTCTTAGATGCATAGTTTTTACTTTCTTTGTTATTCGTCCATTGAGAGAAGAGATCAGATATAGTAACACATTTAATCTTACTTTTTAATAAATATTTAAAATTAATATAGTTATATTTGATTGTTTAGGAAAGACAAAGTAATTAACAAAATATAAAATAATATTTTTTTATAAAATCCGGTTTAATATGGTTTAATGGGTCGCCGGTTTCCAGTTTTTTGGCGGTCCAATCCGGTCTTTTAACCGGTTCAACTGCCATTGGGTTTTATAATCAACCCAACCCGGGTATGTTTCCGGTTCGTGGTTCAACCCGGTCCGACCGCCGGGTCGGTCCGGTTTTAAAAACACTGCTATGTAATTTAAATGTTTGAAATTAAATGTAAGGATACAATTTTAATGATGTAAATACCGTAATGTTTCTTTGGCTAAATAACGATGAAGTTTTTAAAAGGATAGAAGAAGAATTTCCGATATGGGGTTCATAGAATTAGCATGTCTAAAATCTGGAATATGGTAATATCATGAACTAAAACTACACATGACTCCATGACTACTTAAGCTTATTAGATATTTATATTATTAGTCTATATGCATATGAAGCCAAAACTTGCCTTTTTCATTGAAATATTAGGGACATTATTGTACCTTCAATTTATTATTGTTTGTTTTTATTTTTATAAATAGTAGTAGTGGTTAAGGGAAAATTCAATAACCTCTTTAAATAAATAGAAATTCTTAAATTTAATTATGTTTCTCCGGTCAAATTTATGTGGATTCACACGCTGATCACGCGATAAGGATAAGATCCAGTTCATGATTACATGATCCATAACAATGTCGTGATAAGATTCTTGATATATTCTTTACTATATGCAGCTAATTATATGAGCTTTTTGTTACAAGTTAATTATACAGGTTATTTAGTATTTAATCTTCTGAAATTATGAACTTGATTGATAATCCTGAAAAATGTACCACTAAAAATAATTCTGATGATAAATTTATCAACCAAACGGATAAAAAACATTAGTGGGAAAATTAAATGTATTTTAATATTACCATGTCTTAATGTAACTATATCTTACCCCTTTTAGCTAAAGCATCATCACTTACCACTCAACGTCAATACGTCAGAAAACGATTATATTGGAAGGTCTATGTATTTTAGTTTCATATTGGTATAGCGATTAAACGATACATATACAATATTTAACGATCACTAATTATATTTGATCGTCATTTCGATGGTCCAAAATTTATAGAAATAATATTGTTAATTAGATGCTTCTTATTATTGATTTACATTAGCATTATCAGGCCAAACTCTGCAGCAATTGACTACAATTATTATACTCATACGGTCTTGGAACTTGTGAAAAAATGCATTTTATATAAAGATGTGGGACTTCATTAACTTTTCATCAGAAATGGGTGTATTTCTTATATATGAATGGCTGTATAATAATTGTGAGATTAGTTGTAAATATGATCAAGAAGACAAAAGTGCCTCGAGAATTAAAAACACACATGGAGTATGTCAACTTGTAATTTTGTAATACACATCTTATCAGGGCCGGCTCAACAAATATTTGGTCCCTGTATTATTTGTCAAAAATTGGCCTTTTATTCATACTATAAAAAAAAATTATACTTACATTTCTATGTTTGGGCCCTCAGAGAAAAAAGATCTAAAATTTGTGGGCCTTCTTTAAAAGAAAATTAATAAATTTTGAGCCCTCAAAATTTTCCCAAAAAAATGGGCCCTGCACATTTGCTCCTCCTGCTCACCTCAATAACCGCCCCTGCATCTTATACTTTATTACTATGATCTTCAATCATTGTTGCATAATGCATGGATAGGTCTCAATATATGTACGTATATATTATAAGAGCAAGTCCATCAGTAAGACATGGTGAGTCTCTTAGCCAAAAAAAAATTAAAATAATGTGGGTCCCATGTGGAGTCCACATTTTTTTTAAGAAACTGTATCTAAAATCCTTTATTTAAGAGAAGTCTCTTATCTCGGTCTCGCCACGTATTGGGCTCCGATTGGTCACTTTTTTTGGTTTTTTTTTCGCCTTAAAAAAAAATAATAATAATAAAAAAAATACAAATAAGAAACCCACCCCAGTCCGTCAATGTGGGTGGTCTAAGGCTTCACTTTTGCAAATACAGAAAATAATTATCAACCAACATAGCTAATAGCTTCCACTTGGACACTGATTCTCATGCCCAATATATAATAAAATATAGATAGATACAACCACTTAAATAAACAAATGTAAAAGAGATAATACGACAGTCTGTCCGATTCATATGCGCACAAATAAAACACACGTAAACTTATAATTTACTCATTTAAATGACCAGTTTTAAACGGTTAATTTTACTGATATGAAGCTTTTCAAATGATAAGACTAACCCAAAAAGATGTGCATTCTTGCTAATATAAGCGTTTTTCTCAGACAACTATGAATTGTCTTGATAGCGAAGTAAGTTTAGGAACACCTGTGTTTACAATGTAGATATGTGTCTGGTTTCTTATTTTTAACAGAGTAACTAGCTCCACTTACCTAGAGATGGCAAATTGGGCCGCTGCCCGCGGGCTCGGCCCAAGTAGGGTCGAAACGGGGCGGGGCGGGTCACGGAAATCTTGGCCCAAAAATTGGCGGGGCGCGCGGGCGTGACCCATGCGGTTCACGGGTTGTGCGATTTGACCCGAGACGGGTTTGCGGGTCATGCGGTTCGTCACCCTCAAACGCTTGTAAAATCGATTGTTCTACCGTTTTCGTTGATTTCTCATGAATTTGAAGCTTCAAATGATAAAATTCTTCAATTGAGTCTTCAATTGAGTCTTCAATTTGAGTCTTCAAATGATGAATTTGACTCCTGGATCAGAGTTTGTATTTTGTTCTCCTCCAAATCGGTGAGTTCATGGTATCTTCTTTTACATATTATCTTCTTGAAAGTGATCACCTTTGGATTTATGTGTTCTTGTACAATTTCTCCCTCGTGGATTTATGTGAACCTTTCACCTGTTGATATTTCAGGAACCTAAAGAATGGATTTATGTGTTCTTGTACAATTACTTGTCTATACCAATGTGAGTTTCTTCTCCAGACAATAAAATTATTTTCTGCAGAATGAATTTCCGCTGAAGATTGAATTTTTGTCTTTGTATATGATAATCGAAGGTCAAGAGGTGATTGGCCAGAGGAGTGGGTATTCAAGGGGTCAGGTTTTTTTCTCTATTAAACTTAGATACTTCACTGTCTGGTCTGTTTTTGACTTTGGTTTGAACGATTGTGAAAATTCCTGTCGTAATCTGCTGTTTGTTCTTTTCTCTAGTCCCCGTGAAAATGACATAAAATGTTTTGTTGGTATCTGAGATCTAACTTTGTTGTGATTGTATTCACTTCAAAACCTGATAGATATTCTTTTACCTTTGCTTATTGTGTTATTAGGGATGCACACACATTTGAGTGTATGTATATATTCAATATCCAATTCATTGAATTTCTATTATCTAAGATGATCTGTTGCTCACTTTGTTATGCAGGTTGTCGCTATAACAGTATTTTCTTGCTTCCTATCGCATACTATGCCTTCTTTGCTCCGTTTCTCGGGAAGAAACTCTATGAGTATATTGCCATTGGTGTTTACTCATTCTTGGTAAGAACAAAACAAACATTGTGTTATAATAAGCTCTCAAATGCATAAAACATGTTGTATAGCTCGCAACTCTTAGCTCTCTTTCTACTTATTTTGCAGGCGTTTTTGGTTTTTGTTCTGTACATCGGGTGCACTGGCATAGATCCTGCCGATCCTGGAATCTTTGTAGAGGCTATTAAGACTCCAGCCCAAAAGTCACAGAACAGTAATTCAAGATTGCCGTAGAGATACTCAACAAGAGCAATCAAGCGAACAAGCATAAGCTTTGTTCTGCTCATTGTGCAATACTGCAATGCTGAGGTATTTTAGTATATTTGCTTCTGGTAAAAACCTTTGTCATTGCGTCTTCTATAGTAACACCACATTCTTTTTGTGAAGGTTCGTAATTTTAACAAGCACTGCCGAAGTTGTGGCAAGTGTGTTGATGGGTTTGACCATCATTGCCGGGTATGCATCCCATCCGAGCTTGGAAACATGTCACACCTCAGCTATTTGTAAGCTCGTTTCAAACTTCAAAGACGTTATCAATTAAATCGCTTTTCCTCAGTAATGCTTTTATTGTTTATACAAAGAGGTTGGGAATGAAATAATCAATATGATTTGTCTCAACTTTTCAGGGAGCCTTCAAGCTCTAGAGGTCGTTCTCATGGTTAGTGATTTTCTCTTTGAATATGCACTTGATATGTGCTTCAATAGCAAGATTTCAACATATTGGAGCAGCTAGATTGTGATACACTTGTTTATGTACACAAGCTTGAGCATGTCTATGTTTGTTTGATCTCATGACGGTCTCGTTCATGTTCAAGCTCTAGATCACGCAGTGACCCGCGGGCCGACCGCAAAACCGCATAGCTAAGGCGGGGCGGGTTTGGGCATCACATTTTGGACCGCCGCCCGCGACGGGCTGGACCGCACGGTCCGAAGCAAAGGAACAAACCGCAGCGGTCGGGCTAAACGGTCGCGGTCTGCCCGCATTGACATCTCTACACTTACCCAATTAGGTTTAAAATGTGTGTATATATATACACATGCAGATAAATCATTTGATAGATTAAAATTGTTGCTACGCGTGCAACTTAGTTTTTAAATGTTCAAGTTGCTTTACTGATTTGTTGACAGATAACTTCAGTTTTTAATGTATATAACTCAATATTATACTTTGATAAACATGTGTATTGGAATACTTATTTACACACAAGGTTACAGGTTATAGGTCTTACATATCTTCTTCATATTCACTGATATATGAAGACTCGATCGAAAACAATAATCTATATATGTTATGTAAGAAAGAAACAAATAAGAAGAACCGGTTATCAATCCATCTGGTTCTTACCAGCTAGTTAAACTGGTCAGGGCTACGTTCAGGGGTCTCTCTTAGGTAAATATACGACATGGCTTCTTTAGGTCAACGAGATGCAAGAAGCATAAATTCAAATTTAGATGGGTCACAAAAAGGATCAAATTACTTTGCGGTTCTTGAATCATATTATTTATTGATAAAGAATACAATCTAGAATTTTGATGATCAATATTGGGTTTTGATATTTCTTGATTTGATGAACATAATAAGATACCTAGAAGCGCTTTGGATTGCTACTTCGGAATACTTGGTTTCCAAAAGTGGCATTTATAATAAGTGAAGTCCAAATTGTATATTTCTCAATGGGCCAACATATGGGCCTAAATAGCCCCTTTTTCAAAATGTCTCCTTCATTAGATATGTTGAATAAATTTGTCACTACTTAAAAAGAAACATTCATAAGCTCTTGTCGATCGTCTTGCTTTCCTTGCCAAAATGTAAGCCTCCGCATTGCATGTTCTTCTCGTAACACTAAACTTCACTCTCACAATCACAAATCTTGTTCCTACTTATCGATTCCAATATATACATTTTGGATGGGACGATTAACTGGCGCTAAGCGAGAATGTAATACGGGGCTATCTAGAAATCTATAGAGAATATAATCTGCGATTCTTATTCACTTGATTATAAAATTATACTAGAGAAGATGTTTTGTACATGAGAATATCTAGAGGGAAGATGAAAAGCAATATAATTATGCTTGATTAGGATAAAATAATAGTAATTCTTGTACTACTCAAATTTAAAACCTAAACATTTCTTAAATAACTAATTCAAAAACATGGGAAGGAGAGAAAGAGTTTTTTTTTAATAATTTTTTTTCCTAATTTTGCTGGTTTTTGATCGTCTTTCATCCATTTTCACTGCCTTTTTCTAAGGCCCGGCACCGTGAGAGACTTTACAGCTTTCACCTCTTTTGCTCTTTAACGACACTTCATCTTGGTTTTAGTTTTCTTTGATTTGCAAGAAGTTTTTCCCGTTCTTTGTTTGGTGGTTCATGGCGACAATACATGGCGGTGGAAGGTGGCGGGCTCGGCATATACTTTTTGGTAGTTTCGAGGACAAGCTCCGATAGTGTTTCCATCCTCTCCTCTTTCCTTTGTCTCTTGTCGTGGAGCTTTTGTCGCTTTGTCGTGCCAATGTCGTGAGTGGGCGGTGCGGTGTTCTCGCCAGTGGCGGAGCCAGAAAATATTTTTATGGGGGTCGATATATTAAAATTAATAAATAATATAAAAGAAAACATTAAATATAAAAATACTACAAAAGTAATATTAAAATATTTTATCAGTATACATGTTTAAAAATCTTGTAATTTTTTTGTATTATTGAACCCAAAAAAAAAAAAATCTAGTTAAACTATTATAATTATAATTCATATATATATTTAAAAAAAACTACTTATATATTATTTAACGATTTTTATATGAATTATTGCCTCATCCAATTTTTATTTAACATGTTTTTATAATCGCAACATTTTTACCTAATATATCATGGTAAAAAACAACTAGAAATTGTTTTAGCATATTTATAAAACACTTTTAAAAAACTATTTATCCTAAGTAAAGAAGACAGTACATTAGTTTCAGTATGTTATACAAAAACTAAATTGTTTTTAAAAAACAATTTATCCTAAGTAAAAAACTAAATTGTTTCAGTAAAGAAGAAGACAGTACATTAGTTTAGTTTTAAGAATATGAGAAGTAAACGTTTAGCCAAAAAAAAATCAACTTTCAGCAAATCACTTAAAACTTTATTTAACATATATATGGTTGTTAACTTTAGTAGTAAGCCCGTCACGTAGCCTGATTTACTCATGTGGATTTAAGAGAGGAAAGTTGATATGTGTAGATTTGGGTTATACTTATTATGATCAAATACTTATACTTATTTAGGGTGAAGTGGGCTTGGATTTTATAGGGGTCAGTAAAAAATATTAATTAGGGTCAACTATTATAAATTTTGAGAAACTGTAAATGATAATTAAAATTTTGTGGGGTCAGCTGACCCCCATAGTTGACACATGACTCCGCCCCTGGTTCTCGCTATGGTGTCTTAGTGCTAGGTGGTTTTCGGTGGCATATCTTTTGGATGTCACCTCTCGAACCAGATCTACTAGGGAATAGTTGATCTGAAGAGTTCCGGTGTTTTCCTGTCGTTTTCTTCTTTCGGTCGGCCTCCTATGCCTCTTCCACTGGGGTTGCTTTGGCGGTTCCTCATCGTCATTTTTCTTTAGATCTGGCAGTCTTTATGGTCTTCACTCTCTCACCAATCAGTAGTTTAGTGGTTTAGTGGTTGGGAAGTGGCCATGTTCTTCTCGGCGGTCTCTTCGTCTCTGGTCTCATGCAAACATTGCGGCGGCGGTGTCGTTCGCAGATTTTCTCCTTAGGTATGCATGCAGTGTCATCAGATAGCTAGAGTTTTGTTTGTGACCGGTTTATTCCGGTCCGTTTATTTGTTGGTCTGGTCAATTTTCTTGTATTTTCGGTTTAAACGAGTCTAATTCTGGAATTATCTGGTTAATATTAGTTAAACTGAAAAAAAATTAAAATACATAAAAATTAATTTAAGGCAACAAATAGTTTAAATAAAAAAAAATCCAATAAACAAGTGTAAAATGAAGAACAACCACATTATCTGAATATCAAGCTCCATACAAAATACTCTCATCACTAGAAACTATTAAACTCCATAAAGTTGGACTGGCTGATATTGATCTATCACCCCAAGAACAAAATTTAACAAAATATAGGAGGGATTATGGTATAGTTTATAAGAATAGTTCCCTAATTTCTTAATTAAAAAGGTGGGTTTTAATTAAAGTAAGGAACACCCGTGTACCATTCCGTACGATAGAGCCATTAGTAAAATGGCAGCCTCCTTCTCATCTTGAGGGAAAGCTTGCTGATAAGCTGGGCTTTTGCTCAAAAGTATCGCCAGATCATCGAAATAAAACTTACTTGAAGAGGAAGATGTCGAAGAAGACGACATGGTGGATTTGCCTTGAGTCTCCAAATCCTCGGTTGTTGCGCCCTCCATCATCGGTACCGCCTCCTCCGCCGATGTGGTCATACTCTTGTATTTTTTAACCTCTGGAGACAACGGAGAAGAGAGATTATAAACTTCATTTGATCTCTTGTTCTTGTTTTGCATCTTCTTCTTCAGGAGCGGCGGTGACAAGTCAGAGGTTGTGGTTGCGGCTGCAGCGACCATAGCGGCCCGCCTCGCTTTCCTTTGCCTTATCCCACACGCGTTACAAAGTGACTGTAATAACAAAACCAAAATGAGAGTCAGCTAAATTATCTTGTGACCTAGTCATCATATATTACTAAGGGTGCAAATGGTAATTCATTAGTAAAATAAATAGAATATATATTAGTGGAATTAGTTTATTAGAATTGTAGAAAGTTAAGCTAAATATATTAAATGTATAATTGTAAGAGGAACTTAGCATAATTAGTTGGATTTTGGTCCTTTAAATGTATAATCATTTGGACTCTAAGTAAAATTGATTTTACGGGTTAGTTTTTGTTTGTGATTTTACAGATTTATGTTTCTTTATGTTATTAATTAGTCCTAGATTTTTTAATAACATAAACAAACATAAATCTGTAAAATCACAAAACTAGTCCTAAAAAATTAGTCCTATAAAAAGACATCAATTATCTGAGAGAGCTTCGTATATAATGATATACAATATGAAACTAATCTTTACATGTGTTGAATTAATATGTGTGTGGTAGATTACCTTGGGACCTCTCGGGCCACTTCTCCAAAGAGGAGTCTTGGTCGTGTTACAATCGGAGCAAATCCTAACTACGCAATTCTTGCTTCCGTTATAACCATTCTCGTTGGCCATAATATTGTACTGATTTTTCGAGATCTTCTTGAGATGATCTTCTTCGAGTTTGCTGTCGTTTAAGGACTGGTCGTTGTTGTCTTTAGGAGTGATCATCGTCTTCCTCTTCATCAATCTCACCTTCGAAGAAATCCACTTGAGCGAATTAGTTTCTCTCTCGCCTTTTGTTTGAGGAAGATCGATTTGGTCATGATGATTATCTTTCTTCCTTATCGTCAGTTTTAGTCTTGTCTCCTTCTTTGGTACCATTTGATCGCTTGATGATGATCCACCATCACATACCAACTTGTTGGCCTGAAATTTCCATAAACCATGATAAAATATTTTGGTTAATTAAATTTTAATAGGTGAATACTATACAATTTCTCTAGGATCATAAAAATATTGGTATATGCATATGAAATTCACTGTGACAAAAAAAAAAAAAAAAACATATGAAATTCACTTAAAATTATACCTCGAGGGGTTGGGTGATATGGGGATCAAGAAAGCCATGAAAAGTATAGTTGTTATTATACCCAACATGTACTTGATCCTGGTGAGAGGTGATCAAGAAAGGGTGGTAGGAAAGAGATGGTGAAGTTAAAGAAGATGATGAAAAAGAGGGATTAGAAGGAGCTTGATGATGATGAAGATGTTGTTGATGATCATGATCATGATGAATAGAGGATCCAAGAGAAGAGAAAAAAGTTTGATGGTTTTGATCTTCATTGAGATCTATGGTGTAATGAAAATTCGAACCCATGATTGATAGAGATTTATGATGAAACACAAAAGAGATGTAAAGAGGAGAGATTGGGAGAGATCAGGGTGAAGCAAAGAAGGATCCAAGCTATACTGTGTGTTTGACCCTTTTTAAAGGCAAGAGACCACGTTTGAGCCAAAAACAAATTAGTAGAACTTAGAAGAATTGATAATATATATATGTGTGTGTATATATTCATCAACTTACACTAGTAGAACTTAGAAGAACTGATAAGATATATATATATATGGGTAAACTGTTATTTATAATAAGGTTGAATTTGTGAGCCAATTTTTTATTTAAGATAATAGGAATTTAGTACGCATAATAAGGAAATAAGTTATTTAACAAAGAAAAAAAAAGTTATCTAACAAAGAGAACAAATCCGGACATTTCTATCATTTTCAGTAGTGTTTGCTAACATGTTTTGAAACTCAATAACCTGAAGGAATAAATTATTCTTTATTGAATTGAAGGAAGAGTTAATTTATGGTTATTTATAAGAGCATCCCCAATGGTAATACTCCATTGGGGTTTTAAAAAAAAAAATTTAATATTATTTTTTTTTTTTCGTAGGTGCCAAAAAAAAAAAAAATTATAATTTAACGGACCAATCACGAAGTGACATGTGGCAAAAACAGTGTAGAACTCGGTTCTTAAATAAGAGATTTATCAACCTGGTTTATTACTATTCATGTGGGCTCCACGTGGGACCCACAATATTTTATTATTAAAAAGTTAAGAACCTTGGGCTATAAGAGACGTTCTTAGATCCACTCCTAGGGTGGATCTCTATATCCACCACTCTCCCATGCACCAATCATAATTCCACGTTACAAGAATGTTAAAATTAAAAAAAAAAGTAAAAAAGTGTTAGAAAAAAAGAAAACGGCAACACAATAAATGATGTCTAACAATTAATTGTTTCTATTTTTTTTAGAGATTAGGATTTATGGTATAGGGTTTAAGCTCTTTAGGTTTAGGGTTTAGGGATTAGGGTTTAAGCTCTTTGAATTAGGGTTTAGGGTTTAGGGATTAGAGTTTAGTTTTTTATTTTTTTAAATTTACATGTTAGATTTAGGGATTAGGGTTTATGGTATAGGGTTTAAGCTTTTTGGGTTTAGGGTTTATGGATTAGGGTTTAATCCCTAAACCCTAAACCCTAATCCAAAGAGCTTAAACCCTAATCCATAAACCCTAAACCCAAAAAGCTTAAACCCTATACCATAAACCCTAATCCCTAAACCTAACATGTAAATTTAAAAAAAAATAAAAAACTAAACCCTAATCCCTAAACCCTAAACCCTAATCCAAAGAGCTTAAACCATAATCTCTAAACCCTAAACCTAAAAAGCTTAAACCCTATACCATAAACCCTAATCTCTAAAAAAATAGAAACAGTTAATTGTTAGACAGCATTTATTGTGTTGCCGTTTTCTATTTTTTTCTAACACTTTTTACTTTTTTTAATTTTAACATTCTTGTGACGTGGAATTGTGATTGGTGCAGGGGAGAGTGGTGAATATAGAGATCCACCCTAGGAGTGGATCTAAGAACGTCTCGGGCTATAAACCCCCATTGCACTTGCTCTAAGTTCTTTTACTTTGTGGAAGCCCCCTAGTAGTCTAGTGAATAACCAATGGTTCATTAATGAATCTACACTAGTAGGTTCCATGTTCGATTTTCTAAATATCAATTTCTTCAGATTAATCCATACAAGCTTGTAAATTTTTTTGTTTGTTTGATCATTAATCACGGAATGTTTGAGTAAGGATCGATTAACAAATTTTTGGATTATATTGTTTGGATTGGACTCTGATATCATAATAAGTTTTATGTGTTTCCAACTTAAAATCAATTGGTGATAAATGAATTGATCTATAGTTTCTATATATTATGTAAGATCTCTTTTAAACTTTCGATGTGAGATTTTATGTCTTAATAATTATTATTTCCGTGAATGATAGTTTGTTTTTTAATAATAAGGGCTTTCAGTGAATGATAGTTTATCGATATAAAACTTTGGAAGAAATCACAAACGAAAACAATAAATCAAGAGGTTCACGTGAGTCCAGGATAGCCATCCGAAAATAATTTACATGAGACAAAATGTGTAGGAATGGTACTGGCCGACCCCATGCACAAGTAATCCTACAACCCTAATTCAGAATATGTCATCTCTCATGATAATGTTCAAATGATGCGTTGCAAACGGCTGAACTGGATGTTGTAAGATAAACTTTTTCTTGGGTAAAGTTAGATCAGGTCCCAAGTTCAAGTCTAAGCGATGAAAATAGAAATATATATATATATATATATATATATATATATATATATATATATATATATATATATGTAGGGTGAAACTAATTTGTTTTGGTTCATAACCAAAATGTTTTTGATAAAAACACAATATATATTTACCACTTTTCAATTAAAAAAAGAAGAAGACTGTTTGATATCAATAGCCTAAACACAAAAAGGAGCTTCAAAAGAGTGTCAATGAGGTTGATCGGTCATTTCTACTAAAAAGAGTTTGGTGTTTAATTAATTATTTACATACAGTACATCGATAATATATTATACAGTAAGATACCACACACAAAGTATAGTGTATATCAATATATCGGTAACACATGATCTTTCCAGGGGGTGTGATTCATCAATAATAATCATTTTTAGAGAGAGAGAGAGAAGACAAGAGATAGGTTTAGAATGGCGAAGGAAGAAAACATCCCCACCTTAGTATTCGCCAAAACCATTCAATTCCTTCTGATCAAATTTTACAGGTCAGTCAGAGGACCCCCCCCCCCCCCCCCCCCCACACACACACACATGAGTTTTATTTTAAAATATATTTTTAATTGTGTCATTTTAGCTAGCTTCTACATGTTCTAAGAGCACTTTCAATTGAGAGTTTTTAAGGGGATTCTTAACAATAAAATAAAGAAAATATTCAAAAAATATGAGAGAGGTTCTTATCAAGAATCCATGATATCTTAAATTTATATAAGAACTTATGGTATCTCAATAAGATATTCATATCGCATGTGCTCATTATAATTGGTGATGTAAATTTTCAAAATTAAAATTTAATTATATAACAAAATTGAATTAAAAATATTAGTTTTATATTCTTAAGAACTCCATAACCATTGAAAATACTCTAAACAGTTGTATATCTACTGATCATCGTCTAGGATTCACCTTATGTAAGATATATCCTTGTCCTAACGTAAGATATCCTTGCGTTATATTTTTTTTTTTTGAAAGACTAAAAGGTTTGGAGCTCATAAAAGATTTACTTTTAAAACGGGGTGTAAATCATCTTAAATTTACTCTTTTTTAAAGAAAAAAAACTCCTCATCACAGGAATTAAATCCAAGTTAGCGAAAACTATTGATTATGAGATATCTATTGAGATGAAGTTCTAATGACCAGAGATGGATAACTTAAAGACTATCAGTTCACATGGATGCTATGAGGAGTAACCGATCTGTCCATGAAGAATCAGTGGATAGTATCCGCGGATGAACAGTAAAAACAGTCTTGTCACTTCAAGATATTTTAGATTAGCTTCTCTTGTAAGCTAGATTAGTCTAAGAGCTCTCTTCAATATTGTAACCTCTGATTTTGAATTTTAAATCTAAAGAGAGTTATTCTCATCTCTAATACTCTCTCTAGCTCTCTCTTGTTCTTACTCTCTCAAACTCTCTCTAATCTTTTCTTTTATGTTTTGTTGATTATACAAATCTCTATCCTTATTCTCTTAAATTCTAACAAAAATTATTAGTTAACTTTTTACCAACTAAACCAATTCTCATTGGCCGCGTTATACTATTTCCAAATCTCATATAATCAAACCTTGCATAATGAGCTTCAAGATTCTAGTAAGTATCGCAGAGGATGATGGCGGAGATTGATCCAAAGGAGATGAAAGTCTAGACATTGAGGGTTTGTTAAATGATAAATTTTATCTCGTTTGAAATTTAATTCATATAATTGTTCAAGAATGTGAAATAGATATGATCATTAAAAATTTAGGAGGGGAAAAAGATCTTAAAAAAAAATCAAAAGCCGGATCACAAACAAACAGAAGAAAATACAAAAGCGGTCGATCTTTCACCTTTCAAAGTTCCTTGGCTACAATTTCTTTTATGCACATACATCCAACTATAGCAGCTATATACGTAGCCCCATCACATGCATGCCCACTTTGAATTTTTGTATAGAAAAACTTTTTTACCTTTTGGGTAAGTAAATGGTAAAAAAAAAATACATTAAAACTACAATAGTAAATTGCTATTTCTTTTAAGTGACTTTATTGCTTTTATCAGTGTTTGTCTATTACTTTCCAGGTTCCAAAAGTCATTAACAACTCAAAACATAGAAAAGTTGTTGTTTCTAATGGAAGAGAGAAAGAGAGACAGAGAGATGAGGTACCAAAGCCGTTTCGAACACTGAAGCCCAAGAGACGAGATCATATCCCGACCAACTGGACTAGGTTCGACTTGGTGAAGTGGTTGGGGACGAGCCTTGTACGCTAACACGTTTCGGGTTCGATCCTCCTTCTATGCGAAACTAAGTCACATTTGTTTAAGGACACCCACATGGGTATGGGCCTTTGATGTTATCACATTTTAGGCATTTTAGGTTCTTTCTATGTTCATGTTTTGATTCAATTCACATTCATTCATGTTTGTTTTCATGACTTTTAGTGCATTAAGGAGTTTGATGCATTTAGATTTAGGATCATGCATTGTTGTGTCTTTTTGGAGTGTTTCTCTTTGAATTTCAGGTTGTTGGAGTATAGGAGTGATGAGCATTGGATTTGGATGATGAAAGGGAGCTAAAGATAAGAAGGAAAACCATGTGGAGAGCCAGAGCAGAACACCGGACGGTTACACCGGGCAACATTGGTCCAATTCGCTTTCACCGGACGGTTACACCGGGCAGCATTCTTCCAATGTGCTTACACCGGACGAGCACATCGGGTGGAGTCAGTCCAATGTTTTGTTTCAAGCATCAACTCGAGATTTAGCCGTAACTTCCACGGACCGAAACAACGGACGCACCCCGTCCATTGCAACTACACCGGACCACAACACCGGACGCACCCCGTCCATTGCTATCACACCGGACTACCTACACCGGACCAACCAACCCGTTGCAACCACATCGGACGACCAACATCGGACCACACAAGCTAATATCTGACCCTCTATTTACCAAAATGCCCTTGTCGAAGCTCCTCACTATAAATTTGTAATTTTGGGTTTCATAAACCCTAAGCTACCTAAGCATAGTTTTGTTTTAGGATTTGGATCTTGTAATCTTTGGTCTTGAGTTTAATTTAAGTACTTCTTTATATCTTCTTAATCTTTTCTCTTAATCTCTCTTTAATCTTGTTATCTCATACTATCTTTATGGATTTTGTGGGAACAATGAAGATTAGAGAGTAGAACTTTTGGGTTTTGTGGATGAGGTTGATTTAGATGGTTTATGTGATGATTAGTGATGTTTAGGACTTATTTATGAATGATCCTTCTCTAATAGGTTGATCTCTATGCTAGGTTGCAAGGAATTGTTAAATCTAGATGTTAGGCTTCTTCATGCCCGAAAGGTGTTCGATGAAATGCTTGAATGAACTTTTTAGAGGATTTTCATATCTTAGCCTAAGAGATTAGTTGTCTAAGATGATTATTGGTAATGAGAACTTGAAATTAATGCTTGCTTGATTCTTAATCACAAATGATAATTTGATCTTGATTAGGGATTAGTCAAAGGGATTAGTGCCAAGAAATTGGATTAGTCTAATGATTAGTGTTCTTAGCCTAAGGATTAGCTTTGTTAAAAGGTATTTGATGGATATTAATGCATGCTTGTCTTTTAATTTGCAAATGAGAATTGAATAATTGAATGATTGGCATAGGAGTTATGAACATGAGAATGTGATTAGCTTAATTATGATCATAGCCTTGTTTAGCATTGTTTGATTGATTGAAGCATCATTGATTGTCTCTAGACCATTTAGTATCCATAACCTCATCCTAGGACCCTTCTTTAATCTTGTTTAGTTCTTTTATTTGCTTTATTGCTTTCTTGTTTGTTTAGGATTGTTAGTTAAACCCTCTTTTATCTATTTGGCTTAGCTTAAGAAGTTTAATGTATTCTTAGTGCCCTATTCTCTACCCATTTGGATTGATACCTCAAGTATTACAACAACATTAGTGATTTTGAGGAATTGATAGAGTCAAGAACCGAAAAATTTACCTATCAATTTGGCGCCGTTGCCAATTGGGTTTAGCAATAGTCACTAGGATTTTTCTTCTTCTTTAGACTAAGCTTTTATTTTGTTTTGTTTGTGTGGTTACTAACTTTCTTTCAAGTGTTTGTTCTTTTTGCAAGGTGCAAATCACAAGGAAGAGAGTATGGCTTCAGAGATAGCTTCAATGTTGAGGGCTATGTTGGAAGCTCAAGAAAGAGAGATGGCTTGGGACCCTACAAGTCATCATGGTTTTGAAAGCACATCCACTTATCAAGGTGATCTTCCAAATGAGTACTCTTCTCATGAGTACCAATATGGATATGGTGATGGATACCAATCTTGGAACATGGAGCATGAGCATGAATCAACTCACTCTTCTCAAATTTCTCATGATGAAGAACTTCTCAACATGACAAAGTTGGCATTGGAAGGACAAGAGAGGTACAATGAGAGTTTAAGGATGATAAACAATGATTTTTCTCATTTGCCTCAAGATGCAAGCATTGTTGAGCCAACACACGAGAAGAATGCTCAAGTCCAAGATGAATTCTTGAAAGAACTTTACTCTTCCCAATCATGTGATGAAGAGCTTCTCAACTTGGCAAAGATGGCATTGGAAGGACAAGTGAGGTATAATGAGAGCTTAAGGATGATCAACACTGATTTTTCCCATTTACCTCAAGATGCAAGTATTGTTGAGCCAACACACGAGGAGAATGCTCAAGTGCAAGATGAGTTCTTGAAAGAAGCTGAAGAGACTATCAAGGAATTTGAAATGCTTTTTGGTTGCACTATTGGTGAAGACCTTGTGATAAGGTATGAAGATGAGGATGATGAAGACACAATCATGGGTAATTCAACTAATGGAAGCAATCAAAGAGTAGAAGAAGTTGTGAGAGTTGAGGAAGAGCCTTATCAAGATGGGTTGGTTGTTGAGTGCAAGGACATCAAGGAAGAGAACACACAAGATGAGCTCTCAATCATTGAAGAGGAACCAAAGCAACCAAATCCCAAGCAAGAGCTAATTGGAGGAAATCTTATGGAGAAACAAGATGGTCCCAATGAAGAATCCTTTAAGGAGGATGAAGAAGATGGATCTCCAATGGCTCAACCTTTTCACAACTACCTTGATATAGTCTCCACCATATCACCAAGCTTTCATGATCTAAGGAAGATCCCCTTTGAGGAGATAAGGATGAAGGAGTTTAGGGGGTGGTTCTACGATGAGTATGATCCCGGTGATACAAACTCATGCCACATCCCTAACCAAAAAGAGTGAAGGGATAGTCAAGCTTAGTGACTCAAAACAAGCTCACTTGGGAGGAATTCCCATGTCTATCCTTTTGGGGAGCTTTGAGGTCAATGCAAGGAAGAAGGGAAAGAGTTTTGAGTGCAAAGGGACTTCAATGCTAAATCAAAGGATTATGAAGTCTATGCAATGGTCTAAGTTTGGGGGAGTCTTGTGGCACATTCGAAGATGCCTCCACCTCTCATTCCTCCTCTCCATTCCTCTCTCCAAGTAACACTCCAACTTTTGTCTTTTTGATTTTGCATTTTTGATTTAGTCTTTTTGTCTCTTACCCTTGCTTCTTTCACACAAGGGACTGTGTGATTTAAGTTTGGGGGAGGAGACAAGTTGCTAATAATGTGTTTTGTGATCTTATTTTATCTTTTGCATCTTTTGAGTCTCATGCATTCATCCAAGGCATAGAAAATCCCTAAAAATTTGAAAAAAATTGAAAACTTTTCACAAAAACAAAAAGCATGCATTATCATCTTAGGATTTCATTTTTCATAAAGAGTTTTGATGAAACTTCCATTTGAATGTCAACTCATGAGCTTGAATTAATGCCCTTTTTAGGAGTTGTTAATGCATTTGAGTGAATTTGAAGTTAAGGATGCACCATGTTAGGATCTCACTAGCTTGAAAGTTAGATCTCAATGTTGATACATGTCACCCTTTGTAGCACAACTCTAATGAACTTGGACTTAATTTGAACTTTCAATTACTCTCTCTTGGAACTTAGATTGCTCACCAATTGTAACTCTAAAAACAATCATGCTTACTTATTCCTTTTGACATTCTTACAAGCATTGATTGGCCATTTATATCACTTAATGGTACCTTCACCTTGAACCTTAGCCCATTGTTTTTTTCCCCTTGTTGATTCTTGAGTGAGGCCTCTTGTTGATAATGCAAACTTGTGCAAAATTTTGAATTGATAGGAGAACGACAAGAACTCACTTCCATGCGCCAATTGCATTGATTGGCTAGATTTAGGATAGGACTTGGGATGGAATTTGCTTTCATTTGATGGGTTTGATGGTGAGAGATCATTTCTTGAGTGAGTTGAAAAGAATAGAGTGATTTGAGAGCAAGAAAAGTAAAGAAAAAGCCATGAGGCATGAGTGTTCAAAGGAAAAGTTTAGGAAGTATAAATGAAGTAATAGCTCTAAGTTCTTAATGCAAATGAGTCCTCTAAGAAGATAAAAGCAAAGAGAAGAGACAATGAAAAGAAAAGAGGAGAGTAAGGAGAAAAGAAAACAGCTAAGTGTTGAAAAAGAAACTTTCTAATTGTAAAAAGAGAGAAAAAAAAAGGAAAAGAGTGGGGTGTGAGTTTAAAGATTCAAGAGTGGGTTTGGAATTGGGTTTATGCTTTTAGTTTTGGGATTTAAGCTAAAGAAAGGGTAGAACATGGAAGTGGATGCTTGTATGCATGAATTGTTCTCTTTCTTCCTACTTTTGCATAAAGTCTTGTGTTCCGTTTTATTGAGATAAGCCACTAAACACTTGTAACCCTCACCAAAATCCATGATAAGCCTCTTTGACACCATGCCCTTTGGTTTGTGGTTCATGTTTCCAAGTAGAGAGTCCACCAAACACCTAATTGAATGTTAAAGAGTTGTGTTGCTTTGGTTGCTTGCTATTGCTTTGATGGTTTGATCATTAGTGTGAAATGTTTGATGAGCATGGCTAACTCTTTTGGAGTAGAGATTGTTTGTGCATTTGCAACTACTTTGAAGGGTATTGAATTGAATTCCTTTGTTGACATTCTCGGATTTCATCTCTCATTTTTAAACCTTTCTCCCTAACTTGCCTTTGAGTATTTGATGCTTGCTTGTGGACAAGCAAAGTTCAAGTTTGGGGGAATTGATGTTATCACATTTTAGGCATTTTAGGTTCTTTCTATGTTCATGTTTTGATTCAATTCACATTCATTCATGTTTGTTTTCATGACTTTTAGTGCATTAAGGAGTTTGATGCATTTAGATTTAGGATCATGCATTGTTGTGTCTTTTTGGAGTGTTTCTCTTTGAATTTCAGGTTGTTGGAGTATAGGAGTGATGAGCATTGGATTTGGATGATGAAAGGGAGCTAAAGATAAGAAGGAAAACCATGTGGAGAGCCAGAGCAGAACACCGGACGGTTACACCGGGCAACATTGGTCCAATTCGCTTTCACCGGACGGTTACACCGGGCAGCATTCTTCCAATGTGCTTACACCGGACGAGCACATCGGGTGGAGTCAGTCCAATGTTTTGTTTCAAGCATCAACTCGAGATTTAGCCGTAACTTCCACGGACCGAAACAACGGACGCACCCCGTCCATTGCAACTACACCGGACCACAACACCGGACGCACCCCGTCCATTGCTATCACACCGGACTACCTACACCGGACCAACCAACCCGTTGCAACCACATCGGACGACCAACATCGGACCACACAAGCTAATATCTGACCCTCTATTTACCAAAATGCCCTTGTCGAAGCTCCTCACTATAAATTTGTAATTTTGGGTTTCATAAACCCTAAGCTACCTAAGCATAGTTTTGTTTTAGGATTTGGATCTTGTAATCTTTGGTCTTGAGTTTAATTTAAGTACTTCTTTATATCTTCTTAATCTTTTCTCTTAATCTCTCTTTAATCTTGTTATCTCATACTATCTTTATGGATTTTGTGGGAACAATGAAGATTAGAGAGTAGAACTTTTGGGTTTTGTGGATGAGGTTGATTTAGATGGTTTATGTGATGATTAGTGATGTTTAGGACTTATTTATGAATGATCCTTCTCTAATAGGTTGATCTCTATGCTAGGTTGCAAGGAATTGTTAAATCTAGATGTTAGGCTTCTTCATGCCCGAAAGGTGTTCGATGAAATGCTTGAATGAACTTTTTAGAGGATTTTCATATCTTAGCCTAAGAGATTAGTTGTCTAAGATGATTATTGGTAATGAGAACTTGAAATTAATGCTTGCTTGATTCTTAATCACAAATGATAATTTGATCTTGATTAGGGATTAGTCAAAGGGATTAGTGCCAAGAAATTGGATTAGTCTAATGATTAGTGTTCTTAGCCTAAGGATTAGCTTTGTTAAAAGGTATTTGATGGATATTAATGCATGCTTGTCTTTTAATTTGCAAATGAGAATTGAATAATTGAATGATTGGCATAGGAGTTATGAACATGAGAATGTGATTAGCTTAATTATGATCATAGCCTTGTTTAGCATTGTTTGATTGATTGAAGCATCATTGATTGTCTCTAGACCATTTAGTCTCCATAACCTCATCCTAGGACCCTTCTTTAATCTTGTTTAGTTCTTTTATTTGCTTTATTGCTTTCTTGTTTGTTTAGGATTGTTAGTTAAACCCTCTTTTATCTATTTGGCTTAGCTTAAGAAGTTTAATGTATTCTTAGTGCCCTATTCTCTACCCATTTGGATTGATACCTCAAGTATTACAACAACATTAGTGATTTTGAGGAATTGATAGAGTCAAGAACCGAAAAATTCACCTATCAGCCTTGCTTTAGGGGCCCATTTGAATACCCAGAGAGAGGGTCTATCCATGGGCTGCATCTCCCCTTGGGGATTAGTCTGAGCCTTTCCATAGGCTCGGGATACCCCCAGGTTAATCAAAAAAAACATAGAAAAGTTTAAAAGACGTACAAGTAACGTATGCATGTATTGTTAAGTTTTATAGCTTCTAACTCAAAATCAATTGATAGTAAGTGGATTAATCATATCAACTCTTCAAGATAATGAATCTTTAATTAATAATTTTGAAATGTTTGGACAATAATCGTTTATGTAATTCTGAATTAGAAAGATTAAGATCATGTTAAACAATGAATCAAATTTTAATATCATATTAAGTTTTATATGCTTTCAATCCAAAAATATTTGACAATAAATAAATTGATTAATATTTTTTTATATATATATTTTAAGATCTTTTTAACTTACCTTTTTATCTCTTAATAATATCTAATCCAAGAAACAAAAAAAAAAACTTTTTTTTTTTTTTATAATAATTATATTATATTTAATAAACCGAAAATCGGCAAACCGGATACAGAACCGACGATAACCGTAAGTAAAATCAAAAGACAATAACCCGAAGGAGAATCTCTAAACCGACAAACTAAACCAACCCGGTTAGGTTAAAACTAATTTAGGCCCACCCCCGATCGTCTTCAACCTTCCTCGCCGGCGGCGCCACCGACTTCTCTAGCCTCCGACGACGGGGTTCCACGGACTGAACCGGCGGCTTCCGGAAACCCTTGTTCTTGCCTTTCCCGTCGGTACCAGCTGCAGTCGAGATTCCTATCCCCAGATCTGCCTCGAACCTTACCTGATCTCGATCTCGAAGGCACCGGAGCAATCGTCGGCGGCGACAGGGCCACCTCTCTTATCGCCTCCGACTCGTCCTCCTTCGTGAAAGCCTCACCAAGCGCCTCCACTCTCCTCGTCGACACACCGCGACTCCAACCTCATCTTCTCCGGCGGCTTCCGCTGCTAACTCAGGCTCGCCCCGCATCCGGCGCCTACCTTAGCTCACCGCAGTCCTCGCACGGTCGCCTAAGCTTGACGACTTACGTAATCGTCGGCCAGATCTGATCCGCGTTGTCGCTCCCGGCGCCTGCCTTAGCTCGCCGATGTCCTCCTGCGGCCTCCTAAGCTTGACGTCGCAGGACCAACTGAGCAGACCGACCCACCATCTGTTAACTCCGCCGAGAAAGACATCCCACCACGCACGGTCAAGTCATGTAACTTCAAAGCATCTTTCGGCTATCCTCTGCTCTTCACCGGCTTTATTATAGCGCTAGACGAAATCGCTGGAGATCTCTCGCGGTTACAACGGCGGTGACCGCCATCGCCGGAGAGATCTCCACCACAAACAAAGCTTTAAAGAAAAGAACTCTTTAGAGAGAATATTTTGGGCGCGTGGGGCTCAAACCCAAAATTAGTGGGTTTCTTACTTCAAAAAAAAAAACTTGATAAACTAATTTAACTCCTAGTTGATTTCAACGTCTGGTGTCCATCAACTACTGAAAATTCTAGTTGCACCCATTGAAACACAGCTAAGGGCAATAGGGAAACCTACATGTAGAATAGAATCTGAATCACAATAAATGAAGTAAGAATCAGATAGATCTATATTTAGGAAGAAAAGACAGAAGTGGCATGAGAAAAAAATAAACGATAGAGAGATGGGATACGTATACGGCATAGGTATCACAAACTCCAACAAGGCAACAAGTGACACTTTGAGAGGAACCAGGCACATATTTAGACATACATATATATACAATTGGGGTCATGTCCAATGTTTTGGTATTTTTCACGACTTGTCTCTTTTTTTTTGGTTTCTTCTATATTAAAGATTTCCCAAATAGGGACCATTTACCTCTGTGATCTTCACCACACCGTTTCATCTGTCTTGTGACACTTCTCTTTCTCTTCGATATCATCGTCTAATCTTTACCTCATTATTTCTTTTTTGAACTATTCATTAAATCTTTACCTCATTATTATATATATTTCATTCAATAATTAAATATGATTTTCTGAGATTTTCTTTCGCTATTGTCCAGAATCCAGATCAACAATCTTCAGCGTATAAGAGAAATGTGAAATATGTGGTGTTCAAGTGTATACGTCGTCAAGGGATCTGAGTTTGGATTATGTGTGAAGAGATTAAAGAGTTGATTGGTTGAGGTTTTAGAATTCAGGCAGTAAGTTTTTGGTTGTAGGTGTAGATTTTAATGCTTTAAAATTTTGGGTCTAATGTTCAAAAAAAAAAAATTTGGGTCTAAGTTTGAAAAAAAAATTATTATTTACCTTATAAAATTTTTCAAAGGCAATATGTAAGTGTTTTAAGTTTTTCTTTTGTTTTATACAACCAACAACAGGAAAAAATAAAGAAAATTTGTAATTTTAAAAATCTGTGTAAAGCATAATTAAAAAAAAGTTAAGACTAAAAAAAAGTTTTGGCAATGAAAAAATTCTAAAGCACTTGACGATCAAATCCTTAAAAACTTCGTCTTTCTTTATTATTTTTTTTTTTTGTTTTTGGCAACAAAGAACTTCGTCTTTCTTTGGAAGCAGTTCTCTCTCAATAATAGTTCATCTAAATTATGGTAAGAGTGAATACGTTTTTCAATAAATAACAAAAGTTAAGTATCATATATAAAATGTAAGGCAAATATGAACCAAAGTTAAGTATCCTAAACAAAACTTCATCGCCTGGTTAGTACTACTTGAGTGTTGTCCTACTCGCGCCCGGTTACACTTATGGGGACTTATGGGGAATTCAGATTGATACGTCTTGTCTTTTTTATCTTTTCTATCAAGAAAATGTTGAAGATAGAGACCATTTATTCTTCTTATGTGACTTCACCTACTCACTTTGGGTGCAAATTGTTAACCGTTGTCGAATCAACCATTCGAGGTCTTGGCCAGAAACGATTCGATCTCTAGAAAACACTACGGGTAAGAAGAACCATAAAAAAAGTCATACTAATAACTTGGCAAGCTCTTGTGTAAATTTGGAGTGAGAGAAATGCTCGAATCCACCGTAATCACTTCCGATCCTTCGACTCGCTTCTGATTCTCCATAATAGCTGGGAAAAGAACAAGATTTCTGGTTTCAGGGAGGATGATCCAGCGAAATCGTCGGAGATGATGCAGTTTTGGCTAGCTTCTGATTTGTCTGTCTTGTATGAGATGCTTTGCTACGTTATGCAGAATTTTACTATATTTGATCTATGTTTAGCCACTTGATTATCTTCCTCTCCACATGTATTTTGAATCCTTGCTCTTGACAAGTTCTGACCACCTCCATGTAGTATGGTTCTCAGCTCTCATATGTTCGACATCTGCAATGGAGAGATCACAATTCTCTATTAAGGTTTGGTGGTGCCTTTTGGTGGAGATTCTTCTGTTGCCGTCATTTCCTCCGGATCCACTAAATACTATCTTGCCGCTGCTTTGTGCTTTTAGTCTTCTGGATTCGTGACTATGCAGTCTTGACCCTCTCCAGCTTTGGAGATATGTCTTTCGTGACTGCTCTCATTTATACCGCCTTCACTCCCCCCCATTCAGTCAAGGTTCTATTTTATCGATTCTTTGGAATGATTGGAACGTGACTGGATTAGGTTCTATTGCAAAATTTATTGCTTTTAGACTTAATATTTTGTCTCCTTACTTACCTCTTTATGAGGTTTCTAGAGTTGTTCTTAGCTCCCCCTTGCCTTTTTATGAGGATCCATGATTCCTTATCTCTTTATGAGGATCTTGCTATGTTTCCTCTTTATGAGGATATTGTTACCTTGCCTTTTTATGAAGAATTTGTTCTCATTTATCGGGAGTTTTTGGATTCTAGTAGTCTCCTTGCCTTCTTCACGGAGTTCTTTTCTCCCTTGGACTCACCATTTAATCTAAATGGTTGGGATATAAATGGTGTTACCAAAGGCTCAAGTTATAGGTGTTTAATCGCCTTAATAGCCATTCTGAAGATGGAAAATTGTGCACTTGTTGTTGTTCCAATATTGGGTATTCGAGCCAGTATCCACGGCTTCATCTTACTTAACAACTCAAACTTCGATGACACTCAATGACTTCTCCACAATTTCAGATTGATTAAGTGTTTTGTAGTCTTTATCTCTCTATGCTTTTATGTTTATTTTATTGTATTTTCTGCTTATTTTTAAATTTTGTTGTAGAACTTTTACTATGGTTGTGAAGCTTATTTTTAATTTTAACAAAAAAAAAAAAACAACGCAATCAAGCATCTATCGGCCAAACACATGTGAACTTGGATATCCACAAAACCTAATTAAGATCTATAGGTATACCCCTACAACATTGCAGTATATTTTGTGAAAAGGAAAAAATTACATTGCAGAAGATTCCACCACTTGAAAAAGTATATTAGATATCACAACTCACAATCGGATATTTGAACTAGAAATATCTTTGAATTTTTTTAGGACATTTCAACGTGGTTGAACAAAATTGCTAATGGACATGGACAACCTTTAGATGCACGGGTTTGTTAACTAAAAAGCAAAGTGTTGATACTAACGGGCCTTAGAAGAAAATGTGAGCCCGTATGAACTTATTTGGAAGGACAAAGTCCAATTTACGCATGAGGAATCGAGTGGAGTTAGGCCCGGGACTTCGGTTCGGTTACGGTTCGGTTAATCGGTTTTTTGATTTTTTTAGTTTTTGAAAAAACCACCGATCGGTTTTTTTCTTCGGTTCGGTTCGGTTCGGTTCATTAAAACTTCGGTTCGGTTCGATAATTTTGGTTTGGTTTTATATCTCATGACTACGTATATATATATATATATATATAAATATATAGGCAGATTGAAACTTTTATGAAAATTAAAATCGATCAACAACTTCGGTTCTTCGGTACGGTTACTCGGGTTTTTGGTTTTTTGATTTTTAAAAAACCACCGATCGGTTTTTTTCTTCGGTTCGGTTTTGGTTCGGTTCATTAAAACTTCGGTTCGGTTTGGTTCGATTTTATATCCCAGGGCTAGATGGAATTATGAAAAAGGCAAAAAAAAATCGGAAAATATTTTCTTTATAGAGTTTACTTTAAAGATTGTCCAAATATCTTTTTATATGCAATCGGTTAACCGTCAGCTCTGTAGTAATGTACCAAACTGCTACATAGATTTTTTTCGGAAGGGCTATCACTAGTCATACTAATTTTTTGAGTTTAAAATGTTTTCCGACTAATATAAATAAATAGTCGAATCGTTTATTACCAAATTATCAGATAAAACATTTTTTTTTTTAACAATCAGATAAACTGTCTATGTCTAAAGCCTATACCCACATTTCACACACGAATCCGAAGAAGTGAGATGACACATTCCCATGTATCTCGTTTACCACTCGACCAACGCCTATGTGGGCAAATAGTTTTTTAAACTTCTTTATAATAAATTCTTTTTAACCAGATCATCTGACACCAAGTTAATCAGGGTCTGCATAAACAAAGAGTAACGGTATATCTGTCACATTGGTTAGTTGGTGAACGTTGGGGGGTTTGGATAGGGTATTGTTAGCAGGATTTGGTTAATAGAGCTACGTGGCGGTCTTTGGTTGGTTAGTGGGCAGTGGAAGGTATATAAAGCTTTGTAGTCAGCGAACTTAGGTCATGGGATGCGGCTACTTCACTTTCTCAACCAACCACAAATGTCAACTAAACCTACATTACATAACTTCAATTATTAATTCTAATTAATACCAAAACCTTCCTTTTTATTTTGTTTTCGAATTTGCTGTAACTTTTACCATATGGTTTTTAAGCTCGGATACATGTTCGGGTTCGGTTCGAATCTTTCGAGTTTTTTGGATCTTCGAATCTAGGCATATAAGATCCATTCGGATATTTTACAATATCAGTTCAGATTCGGTTCAATTTCATTCGGATTAGGTTCGGTTTCGGATACCCAAACATAAAAAAAATGGTTAATTTGAATTAAAAAATTATTAAATTTAGACAAATATAACAAAAATATGTCATATATTTCGTATATTTTGGATATTTTAGCTATTTTGGTCTAAAACTAACCAATATATTTGGATTTGTAATTATAAATTTAGATAATTCTGTTATATTAAATCTAAATATAATTAATATTTTGAATATATAATTGTAGTTCAAATATTTCGGATATCCTTTCGGTTTTTGGTTTGGGTCGGATTCGTTCCGGTTTTTCGGATTCAGAGTTTTAGGACCCATTCAGTTATTTTGCCGGTTCGGGTTCGGTTTCTCTTTTTCGGTTCGGTATTTCGGTTCTGAATTTTATGCCCAAGCCTTATGGTTTTGGTAGGCTTTTCCCTTGTTCGTCCGATTTGTGACCAATTTAAATTAGATCAATATGGCATGTAGATTTTTCGTCAGTTTAATCTTCTTTTTTTTGGCATAAGGGTTGTCGTTTTGGTGCATGGTCGAGATATTGGGTGTATGTGATGCGAGTTAGGCTACATTTGAAATGTCATCCGTAGAAATGACATACTTATTTGTTAGACCTACCGATTTAGGCGACGTTCTTTTCTATATACAATCTGTAAATCACCAATTTACTATAGATATCGCTTTACAAACTAACTCAACACTCTAACAATCAACACATCTGATCAGCTCTCTCTTAATCTTGTTGATCTATTAATTTTTAGTTGTTTCTTCCTACATATTTGACCCCTTTTTTGGGTTGTTGTATAACGTCAACACTGTCATAAAATAGAGCTATCCTTGTCTAATGATTTTTTGGTTCGCGGTCCATAAATGTCTCCATATCCACAACAACATTTTGATATATAGTATATATGCAAAGCTTAAATTGTTAACCCTTTCACACAAAAAGAACATAAAAATACAAGCAGCTTAAAATATTTAATTCTAGATTTTTTAAAATGATAGAGTACCTGAAGTAACTTGGTTAAGCATAAAAATTGACCATTAACATAATTTACACATAGAAAAAATAATTTAGTCAAAACATATATAGCTTGGCATCATTAAGTATGCATTGTAACGACTTTTACTATAGTCTTCCAAATGTTGTCTCCTTTGGGTCACGGACCACACAACTTGCAATATATATATCCCATTTCAAAGATTTCATTATGATCTATTAATAAATGTTCAAGAACAATAATACTATACTAGATTTTGACCCGCACTTCTAAGTGCGGGTATAATTTTCTTTACAAATTTTACTTTTTATTCATTTTGTTAATAGTAGTTTAGATTTTTAATTATGTAATCTAATTTTGATTATAATTGTTTAACCAACATTATAAACAGTGAGTTATCAATTTAGTTTTTTAAAATGAATTATGTGTTATTTGGAGGAGATATATCGTAAGATTAAGAGATTAAAATAACGATTTCGCATTATATATTTTAATCTGTGTTGTATCGTAAGATCATAGTTTGGAAAAATATATATGTGAAAACAACTATTGTAAAAATTATGTGGTATATGTTTAATTGTTATTTTATTTATCTAAAATATTATTTTATAAAATACATGTTGTAGTCGTATATATAATTTGCAAATTTGATGGAACTATCCGTTAAAAACTTCATTCAAACATAAAGCATAATTTGACGCTTCAAATATTTGAATAATATAAGTATGAAATCATTTTAATATTTTATTAATTTTAAAATATATCAACTGAAATTATTTACTATATGCGAATTTTTTTTATAGAAAATTTATAATCGAGATTGGCTAATTAATTTTTCAACCCGTTTAATTAATTAAATATTTTTCAGTTTGATGTAAAAACCTGCTAAAAAGTACAATCGTAAAAACATCAATCGTAATATGTATATATATATATATATATATATATATATATTTGAAACAAAATAAAGAGATATTAAAATATATTATAAATATATTTTGAATTAAATCATAAAATTTTGAATTAAATCATAAATTAGAGAATCTTAATTTATATATAATAGTTGATGTATAAATTATTAATTATATTTATCAATTAATTTGTTTTGATTTTAATTAATTAGGAAAGTGGGACCTATTATATTTTGGTTGTTTGGCTACATGTTTAATAATTGTCTTGTTTGGAAACATGGATTGTAGAGATAATAAATCAAATATAAATTGTTTTACAGTTTTACCCTTAATGAAGGTTACAAATCCTAATAATATCAAGGGCAAATTTCGGGAACAACATTTATGTACCATGGCAAACCTTCCTGTTTTAATAGTATTGATGATATGTTTAAAGTCAACAAAACATATATCCGAAACAGATATTTAAAAGAAAAAAGTTATTCGATTTTAATTATTTTTATGGAATGTGATAGAATTCATATTTAACTTGACGTAAGTGGGTATGGTTATCTAAATACTTTATGAGCTTAAAAAGACTTTAGCAAAAGAAATATAAACCTGGAAAAAGAAGTGGAAATTAAAAGGTTTATAAAAGATCAATGGAAAATATTAAAAGTTAAATTTTAAAATTGAGAAATAGAAATAGTATTTTCAAAAAAAAAAAAAAGAAATAGATCGTAAAGAAATAGAAAAATTGTAAACTACTCAACTGGTTACTGATACGCTACCAAGGGTTCAACTTCAAAGTCACCCGGTCAAAGCAACAAGATTGGTGTCCCGATAACTTTCCAATATTTTATCTTTCTAAATATTGGGAGATGAAAACGATATGAATTCTGACGTAAAGAATAGACATATCACATATGCATCTAATCATACAAAGTTAAAAAAATTAATTAATCCATACAACAAGTAAATCATAAATCCTAGATCTATAGATTAAGACCCGCGGGAGTTAGTCTAAGGTTTTGATGATTAAAAAGGTATTTAGGTAGTTAATCTAATAAATATTAAAAGTGTAAAGTAAATACAAAATAGAAGTCAGTCTACAGGGAGTAGAGCCGTCCTTAGGATTTAGAGGGCCGCAAACTAGATAAAAAAACAGGGCCGGTCTCCACATATTTAAAATTATAAAAAAGCTGAAGACGCAGTCACGCAGACTGCAAAGGAGAGACATCGAGTGCTTATGAGAGAAAATGAAAAGTTTTGTGTTAATTAGAGTTTTTTTTTGGAGTAAAAAAAATACGCATTAAAATGTGTACGGATCGAACCCACAACCTGTATGTTGAGAATATTGGGACTATTACCACTAGGCTAAAAAAGATAATTGTTATTTAGAGGGCCGGTAAAATGTTTATATTTGGAAAGGGCCGCAGCCTTAGCTTGGCCCGCTTGTGCCACACAACGGCTCTGATAGGGAAAAACGCGCGCGTGAGTTTACGCGCTCGTTTCTAAACGCTCTCAACAGGTAGAAGGCGATTCAAAGGGAGATCTGGTTTTGGAGATCTCTCCGGTCTCCGGCGAAGCTCGTCGGTGCCGTGAGAGATCTCCGGTGGTTCGGAAAAGAGCGTTAATGCGACCGTGGAGGACGAGAAGACCCAGTAGATTCCTCGGCTGCTCGAGATCTGGAACCGCGAGGTGTGGATTTCCCCTCGGAGATGCGGGCGATGGTTGAGTCGCCTTCGATCGATAGCTCTTTGTAAGTCGTGGAATCCGGCGCTGCTCGAGGCGGCGGCGTGCAGGGGGAAGCGCGGAGGCTAGAGTGACGGTGCGGTTTCGTTGCCACAGCCCATGGCGGAAGTCGAAGAGGGGTAGGAGGGGGTCGGTGCTTGTCGAACTGGAGCTCGCGGCGGTGCTAGGTGAGGTCGCTTCGACTCCGGTGGCGTCGTCGGTGTTGGCAGGTGAGGTGGCCCTGTCGCTTCGCGGATCTACCGGAGGCTCTATTTCGACCGGATTGAGGTATGTTTGAGAAGAAATCAGTGTGATAGGCTCCGATCTTGGTCGGATTTGGCGTTGAGAAACAGCACAGAGCTTGTTACGGAGGGCTTCTCCGGGTGAGGCCGTGGGAGTTCACGGACAGGAAGCTGACGGCGCCGAAAGTCGGGGAGAGGGGACCAGGACCTGCGGTTCTGGAACGGAGCTGGAGTCGGCTCTTCACGTCTCCGGGAAAAATACCGTCAGAGCGCCGCAAATCAACCCGCACTTGTAGCCGTCGGTGGTCGGAGGTCGAATGTCCGGCGAAGGAACCTAGAGGCGCTGGGTTTAACCTAGATTCAGTCTGGGTATGGAGTTTCACAGATTTGGTTTGGTTTGGTTTTTGCTTCTGGGTCAATTCGTTTGTATGTCTCGGTTTGATGTCCGGTTTTGACCGGTTTAATATTAATATATATATATATATATATAATTAAAAAAAAATACAAAATAGAAAAGTCAAAAAACTATTTTAATGGACTCTGCTTTTATAATTTTTGTTAATATTCATCTTTCTGCATATTTTTTATTAAATAAGTAGCAAATTTGAAAAATGGAAAATTCTATTTTATGTAAATATAACAAAAAAATCGAAATTAAATATTAATTTCAAATGAATTGCCTTTTAACTTTATATAATAAAATAAGATGACATGTATGTCAACCTTAATATATAAATAGCTTCAAGAACCTCATTAGTTCCAAACCCACGAATACCACATCCAGTACCTAAACCTTTCCGTGGAATCTTTTTTACCAGTTTATCAGAACAAAAACATCCAAAGTTTTGATATTGCAAAGAAGGGAAGAGATGGGGTTTAACATTAGGGATACACATTGGATTTTACTGGGGATTCTTTGTTGTTCATCGTTGATTTGTTCAGTCAAAGCAGTGGTCACCTACGATCATAAAGCAGTGATCATCAATGGTCAGAGAAGGATCCTTCTATCTGGCTCCATTCACTATCCAAGAAGCACACCTGAGGTATATCTTCAACATTTTTAAAAATTTGATAGAAAACCTCTTATTGTTATATGTATGGAGTATGGTTATGCTGAATCCTTGTTCCCAAGTTTTTTTCACATGGGCGTTTCCAGGTTTTTCTTATAGTTTACACTATATCATTACCAATTGTATATTTTCTATTAATTAAGAAAATAAAACTCTTGTGAACGCTCGGTTCTATATGCAGATGTGGCCTGGTCTTATACAGAAGGCCAAAGAAGGAGGCTTGGATGTAATACAGACTTATGTTTTTTGGAATGGGCATGAACCTTCACCTGGACAAGTAATTTTTGCCACATTAAACCAATATATTATTATATATTTTTTAACTCATCAACCAAAATCTTAACCTTGAGTCCTTGACTAATGTTTTCTATTTTTTATTTCTTTTGGTTTAGTATTATTTTGAGGATAGATATGATCTGGTTAAGTTCATCAAGCTGGTACAACAAGCTGGTCTCTATGTTCATCTCAGAATTGGTCCTTACGTTTGTGCTGAATGGAACTTTGGGTAAACTTATTTTTTAGTGTTAAATAAAATTTGTGGAATTGTTTATTTTTTTATCAATTATTTACTTAAATATGTTTAATGGGTTTCAGAGGGTTTCCTGTTTGGCTCAAATATGTTCCCGGTATGGCTTTTAGGACCGACAATGAACCTTTCAAGGTCTAAAACTCTCATCATTTTTCTCTTATATGTTATCAAGTTTCCATTTTTGGGGGTAATTTTCTAACTTAAAATTGATATAATGAAAAGGCTGCAATGCAAAAATTCACAGAGAAGATTGTGGGGATGATGAAAGAAGAAAAATTGTTTGAGACTCAAGGAGGACCCATCATTCTGTCACAGGTTTGTATGTTTTCCATATAGTTATTAGATAAACCAACAAAATGATTCTTTAGAGTTAAATTTTATTTTTGTATGTGTATAAAACATGAAAAAATGGGTAGATAGAGAATGAGTATGGACCAGTAGAATGGGAGATAGGAGCCCCAGGGAAGGCATACGCAAAGTGGGCAGCTCAAATGGCACAAGGACTCTCCACAGGTGTCCCATGGATTATGTGCAAGCAAGATGATGCTCCTGACTCTATTGTATGTGATCTTCTTCCTTTAATTATTACATATTTGTTTCTTTTTCTTTCTCTACTTATATATTCTTTGAGCAAAAGAAGAAGTTCGTTTATTAATTGTTTTTGTTTTGTTTTATGTATTCTAAATATAAAGTATGCAATTTTGGTTAGTTATATGTTCTGTAAGCAAAGAAGATGTTTTTAAAATTATTTTTACTTTAGTTTCTTGTCTTCTCTTATTTTTCCTCCTAATAATACAGACCTACTAATTATTATACATGTTTTCTTTAAAGCAAAAGAAAATGTTTTTTATATTTTTTTTCTTATTATAGAATCTCTTTTGTGTTTGTGTTCCATAGCTCGAATCAGCTTTCCTTATTTATTTTCTTGTTAGGTTACTAACTTACTATTTCTTTTCTTGTTTTTTAAGTTTCTTGGTAGGTCATGAATTATATTCTGTCTGTCCAATACAATTCTCTATGTTATTTTATCTTGTTAGATATTGTCGGTTATAGAAGGTTCTGTAACGTAGGAAATAACAGTTAAATATTATTTCATTTTTCTCACATTTTTCAGTTTCAATCAACTGACCCACCTACCTACTATTGTCAAATCTATTCACCACTAATTCGTTTTTTTCTTTAACTTGCTCAATAGATAAACACGTGCAATGGGTTTTACTGTGAGAATTTCAAACCGAACTCGGACAATAAGCCGAAGATGTGGACTGAGAATTGGACTGGTTGGTAAGTCACACAACACGACTGTCCTCACAACACACAAACAAAAAAAGAAAAAAGAAAAATCTATTCAATTTTACAAATATACATGTTTTATTTAAAAAGTTACTGTGTGTGTGAATAATAATTTTACCAGGTTCACGGAGTTTGGAGGTGGGGTACCATACAGACCAGTAGAAGACATAGCCTTCTCCGTGGCTCGCTTCATACAGAACGGTGGCTCCTTCATGAATTACTATATGGTATAACTTCATATTCCCTATTAATGAAATGATAAATGGAAGATTTGATTGTTAAATATATATAACGAGAGTGAGGGTATGTTTATTAACAGTACCATGGAGGAAGTAACTTTGACAGAACAGCCGGTCAATTCATCGCTACCAGCTATGAGTACGATGCTCCTCTTGATGAATACGGTAACTTTCAACTCTCACAACCTAAAAACACACAACGGTAACAAACATTTTCTAACGGTTTTATTGGGTTATGTGTTCAAAAGGGTTACCAAGAGAACCTAAGTATAGTCACTTGACAAAGTTACATAAGGTCATCAAGCTCTGTGAGCCAGCATTGGTCTCTGTTGATCCTACAGTCACATCGCTAGGCGATCAACAAGAAGTAATGGCAAATCAATACACATGAGACGAGAAGGTTAAGCTTCAAAGATTATTTACCTTTTTGTTTTTTGTTTTTTTCAGGCTCATGTGTTCAAGTCCAAATCATCTTGCGCTGCTTTTCTCTCAAACTACAACGCTAGCTCTCCTGTAAGAGTCTTGTTCGGGGGATCAACATATGATCTACCTCCTTGGTCTGTTAGTATTCTACCTAACTGCAAAACAGAGTATTACAACACGGCAAAGGTAAATCAACATACAAAGCTTACCTTTGTTGGGATCACTGAGAGTGACCTCTGTGTTTACTAGGTACAGGTCCGTTCACCAAGCATACACATGAAGATGGTTTCAACAAATACACAATTATCTTGGTCTTCATACAACGAAGAGATTCCTTCTCCAAATGACAATGGTACGTTTGTTCAAGATGGGCTTGTGGAACAGATAAGCATCACCAGAGACAAGACGGACTATTTCTGGTATCTGACAGAGTAAGTAAATATTTGGAACTCTTGACTTGATGAAATCTCACTATCTTACTGACTATATGGGAGGAACTCACTGTTGGTTCTTGTTTGGGAATATAATCAGCGTTACGATCAGTGCTGATGAGAAGTTCTTGAAGACTGGTGAAGACCCTCTTCTTACTATTTCATCAGCTGGTCATGCTCTTAGTGTATTTGTTAATGGACAGCTTGCAGGTAAAATTAAGATAGGCCAAACTCATCCTCATGGTAGCTTTTTTTGTCTTCTGTTAAAAAAAAACATTTCCTTGTTTCAGGAACTGCTTACGGATCACTGGAGAGCCCAAAGCTAACATTTAGTCAGAAGATCAAACTACATGCAGGAGTCAACAAACTTGCCCTGTTGAGCATAGCAGCGGGTCTCCCGGTTAGATCTCTAGATGAATTACCTAGTTTCTCTCTGCAGTTTTTTTCCCACAAAACGATTACATTCTGAGCTTTGTCGTCTGTTATTGCTCACAGAACGTTGGCGTGCATTATGAGACTTGGAATACTGGGGTTCTTGGACCGGTCACACTCAAGGGAGTTAACTCGGGAACATGGGACATGTCTAAATGGAAATGGTCCTACAAGGTCCTCCTAGAGCAAATAGCTTGACTCTGTCTTTTTCTGAATCTTACCAACCCTCACAACAATAAAATAAACATGTCTTTTTCTTTCTGTTATTCAAGCAGATTGGTACTAAGGGTGATGCTTTGAGCCTTCATACCGTAACCCGGAGTTCAACCGTGGAATGGAAAGAAGGATCACTGGTGGCCAAGAAACAACCCTTAACCTGGTACAAGGTAAGAGAAACACAAGGACTGATGAACTTTGCGTACCAACCAAGTTAGATTGATATAAAAAAACCGAAAGCCACGAGGTGAGATTCTTACCATCTCTTTTTTGCAGTCTACTTTTGACATACCAGCAGGCAATGAACCATTGGCTTTGGACATGAACACAATGGGGAAAGGCCAAGTTTGGATAAATGGGCAGAACATAGGACGACACTGGCCTGCATATAAAGCTCGTGGAAAATGCGAACGCTGCAGCTATGCTGGAACTTTCACCGAGAAGAAATGTTTGAGTAACTGTGGAGAAGCTTCTCAAAGATGGTGAGTGAAGAAAACTACATAATCTTCTTCATCTTGAGGCCAAAATCTAATCTTTTTTTGGGTTCTCTTGTTTTCAGGTACCATGTGCCTCGTTCGTGGCTGAAGCCATCTGCAAACCTTATAGTTGTACTCGAGGAGTGGGGAGGTGACCCCAATGGAATCTCTCTTGTAAGAAGAACAAGCAAAAAAATAGCTTCTGGTTCCATTTTTTCAGGATGAAAAGCTGTTTGTTTGTGACTCTGCTTTGAAAATTAAAGACAGAATTGAAGTTAGGGTTCCGTGCAAGTCAATTTCAAGATTGATTGTATGTATATATGTATACTGGAAATTATTATATTGGCTCGTATGGATGAAGTTTCATCCGTATACTGTGCCTATTCATATAGTACAAAGAATATTTTACAAGGCTTAAAAATCAATTTTGCATTTTCTTCTCGATCTTCATCTCCCTCTTGTGAATGATTTATATACAGATAGATTATTAAAACTTAGGTGATGAATGGTATACCACTTATTCACGTTTTCACGTTTTAAAAACGTGATTCCGCTATTTTTTACCATTCATAACATTCATCACTTATTCACGTTTTCACGTTTTGAAAACGTGATTCCGCTATATATAATTAGTGTTAAAAATATAACTATAAAAAACAAAACGTGATTAATCTACTAAAACTAGTTTTTCGGCGTTTTGTAATTTTTCTGCAGAAATTTGATTCAGTTCAGTTCGTTCCGCCAACAATTATCCAGTTATTCAGCTATTCCGCTATTCATCTGACATACCATTCAAGCCCTTAGATATTTCGATCAATTACAGATAGTAACTAATGACTAATGAGGTAAACGTTCGTAAATCGTAATTGAAAAACAAATTTTCTGCAGCAGATATTCAATCATCAGATCGGAAACCTATAAGAAAGTTATAACACCAAAACATGAAAATACTGACCTTGAAGCTCATTAGAAATATCGCTAAGTCCAGAATCATCGCCATTGTAACTCCGAGTCGCAAGTCTCTCATAGACGAAGAAGACTCTTCTTCTTAACTGGTATACGTCTCCACTATCAGCATCGATTTCATTGATGAATGATATTGGGCCTCCAACAACTAAGCCCATTTAAAGGGAAGCCTAGCGTAATTGAGCCTTTTGAGGGTTGGTTTTGGACTTATGACAATACGATCAATATGATTACAATTCTTGATGAGTACATAAAAGAAGTCTTATCATCGGTTTTGAAACCTTGGTTGCAAAGTAAAAGGAGTGAATATTGGGGTTGATCATGTGGGATTGATTACTTAAAAAAAGAGTTTTGGGCTGATTGGATATGCGGCTATTGACACACCTAATTATAATCGAGTCATTCCTAAAGGAATTTGTTGCTCGTTATCTTTTTTGAGTAACATTTCTCCCATTTCTTGGCCACTTTCAAACATCAGGAGTGAACTCAATATCTCATGTCTTTCTCATCGACATTCACGTCTTCTTTACTAAACATTCAGTCTTTGGCCTTTTTGCCTCTTTGGGCATGTTCATCTCGGTAGCTTTTTGCTTGTAATCTATCTTCATATCACATTTAGGTATTATACCACTAAAACGAGTTATGGTTGTCTAATCGTTGGACCACCGGGACAAGAAATGTCTCAAGTTGCTTGTGTGTGTTATTTACCATGTCGTAGTCCCTTACTTTAATCCCACCGTTGATTTTCTTGAAAGAGCTTTGATGATACTCTCCTCCACATGCTGTATTGTTGTGTATAAACTAGAAAGACAAAGAACAGTTCCTTTTTCTTTTCTTGCAACACATGAGTTTTCTGTTCCTTAGCCTGTTTTTTCTTCCCTTTTTTGGTTTATCTTTTCATCTTTTGGTGTCTTTTTATTTCCCAACTATTCTATGGATAAAAATACAATGGAAGAAAAGTACTCATTAAAAATAAAGTTGAAGATATATATATCATTCACTTAACCAAAGTTTCTAATTGACAAGAAAGTAACTGTGTAAAAGTTCAACTTGATATTCACAGACCTTTGGGCCAAACTTTATACATCGTGAGGCAAGATGCCCTAGAGTTATTTAGGAAACTAGATCCTACTTTAGTCAAGAAGTATATACAGAAACTTAATGCTGATTTATCCATATATGGTCTCAATACCCCCCCTCAAGTTGGAGCATGCAAATTTTGGATGCCCAACTTGCGAAGGAATGTGTCAAACTCTGGTTTCCCCAATGCTTTAGTTAAGATATCAGCAAGTTGTTCCTTTGTGTTGACATGGAAAGCTTGAATGACGCCTTTGACGATCTCATCACGGACATAATGACAATCTACTTCAACGTGTTTTGTGCGCTCATGAAAAATTGGGTTCGAGCTGATGTATAATGCTGATTGATTGTCACACCGTATCGTCATTGGCTGAGCATGGTCGACTCCAAATGCTCGCAGCAGTGACTTGAGCCATTTTAATTCCCTTGTCACTACATTCATAGCGCGGTATTCTGCTTCCGTCGATGAGCAGGATACATTGTCTTGTTTCTTCGTTTTCCAAGAGATAGGAGAGGTGCCCAATTGAACTATCCAACCTGTCAATGATCGCCTGGTTAACGGACATGCAGCCCAATCGGAATCGCACCAGCCTGTTAAATGCAGTGAAGATTCACCTTGATCAGCGCTTAAGAGAATTCCCTGTCCAAGAGTTCCTTTGAGATATTTGACCACCTTAAGCGCTGCTAGCCAATGATCAGCCCTTGGCTTGTGCATGAATTGTGACAAGATGTGGATGGAGTATGTAAGGTCAGGCCGAGTAGCTGCTAAGTAGATCAATCGTCCGACTAATCTACGATAGCGCTCTGGATCATGTAACAAAGGACCTTCAGCCATAGCGAGCTTGTGATTTTGGTCGATGGGAGATCCCGATGGTTTGCAACCAAGAAGACCAGCTTCGGTAACAATGTCTGTCGCATACTTTCGTTGACAAAGATAGATGCCAGTGGCATTGCGAGCCACTTCTATACCCAAGAAATATTTGAGAAGACCAAGATCTTTCATGTGAAAACATGTGGAGAGATAATCCTTGAAAGCTTGAATAGCATCGGCAGAGCTTCCAGAGATGATGAAGTCGTCAACATAAACCAGTATGCGAAGAGAAACACCTTTCTTCAAATATATAAAGAGAGAATAATCAGCCCGAGCTTGCTTGAACCCGTATTGCTCAAGGGCATCAGCAAGCTTTGCGAACCAGCATCGTGGTGCCTGTTTCAGTCCGTACAACGACTTGCGAAGACGACAGACCCGAGTATCTCCATGGGGTAGCGAGAATCCCAGAGGAAGTTTCATATAAACCTCTTCATGAAGATCACCGTGAAGGAATGCATTATGGACATCCATTTGATGGACTTCTTGATTTGTCTTTGCTGCGATGTCGAGAAATATACGAACCGTTGTCATCTTTGCGACAGGAGCAAAAGTTTCCTTGTAATCATGGCCTGCTTTTTGATGATTCCCGAGCACCACAAGACGAGATTTGTGCCTTTCAATAGATCCATCAGATTTGTACTTGATGCGATAAACCCACTTCGAACCAAGCGCTTTCTTGTTTGGTGGTAGTTCTTGTAGATCCCATGTGCCAAGCTCTTCGAGCGACTGAATCTCACGGCCCATGGAGTTTTTCCAGACCTCGGATTCCATAGCTTGTTTAAATGTGCTCGGTTCAATACCTTCCGTGATAGCAACCAGAAAACTGCGATGTTTGGAAGAAAAACGATCACAATTAACATAGTTAGAGAGAGGATAGAGTGGACCTGAGGATGGCTGTGGAATGGGTGAGGTCGTCGAGAGAGTAGAGGGACTAGCGAGGGAGACTGTGCCGACAACAAATTCGGGCAGACGAGTAGATGTTTTCTTTTCTCTATGACCTCGTCCTAGAGTTTCATGTGTTTCAGGGACAGCCTCTGTTTCTGCAGTAACTGCAGTTTCAGCAACAACTGCAGTGTCACGAACTGCCTCAGTTGCAGTTACATCCTCATGTTCATTTACCTCTATAACAGTAGGAGGAGCATTCGGTATTGTCGTGTTAACAGGAGCAGGAACAACGACCATAGTGGGCGTGTTAACAGGAGCAGCAACTGTGATGGGTGTGTCTTTCGGATCAGAAATGATAGACGGAACCGATGGCGAAGGGATTTCTGGATGTTCTGATATGACTTCAGTACTACTCGGGAATGGAAATTGTTCTTCACAGAACACAACATCACGAGAGACGAAGGTGGTGTTAGTATCAAGATCAAGAAGCTTCCATCCCTTTTGTCGAGCTGGGTAACCCAAGAAGATGCATCGGCGACTTCTAGCAGCAAACTTATCACCCTTGTGATTGATATTATGTGCATAAGCTAAACAACCAAAAACCCGAAGATGATTATAGGATGGCACACGACCATACAGCTTCTCAAATGGTGTCTTACCGGCCAGTAATTGAGAGGGTGTCCGGTTGATCAAATAGACAGCCGTTAAGACGCATTCTCCCCAATAGTCCGTAGATAATTGAGCTTGAAATCGTAAAGCTCTAGCGACATTCAAGATATGGCGATGTTTGCGCTCGACACGCCCGTTTTGTTGTGGCGTATGAACGCAAGACGTCTCATGAATGATACCATTTGTTGCAAAGAAGCGTGAGAGACATAAGAACTCGGTTCCGTTGTCACTTCGAATAGTTTTCACTTTCTTTGCAAATTGTCTGTCCACCATAGACAAAAAATCAGTGAGAGTGCGTGAGACGGATGTTTTATCAGCCAAGAGATAGATCCAAACAGCACGCGTATGATCATCAACGAGAGTCAAAAAATAACGTGAGCCACAAGATGATTTTGTGCGGTATGGACCCCATAAATCGCAGTGAAGTAAGTCAAAAACTGATTCTGCATTATTTGAACTATCGGGAAAAACTTGACGAGTTTGTTTTGCTCGGAAGCAGACATCACAACTCTTAGATAAACACTCATTACTAGAATTGAAACTACGAACTCCTGGGAGCATGCCGATTACACGAGAAGACGAATGGCCAAGACGTTTGTGCCATAGACCCGAGTCATCCTGAACACTAGTCTGAAGCGACGCCATAGGTTGAATCGTGCGATATCGGTACAGTCCCTCTCTCTCTCGTTCACCCAGACCAATCAGCATCCTCGTAGTGCGGTCCTGCATGATCAAGAGTTTATCAGTGATTTGACCAACCAGAAAATTATCGCTTACTAACTGTCCAAAAGAAATCAGGTTAGTGTCAAATCCATCAACGAGGAAAACATTATTCAAGGTCAGCCGCTCGGTGAGCTTCACTGTTCCTTGTTTCGAAGAGTCTGTGAATGTTCCTGTCGGCAACTTTACTGAAACAGGTAAAATTGAACGAATATTTGACAGGAACTGGACGCAACCAGTCATGTGATGCGTCGCGCCCGTATCCAAAATCCAAGAGTTAACATCTACTTTACCAGTCAAGGAATCATGCTTGGTAGCTCCCGTGATCATTCGCTGGATAATGCTCCACTGATTGTCAGAGATGCCACTCAAGCCTTGACGATCAGAGTCGGTGAGCGACTGTGGTGATGGAAGAGAAGCAGAGTTGGCACCAATTATTTGAGTACTGTTTGCTCGCGGACCAGATCCTTTTCCTCGAGCTAGTGAACCGCGACCACGACCGGTACCGTACCATTCCGGATAGCCCACTATTTTGAAACATGAGCTTGCCTCATGACCTGTACGGCCACAAGCAGTGCATTTTCGGGATGGATCCCGGTTAGGTGGTCGTTGAGACAATACCTGAGGAGTGCCAGCTACTTCATGTGTGAAAACAGAAGGAGTAAAGGACTGTGAACGAGCATACGTCGGCTTGAGTTGGGAGACGAAGCTCATCACAGGTTGTTCTTGAGCGGACAGAGTGTTAGAATGAACTGTTTCATTCTGGACAATGGTATGGTACACACTGTCAAGATCTGGAAGCGGCGAGATCGCGCAAATCTGAGAGCGTATAACACCATGGACTGCATCATCAAGACCTGACAGAAAATCATGAACTCGAAGAGTTTCACGTTCCTGGTCATAGGCAGAGTTCAAGTCACATGTACAATTTCCGCAGGTACATCTTTTGGTAATCATGCACTCCGCTATACCATCCCAGATTTTAGTCAGTCTGCCAAAATAATCATCTATGGTCGAACCATTTTGTTTGCAGACGGCCAGAGCATTGCGGAGCTGTTGAAGACGAGCACTACTTTTAATGGAGAACCTCTTCTTGATGATGTCCCACAGTTCTTTAGCCACTTCACGAGTCGAGATAGACGAGCGCAGCTTAGGTTCAATGGTGTGCTTTATCCAACCAACCAGAAGGTGATTATTCGCGGTCCAATCTTCGAGAGTCGGCGAATATGCAGCAGGTTTCGGAATGCTTCCATCAATGAACCCAAATTTCTTGCGAGAACTGATGGCCATACGTAGATTAATGGCCCATTCGTCATAGTTGGCTCCATTAAACAGCGGAGAAGAGATGACTGCACCCGGATTATCATTCGTGGTGAGATCGAATGGTGAAATCGTTTTGTGTGTCGACGTCGTTTCTGTCGTCATTGTGCACACGAAACTTTGGAGAGAAGCTCTGTTTTAAACTGTGATAACAGAGTGTTTAGACGGCGGCTCTGAGACGTTCGTGAATGAACACAGAGACAGCCAAAAAGAAGAGAAATCAGTTCCGAGAATAGAACGGCGCTGATTAAGATCAAGGAAAGAGTAAATGAAATCGAGAAGTTGAACAAATCAGGTCACGAGCATCGGACAAGCTCTGATACCATGACAAGAAAGTAACTGTGTAAAAGTTCAACTTGATATTCACAGACCCTTGGGCCAAACTTTATACATCGTGAGGCAAGATGCCCTAGAGTTATTTAGGAAACTAGATCCTACTTTAGTCAAGAAGTATATACAGAAACTTAATGCTGATTTATCCATATATGGTCTCAATACTAATTCCTAAAACTTGTTATGAGACGTTCACATAAAAAAAAAGTTATATAAAAAATAACATATTACTCAGAAAATTTCATTTCCTGAAACAGTAAAAATTGACAAAACTGATATACTAAATACTGAAATTGTCATGACATTTACTTTATTTTTTATATTACAATCACCTAGTTTTCTCTCTCATAGTTGGTCATTGACCTAATTGAAGCATATGATATCCACAGTGCCACAATTAGCAATGATAATCTACTGGCTACTGCAGTCTGTTACAGAGATGGCAACACACACACACTGATGTCAAAAAAAAAAAAAATGACAACACACATTGTAACAAGGTATTTTGTTGCTTATGCGATGTGAATCGACCAATTTGTGTCGAATGAATAATAAAGACGAAACATGAAAAGAAAAAAAATATTAGAACATCTTTAATGGGAAGTTTTAACACAGGTATTTAAGAATTAAAATAATAAAAATTTGAAAAAGTAAGAAAGAGAATGTGATGGGAACTAGAACCTCAAATATCTTAGGGAAGAATCCCAAATATCTAAATAAGAAACTCATGTGACATGTGTGATTATATGATTGATTCAATTATTTTTAGAAACAAATTTTAATTTAATAATTTAATTAGATTAAAAATAATAATATTAAACTTTTAAGAATTCCATAAGAATGTCTTAACTATCGAAGATGTTCTTAGTACCACAGAATCCACGTGTGGCTCGTGTGAACGCATTATTTATTTTTAGATTCTAGTATTAATAACTTACTAAACGACAGTTACATTTAATGTTTAAAATTTGCCATGTAATGATTGGATCAAGGTAATCAAGGCCATCTACCACCTAAACTAGCAAGGTACCTATTTGAGTGTCAATTAATTTCCTTTGTAATTTTTACAATTTCTATTTGTTTTTTAATTTGCATTTTAGAACTTTCGTTACATATACAAAGCTCACGGGACTCCAAATGTGGTGCCATCAATTCTCCCACTAAAAATGTAGAGAAATTTACACTGTGACATGTATATGTTATCAACTTTTACTAGGGACATGTACTACAAATCCACCAGAGAAAAATAAAAGTGAACTTATATATAACAATCAATTTAATGTTTTTATTCTGAATACAAAATGATTTGGAATCGTCGAATTGCTCTGCCGGCTACAGACATGGAGAAACTTGCCGGAAAATACCGAATACAAAATAAACTCCAGGAATCTACAAACCCTCATTTACTGTTAGGGATTCCAAATCGCCGCCGAGGTCTAAGTATACTGGCCTGTAAAAATATTCCGAATAAAATCCGGCTCCATCAAAGACATGCCGCGACATGTAAAGGAGATATCGGTGCCATAATTTATTCCCGCTCAGACGAGATTTCGAGAGGTAGGAGAGGTCGTATCCCAGCAAGAGACAAAATCGCCATGGATCTTGGCCGTGAAAGGTCCGGACCAACCCGAATAACATAAGTCTGGTTACTCACCGGAAGCACAAGTCCGGGACCAACCCTAGAAGCAAAGGCGGCAAAATCTCTTAATATGGTACATCAAAAGATGGAGACACCGCATAAAATTACTAACCAAAAATAACCAGATTGTTGGAGTGGCTATAAGCCGCTTTCCGATAGACGGAACTGAGCCGATTTAAGGTAGGTTCGAGAGAGAAGATGGAAGACCTTGCTATTTTAAGAAGGCTTTCTTGAATACAAAATGATTAATAGCTAGCTATTGAGTATCGACAAACACAAAAATAGTTGTTTTTAAACTATCCTATAAAATAATAAGCAATATAAAACAAATTAAGTGACCAATATTATTAAAAGAAAAGACCCATATCGAAAAGTCAAAAGAAAAATGGAAAAATAAATCTTACGCAGAGCTCATTAATGATAACCAAAACAAAAATATCTATCTAATATAAATATTATCCATTCATCGTTCACTCTGCGACACACATACTATGGAGCTCGTCACAACCCTAACCAGCTGGTTTACGCCGATGACTCTCTTCCTCCTCCTCAATTTCACCATCGGCATTATCTTCTTCATCAACCGGTTCGGGTCAGGTTCCAAGAAACACCAACCTCATCAAGATGGTATCGGTTCGGGTTATACGGCACGGTTAACCAGAGCTCCCTCGCTCATAGACAGAGTCAAGTCCTTCAACTTCAATCCCTACAATTCGCCTTCCCCAGAATCCGAGATCCACTTCTATGGGTCGGATTCTAACCCGAATCCGGCTCCTTCTCTCCTGGAGCGGGTCAAATCCATCAACGTACCTTACTTCAAGTTCCCGCAACACAATTCCGAGGGAGATTACGCTGCTTACGCGATGATGACCCGACCCGAAGATACGGGTCGGGTCCACCCGATCGACAAGATCCCGGAAGATGACGTAACGACGGAGCCTAGAGTCGGAGCTCCATCTCTCTTGCAGCGGGTAAAATCCATCAAGCTCCCTTCCTTGTATAGATCCGAGCCAGAACAGAATTCCGAAGAGCAAACGCCGGCGAGGACTAAGTCGGAGTCGAGTAGTCCGGCGATGAAGAATAAGAAGAAGAAGAAGGCGGTGAAGAAGATGACGAAATCTGCTAGCGAGAAAGCCGGCTTGGGATACCTCGGTCGGGAGGAGGAGACGGTTGAGGCCGTGGAAAAGAGGCGGCCGGAGACGACGAGAGTGGAGAGAACAACGTCTATCAACGAAGGAGAAGAAGGTGTCGACGATAAAGCCTCCAATTTCATCAACAAGTTTAAGCAGCAGCTTAAGCTACAGAGGCTAGATTCGTTTCTAAGGTACAGAGACATGCTCAAGAACGACTGAGTCGAAATTACGCTTCTACCCTTGGCGGAATCTAGTATGGTGTAGGGACATTTGGTTACAAACGGAGATACCGCTTAATTGAAGGGCTTTTAGGTCATTTCGACACCTGCTTCTGTTGATGACATTACTAGCTGTGTCTTGTGCGTAATTTCTGGAGACGTCTGAATTCTACTGCACTTTTTACCTTTTACGTCTTTAATCGACAGTATTGTAAGCTACTTTTTTACGTGACAAAAAAGTGATTCTGTTATATAATTTTCTTTAAATCAAAAACACTTATTGATAACCTAATTTTCTTAAAAGATTTTCACTATAAACATTCATTGAATTAAAAAAAACATTCATTGAATTAAAAAAAAACATTCATTGAATACGAATATTCCCAAATGGGTTTAATTGGTTTATCTGTTGTACTTTCGTTTATCATTATGTCATCAATGTTGGTTGTTTCATACTACGAATTTGAACATTTTCTATGAGAGTTTGCGTAGGGTATGTAGTTGTTACCAGTCTATTAGTTATTGAACCACTAATGACAACGACGGTTCTCACTCTCGTGATACATGTGTGTATCAATCAACAAGCAATTATGAAGCTATTAATCATCCGAGAAAATATATAGCGACTGGATAATTACAACGGCACAAGTTGATAAAATCTTCTGTCATATATAGTGACAGAAGAAAAACAAATAAGTCGGCAGTTTATATCATGACAAGAAACTAATAAAGGGACATTTGAGATATGACTATAGGGTATAGATACGTTCACGGGTCAAGGTCGGAGAGACTTTACCTAGAGATATTTTATGAGTGTATGGGGAATATATGAAATATCATAAATGAGAAAAGTGAATATAATTTTTTTTTCTTACAAGGCAATGATCATAATCTTTCAGTTCACATGGGTCTTTTTATCTTATTTTCATTTTGCCGTCGATGAATGGGAGCGTGCATAGTCAAACTTCTAGTTTATAAAGCAGCACAATGATATGTATTTTGCTATATGAATAATTAGTATGAGAAAATATTTTTGAATGGGAGTGTGCATAGTCAAACTTCTAGTTTATAAAGCAGCACAATGATGTGTATTTTACTGTATGAATAATTAACATGAGAAAATATTTCATTCAGTGCTATTTGTCTACCAATTTTATAAATACGCTGTAGTATATCAATGTTCTTATCTGATATGTAAAGACTTTTGAAATAATGATATAATCAGTTTTTAGTATATGTACATAAGTAAATATATAAATTCACATATTTAGGTTTTTTTTTGTTTGGTTATCGGTTACAGTGTTTTTGGGTTTTGAAATAGTAAAGATAATCTGTATTCTAATCAACCGGTTGTTTAGTTGGCCTTGCCTTCAAATGGGTTGGAAGTTGGAACGGCCTTGCCCTTGCATGTACATAATTAATACTATTGTACGTATGAATGAGTGTGTACTATCAATGCTCCAGGATATCCCAGCGTCTCGTTGGACAATGATAGAAGAACCCACACTAGCCAAGAGTAGTCAGAGACACATGGGCCAGTGGACCCACGAACATAGAACGGCTGATCCATGTTGTTTGTTGTTACAAAGTCGACGTATCATAATTGAAATCATGTATGATAATGTGAAAGGTAGTGAAGTAAAAACAAAGATAATAATTATGATTCGTGACAAAGACATTAATTGTGAAATATGAACGGTAGGTGAATTTTATTTAAGCATCTCCAACTAGCCATTTAAACCTTTAAAAGTCAAGATTTTTTGCAATTCCAACAAACTTTTAAAACTTTAAATTTTAAGATTTTGAATAGTAAAATTCCAAATTTAAAGTTTTACTATTGAAAGCTTTAAAACTATCTTTTATTTTTCATTTTAGTCATTACAGTTATACTTATCACGCATAATTTCATTATTATTTAATTTAGAATCACAAGTTTTTTAATATTAAATAACATTAAAAAATTACACAAAATAAATACATTATGCAAACTTACACAAATTAAAGGAAATTATAAGCAAATTACATAAACATAAATGAAGCAAACTCCCTTTTCTCCCATATAAACTAAACAGTTTCGATAAAAAGAGCTTCACGGAGTAACATGGTTTAAACAATTAGAAAAATGACAAAAAACAAAAAATCAAGTAACCCCATTTATCATTTCAAAATTTATTAATTGATCATATATAAGAACACTATAGAAATAATGTTTAAGTATTTGAGAATTTTATATGTAATTTAACAATTTTAATTTATGTGTTTTTATTATATATGTAATTTAACTCTCAATTATGAGCTAAAACATTATTTAAAAGAGATATATACTATAATATATATTATAACTATATCACTGGTTAAAAACTAACATTTGTTTTGAAACACACCTGCAGCTACGTATACACATGATGCAAAAGTGAAGGTCAAAACGTATATAAGTACATTTTAGTTATTAAATATATTTATTTTGTCAATAATTTAAATAAAAATATTAAATTTACTTAGATTATAAATATACATATACATAATAAATATATTTTTTAATAATTTAAATAAAAATTTTAAATTTACTTAGCTTATAACATACGTTTTAGTAAATTTATCTGTTTAGACATATATTGACTATATATATAGATATGTATGAGCATCAATGATTTTTTTTTTCATTTTAAGATATATATATATATATTAAATTTTAAAATATTTTAACAAATATATTATATGAAAATTTTATTTTACCTAATAGTATAGATTTTTATGGAAATATTTTTAGAAATTTTGTTAATCTTATGCAACCGACTCTCACACAAATATATTATATGAAAATTTTATTTTATCTAATAGTATAGATTATTATGAAAATATTTTATAGAAATTTTGTTAATCTTATGCAACCGACTCTCACACAAATATATTATATGAAAATTTTATTTTATCTAATAGTATAGATTATTATGAAAATATTTTATAGAATTTTTTTAACCCCATTCGAGATGTTTATTGTATTACATCTATAAATAACTTAAACCGACTCACACAAATATAATAATTTACATATATATATATATATCTACATATATAAAGAAAATAATCATAGCTATTTGTAAGCTATTTATTTAATAATTGCGAAACACTCTTCTTTATTTACGCATTAACCATTTTTTTATGTATGCATGTCAAATCCATTTTAATGGAAATTTATAATAAAGAAGTGTCCTAGATTTGAGAAATATATACTTACCATCCATCAATGCTATATGTTTAGAATTGTTAGAGCGAATATTTTCTTCTTCCTCACCAAAAACTATAAATTGAATGGCTGGTTAATTTTTATTAATATATGTAGATATATACAAACATCCATGAATATTTCATTTTAATATATATAGATTTAATAGGTTATAAATAGCTATGGTTATTTTCTTTATATATGTAGATAAATACTAATATCTATAAATATTTTACTTTATATATATATATAGTTCATATAAATACCCATGAATAAATACCAACCTTGAAAGATATTTAATTTAATTTTATATTTCAGCTGTTTTCACCATGATAATTAATATTCATAAACAATCTCTTAAAAAAATTGGTGTGTATCATCCATGGTCGTGATTTACTCATGAGCAATTATATATAGCTCTTTCAAAAGTTACATAAAAAATGTTGAAGATTATAATAAATAATAAATATGGAAAAGAATTGCAAAAAACAACGATTGTTGTCTATCTATACCGAAGTGTTTCAAAATGTAAAATAGGATTACAAATTTTATTTTATTTATTTTGTTGAGAATATTATGTGTTTAAAAAGTTTTAGTTTAATGGTTTATTTTTTTATCTATCTGAAAAAATATTAGTGTTTAATATTTAAGAATATCTACATATGTTTTCACAATAAAAAGACATTAAAAACCCATAAAAATAGGCTTTTAATGAAGTATTTTATCTATTTCATTGTTTAGTGAAATAAACAAGTTTTTTATTCTATTATTTTCATGAGTTATGATTTATGAATGATGAATTATAAATTTATATTATTTCATTAAATATAATTTAATAAAACGAAAACATACAAGTCAACTCAACACAAAATTAGAATATATTTAATTTAAATTTAATAAATCATATTAACTATAAAATTTAAGAACATAGTTTAAATATTCATTAGCACCCCACATAAGGTGTAGGGCAATCACCTAATTTTATATGTTTTTAATAATTTTAGTTTATGTGCGTTTTTTATTATATACGTAATTTAACTATGGGCTACAACAATATATAATATAATATCTAATATACATAAAAGACAAGTAATGAGAGAGAAAATTTCATGCATCCTCCAATCAGAACAAGTCATTTTGCCAGCGTGGCAACAATTTTGGTTACTATTCCAAAAAATTTTTTAATGACTATTCCAACAATTTTTTTTTATCTCTCTCCATCTCTCTGGAAAAACCGTCTCTCCATTTTTCTCCAAAAAAACTTGGACATCAACATCGCAGATCTTATTCTATTTTCATTTCCAGGTAAGAAATCGATCTTCTGTTTCCTATTTCCAGTTATATTCATCTAGATTACATTTATTTTGATATGAATCTAAATAGGTGAGTTTGATAACCCTAATCCCTCTTCGTCTATCTTCTTCTCTCTGACATCCCAGGTACGAAATCCTTTTTTCTTCTTTGATTCTCAACTACTCCTATCACGATTTGGTTAACCCTCTATGAGATCACAATCGTTAATTTGTTTTTGTTTTTTTCTTCTGTTTTTCGTAGATCTGAAAGAAACGGGAGTGATAGCTTGAAGACTGCTCATCAACTCCCAAGAACGAATCCTGAGGAAAAATCACCTAGAAACCGTCTGTCTTCATCTCTCTCTTACATCCCAGGTATGAAATTAATTATTTTTTCTTTGATTCTCAATTGAAGCATATCCCGATTTGGTTTACCATCTACGAAATCCCATTCGATAATTTGTTTACTATTGTTTTCTGAACCTTTCTCGGATGCAATGATGTTGATGTTATGAAAATGTAATGCTTTGGTTGCAGGCTGATCCGATTATAATTGTGGGCTCACATGTTTGGGTTGAAGATCAACATTTGGCTTGGATAGATGGAGAAGTTACTCGAATCGATGGTGAAAACATTCATGTCAAAGCTAACAAGGGGAAAACTGTAAGATTCCATAGCCTTGAACCTTTTTTATTTACCAACGAGTACGTATGTGGGTGAAGTTTAAAGAGTTGGCTAATGACTTTACACTTTGAAAACTTATACATCTGATTTTGGAATGGGTTATTGTCATAGTCCCGTTGTAACTCTAGATCATAAGTTTTACATTCTGCATTTGAAAGTAGATGTAGGTTATAGTGCTTTAAGTGCGTCTGATTAAATCAAATAACATACTTAATTGAGGAATGGATCTATAAAGCTTGGCAGTTATCTTGATATGTTGTGAGAGCTGTTGAGTTGCTTACTGCAAATCTCATGACTAGGTTCTAGGCAAGAGCTGGAATATATAAGCCACATCCATGACTAAAAAGAGGATTAAGAGCATCAGCCGGGTAAATAAGAGAATTAAAGAAGGTACTTCTGCTCTCTGCTCAACCATGATCTGAAACCTTCATATAAAGTCGTAATTCTGATTTTTATTTTCATCCCAGTAGATACCACCAACAAGGGACGCAGGACGAAGGAAACCACATTGATTATCTCAGAAGAAAACGTAAGTACTCTTCAATACCAAACAGTTTTTACTTTAGCTAATTGCTCAAGTGCTAAAAGACAGTATAAAGAATCACAGGTCATATAGGTTGTCGAATGAGTAAAATTTAAGTTATCAACGTGTCAGTTTGTCCTTTATCTTGAACTTTTTTCTTTAACATGCCTTTATGTTTAGTAAGTTTAAGGATTTCCTAAGCTTTCTAATATAATAAGGACAATTCTTATTGTTATATTGATGTTGTTTTCCTAGGTTTTACTTAGTTCTTTATCTCACCGTATCTTCTTATATAATAAAGATTTTAGTTATAATTGTAGAACCTGTTTTTTACAGCTATGTAATTTATGGAACCTGTTTTATTTGCAGCTATATTTCATCTTTGTTTAACAAAGAAGATGGAGTATGAAGAGAGATAGAGAGATAGAGAGATAGAAACCAGTTTAAATAAAGAAGATGGAAACACCTTACACAAAGTTACTCAGATAAGTATTAAGCTCCACTTAATTAACTTTTTCTTTAAACATTGTTCTATTGGCTTATAATAATTAGATTAGATATATTTTAGCTAATTAGACACCAGGAACTAGATAAGGTTTTATACTTAGATTTTTAATTTTAAAGAAGTATTTTAAATAAGTATATATAAAACGGTTGCCTCAAACTCGATTTTAAACTTTTTTTTCTGTTATATTTTTGTCTTCAGATTTTATCCACAAATAATTTGAAATATTGTTTTTTGGTAACTGAATATCTACGTGATCTCAATTTAAAAACTGCTCCATTAATTTTCCTCCATCTTTCACGCTCCCCACTATTTTGTTTTTCAGTTTCACGATAAGTAGTGCATGAGCTACTTCCTTCATTTATACGAGACACATAACACAAAACACATTTACTTTCTCCATTGTAGTTACTTCCTTTAAAGGTAATACGATTTCTTTTCAGTTTGATCATCTTTATCTATATGTATTATGATTCCATATATATTATGATGAACACTCATTCACTCTTTACAGATGGCTCTCCCCTGTACCCCAATCTCTGAGCTTTTCACTCATGTACAAGAGGTCAAAATCAAGGGAGGAACGAGTTTGTTATACGCTTGCAACCTTCAGAGGCCATGTACATGAAGCTACTGTAAGTGCCTGATGAACCAAACGGGTCAAAAGATACTATTCAGTTTATCTAATTTTCTTCTGCTTTGTTGCCTACAGACCGGTGCAGAGTCAACTAGACCTATCGTATAAGCAACGTTACCAAGGTGTCTCGATTCCAGAAGCTTACGAACGCCTAATTCTTAACACGTATGGAACTAAATTATATAAAAACAATAGTTCTGTCTGTATATCAAAACCTTTATTCTTGCATCCCATTATTTGACCATATTGTGAACCTTTCTGCAGAATCAAAGGTGACCAATAACACTTTGTTCGCAGAGACGAATTGAAGGTATTTAACCTTTCTCAGTTCTGTTGAATAGAGTGATCGAGTATGTGTTTCAGCTGATAGTAAATTAAACTGACTCCTACTTGGGCTTTGCTAATTGCTACTCTTAAAGCAGCACTCGCGAGAAAGAAACAGGGTCACAAGACTCGCAAGAACACGATCTTAACAACTCCTGGTGGCTCTGAGAAACACAAAGCCAAAACTGGTTAAGTAGAGGCGATTCTACTCTCTTCTCAAACTCAAGTTTCTGATTTAAAATCATGTCTCAGGTTGGACATTGATTTTTTTAGTGATTGCAGATTCATGACAAATTGTTCTCTTGAGTGATTGTAGATTCATAACAATAGCATCGTGACAAAGAAATTAGAGAGCTGTGAAGTGGAGGGGATTACAGTGAGCTCACCACTCGCAGGAAATTCAGCAACACAACGGGTCGAACTCTCTGCACTTGGAATGGCAATCACAACTGTAGTAACAATCTCTGAGATCTTGAAGAACAATGGATTGGCTACAGAGAAGAAAGTGTTGACATCGATTGTGGGAATGAAAGACCAGACTAAAGGAAGGCGGGTTCAGAAGGCAAAGATTGAGATTGTGTTGGGAAAATCAGATAAGTTTTGACTCTTTGGTGCCACCTGTGACCAATGGAAAAACTCCGGAGGAAGAAGCTGCTGCCACCGAGGCCTAGGATTGAGCCGGTCAGAAACAATTTGGAAGAAAGAAAGATTGACTTCTCCTTTGATTATGTTTTGTTGTTTTTGCTTCATTTTGTGACATATTGAACATGATACTCTAGATAGATAAGATGATAATTTTCTCTCAAAACATTTCAGTGGAAAAAAAAAATCAAGCAAAGTTTAATTTAAAGAAGAAGAAAGAATAAAACTATAAATAGTTGAAAAAGAAAACGGTCGATGTTGAATTTACAATAATTGATTTTTTTTTAAAAAACATTAATGGCTACCACATAAATGTCACTAGCCCCTGAATCTTTTATTAGTACTTTTTAAAGCAATTTAAATTAACCAACGAATAAATTAGGCTATTTAGCATCATTTTCCCTAAAAAAAAAACCTAATATTCATTAAGCTGAAGAATATGAAATAATAGTACAATAAAAATACTAATTTAGGGTCGTTGAAAATTTCATTATATGCGACTATGTAGAATCGTTAAATATTCGAATGGAATTAAAGTTAGTCATTTGCCGTTGTTTGTGAAGCTATTAGAAGTCTATAGCCCTACAACCTCCCCCACCCCCTCATTTTTTTACGAATTATAATTGAAACTTAGGTTTAAAACTGATATCTAAATAACTGTAAAACATCAAAATAGATTAAAACATGTTATTTACATAGATATTTACTTATTTCAGGGAGTTCCACTTTTTATAATAGAACGTTCATTTCATTTCAATTTATAAAAAACCAAAATAAAGTGAAACACTATTTTCCTTAAAACAATATCTAAAATTTACTATCTTAATTTCGATATTAAGCTTATTTTTTAGAAGGGAGTATGAAAATCTTCTCCATCTAACTATTTTTTCATGGCATGTGTCAATTTTCACATTTTTGTCCACAATAAATATATATGGGGGACTAAGCACACTTGGAGAGCCAGTACAATAGCGAGTTGTATGTTGCGTTATATTTAAAGGATCCATATCTGGATCATTAGCATATTAAACTGAAGCCTATATAAAATGAGCATATAGAAGAAGAAAAAGACCATATGTTCATTCGTAGCATCAATCAAGTCAGTTTATGAAAGGAAAACTGTTGAACAAATCACTCTGATTTTGTCATAATTTATAGATTAATTTCTTCGCTTCTAACTGTACTACGATCTCCACCTTTTATTTTTTTTTCTTTCTAATTGGGTAATATTTATACCATCAATTATTAAAAGCAAGAAAAACAACAAGCATTTGGTAATTCTTATTTTTTTTAAAAAATTTGTCTTTTTTATTAAATAATCTTGCCATTTGTTAATATTTTTTTGTCTATGTTTTTTTTTTAATGTAGGTACATGGTCAAGTTCAGAGGAACCGACCAAACCGAAACAACATATTTCAGCATGTTTGATAGACACGTATTTAACTTGCTTAAAATATCCGCCAATGACCTACGTCAGCAAGAAATTCCTTTCGTCAGCATAAAATATTTCTGTTACGATATTCTCCAGATTTTTAAGATTTTAAATCATTTATATATTGTATATTTTGTTACAAGTCTTTAATTACAGAAACCATAATTTATAATGTTATACGATCTCTCTCAGAACAAAAACTTTGATGCTACTATGACTCCTTTGGTTACAATGTTACACTTTTAAATACTAATCCTTTATCATAGCTGAATCAATTTTATGATATAATCTTATTTAAATTTAGTTTTCCAAGTATGATAATAGATTTATAATTTTCGAACCAATATGTTGTTTTAGTAATTTAGATTTGAGGTCATCGTACAACAAGATGGTAGTTATACTTACTTATATTTAAAACAGGCCAGTATGCTATCTCCCATTGTTTCTTCAATCAATACTTTTCACAAGTGGTTTGCAAATTGATTTGATGCTTGCTAAACAAGTAACCATCATAATAACAGATGTTTATTAATTTCGGGTCAGTGGATTGTGATTTCTTTGTATTGTTTCTACCATAGTTTGATAAACCCAAGTGCTAAGACAATTCCCATAAATCACTTTTCTGTTTATACTTTTTTAATTTACTTTATCTATCTAAGTTGTGTTTAAATGTTCAGTTATCTGCCTAAGTTTTCATTTATCTATCTTTATGTTTAGCAATATTTTTGATTTTTAAAGTTTTGTCAAAAAAGAATAATTACTATGATAATACTGATTGTGTTTTCTTTGTTTTTATGAGTTGTTTATCCCATCTAAATTTCTTATATAACCATTTATCTATAAGAAAGTAACTATGATAACAATTCCACACTTTCAAATACTAATATTTGATAACATCTGGATTAATTTATTGATATCATCTTATTTACATGTAGTTTTGTTTATAAATAAAATAAATTAATATTGAAAATTATTATTTTTGTATAGTTCGACTGAAAAAACAAATTTAAATTTGATTCTGTTTCCTATCGTTCTTCTGTTTTTACGAGCATATCTATCTTTTTTTCCACTCTATTCCTGTCGATGTTATCTTCCATTCAAAATGTTCTTTACACATTGTTGCAAGTAGTTGCTGAGCTCAAAACTTCACATATATGTTCTTTTATTTTGTATCCTTCGCATACTCTACACTAGATATAGCAAAATGTATTACTTTTCTTTTATTGCCGTGTCATTCAGAAATGTTCTTTACGTTGTTGCAAGTAGTACTTATGTGTACTAAAATAATGTTACTTTATATTTTAGCTAAAACAAAACTCTAAACACATTCTTAGTATAAATAATATAATCTTCCATATTAATGTATTGCTTTGTCCTACATTTGAACTTAAATTGAAAAAAAAATTCTGAAATACAATGCCCGTGCAACGCACGGGCCAGAATCTAGTATATTATATATACTAACTATATCACTGGATAAAAAACTACTAACATTTGTTTTGAAACACACCTGCAAGCTACGTATACACAGGCTTTCCAATTTCCTCCTTATTATCCTCACTGAATGTCTTCATCAGACTTTCTTGTAGTTCCATATACCTTTGCTTCTTCTGTAGCCGTTTCTCAGGAGTGTCTTCTTCTACACAAGCTAGATGATTCAAGTCTTCAGTGTCCATAAAGTGATCCAGCGAACAGCGTGGGAAGTATCGTTTCCCTAGCGTCACTGAATGATATATGTTCAAAAAAAGAAAAACAACATTTAGGTTTACTTCTTTGTCAAGAAAGAGAGACAAGTCAAGAATCAATCCATATATACCGGTTTTAGTAAGTGCTCTTAGTCTACACAAATGCTCCTCTCGGATTACGAAAGGTGCCATGTTTAGGTCAATTGATGTCCTCTTTGCACCACTGTGATGATCATCTGGCTCGAGACTAGAAGCTGTAAACTCGCATGTTTCATCCAGTTTGACTATATCCCTTATAACTTGTGCTTCCGCTGGAAAGAGAATTCGAGCCAGTGCAACTGAAAATAGTATACACTAGAGTATAGTTAAATCATTAGATGAGACTTGGTCTAGGCATAAAAACGGAGCGGAAAAACCAAACCAAACCAAACCGAAAAAAACCGACACTAATACCCAAATGATTCCTAATTTTTATAATTGAAATAACCGAACCAAACTGAGAACCGAATGAATATCAGAACTAACCAAAATATAATTTTTATACCTAAAAATATTAGTTATATTTAGATTTAAAGCAAATGAATAACCAAAATTAATTGAATATTACAAAAAAACTGAATTATTCAAAATAATCCATATATTTTTTCACCAAAATACTTGAAATACCTTATTTTTATATCAAACTATTCGAATTATCCGAGTTTAACCCGAAATATCCAATTTTTTACAAAATTACCCGAATTACCCAAAATTAATTGAAAGAACCGAACCAAATCCGGTTTTTCGGGTATAAGTTGGTTCCTAAGTTTACTATCCGAACCGAACAGAAACAGAACCGAATTTTGTAAATAACCGAACGGTTCCTAAATCTCTATATTAAAAAAAACCGAAAACCGAGAAAACCGAACGTCCAGGCCTAGAGCACACAATAGAATTCGATTGGCACGGAAAACCGAATGGTTTCTAAATTTCTATATCCGAAAGAACGGAAAACCGAGAAAACCGATCACTCATGCCTAGATCACACAGTAGAATCCGATTGGCAAATATACCTCTGTTTTCAAGATAGAGCAGCCTCATCCTTAGTTCATCAGGAGTCCCTGGAAGAGAAAACGAATCCTCTCTAGCCAACCGACCTAGTTTGCTCGCATGCTCTAGTACCTCTATGCATAACCCTCCTTTCAGAGAAGGTTTACCTTGCTCCGTACTAGTATTATATTCAGCAGCTTTAGTGAGTCGTTTCGCAATCACCAGACTGGTCCTACCATCAAACGTTGTTGCCAATGCATCTGCACCTTTAGTCAATAAATACACTATCAGGTTTGGCTCATTCCTCAATGCAGCAACATGAAGCGCCGTGTATCCCCTAGGATTTCTATGGTTGACATCAGCCAGCTCAAGGTCTATGAGATCCGACGCGGTCTTCACATCGCAGTGCACGACAGCGTAATGAAGAGCGTAAGCCTCATCTAGACTGGTGTGTCCTTCTGTTAGAAGCATCTTTACGAGCTCGACATCATCTGAGTCGAGTGCCTTGTATATATCCAGGATATGTTTCTCTGGTTCGGTTGGCTTTAGACATAGCTCTTTGCGGATATTGGTGATTTGTTTGACAAAGTGTTGGGGTAGGGACTTGTCAAGACTAATAGTCTGTATATCAGACTTGGCGATAATCTCTATGCATCTATCTATAAGTTTCTTGTAGGTTACGCCACAGATGTTAGCAATCTTGAATATCATCAAGATGTCTTCTGTAACAATTTTGTCTACAATATTAAGGAACTGTCTCTGAAAATGCAAACAGAGGAAGATTAAATTGCGATCTTGAATCAGTTTTGAGATTTGGAATGTGTGTGTGTTTACCTCATACAGAGAAACTAGTTCTTGAATCTCGAAGACGAAAGCCAAGTAGAGAAGCTCCACCATGAAATCCACGACCGGCCGGCAAGCCACGTGGCAGCAACCATCGTCTACACAATCAGAAACTCCTTTCGGCAGCGGTCTCACTCTACCGCTGTAGACGTATGCCAGAACAGCCACCACAGAATCGAAACCTACGTCGTAATCTTTTGCGATCTCCTTCAGCTCGAGCTTCACGGTGGTGGATTTTCGGTCCTTCACGGCGGCGGCTGCTGCTAACGCGTTCTTGAAGACGGGTATTCTCGCCGAAAGAATGCACCGGTGGAAAGATATCTCCCGGCCGTCGGTGAGAACTAGCTTAGCGTCGCTGTAGAAAGTTTCCGGCGAGTAGAAGACGGATTCGAGGCAGTTGGAGAGGAGTTGCAGGGCCGAAACTTCCGGTGCTGTAGGGTTTTCAATAGATGATTCGGCGATGAAGCTGTTGCGGCTTGTTGTGGTGGCCATCAAAGAGGAGTCACAACAAGTTCAAGATCCGAGAGTATGTACAGTGACAAAACTTGAATAAGTAGTGACCGACTGAATAGACTCATTATTTAAAACAGAAGAAAACAAAACGGTCTATTTGGAGCATCTGGTACATTTCTTGGGAAATGATCAAGGAAACACATGCAAAAATATTAAAATAAGAAATGCTCTGAATGGAAGCGGTTTTCGTTCTTGATTGTGGATCCCTCCATTTTCATGTCTCCATGGTCCGTAACAGTGTAGTAGTATGTTGGAGGAACCTGGGTTTGTATTTTTGCTTCTGGTTAACTTATGATCCCTAATTCAATTGTGGTTTGTATTTTTGTAAATGGGTTTGGCCCTAGGATATTTATTCATTAGCCTTGGCTAGGCTTGTAAACTCTTGGATTTTATGCTTTTTAATTTGAAAATTCTTGTTACAAAAAAAAAAAACTTTATGAAAAGAAAATTCAGATTCTAAAACACGAAAAGAACATCACAAACAAAAAATATATTTTAACCGAAAATATATCTTAATCACATTTAAAAAAAAAATTATGTCAAGTTTTTTGGGTTTATGAAATAAGTTTTCAAGGTAAACTAGTTAAGAAAAAATTATGTTAAGTTTTATTAGGTTTATGAAATAATTTTTCAGGGTAAAGTAGTTAAGTTATCATAAAAAATCTTAGTCACATTAAATTTATTCTCATCAAATTATCATATTTTTCCAAAAGATTTTAGGTATTTTCTTCATCTTCTCTTTGTTGGTATAGTCTTTTCAGAATATGATTTTGTTTTCAATATTTTGTATGATCGCAAAAACATATTACTTATATTAAAAAGGCCCCTGTTTTTAGTCTCGCCTACAGCCTCTACATACCCTCCCACGGCACTGACTATATATCACAGGTTAAAAAACTAATATTTGTTTTGAAACACACCTGCAGCTAAAAGTATACACAGGATGCAAAAGTGAAGGTCAAAACTTAGATTGATACAGATGGACTGACTGTAACAAATATGAAAACATATATATACAACCAAACTTACCGAAGATAATCACAGTTGACCTGATAGAGTGCATTAGTCTCATCCCGTCTCCCTATACCCTTTTCTGCAAGGTCCTTATCTCGAAACCCCGTTTGTCTACTCTATGACGTCGATGAGAGAGTTTACCATTAGACCTCATTGATTTCGATGTGGAAGACTTTCCAAGTCCCTCCTTACTATCCTCACTAAAAGTCTTCATCAGAGTCTCTTGTAGTTCCATATACCTTTGCTTCTTCTGTTGCCGTTTCTCAGGAGTGTCTTCTTCTACACAAGCTAGATGATTCAAGTCTTCAGTGTCCATAAAGTGGTCGAGCGAACAGCGTGGGAAGTATCGTTTCCCTAGTTTCACTGATGATGATATATATGTTAAAATAAAACATCATTTAGTTTGTCTTCTTTGTCAAGTAAGAAAAATATCAACCCATACCGGTTTTAGTAAGTGCTCTTAGTCTATACAAATGCTCCTCTCTGATTACGAAAGGTGCCACGTTTAGGTCCAGTGATGTCCTCTTTGCACCACTGTGATGGTCAGATTCGAGACTAGAAGCTGTAAACTCGCATGTTTCCTCCAGTTTGACAATATCCATTACAACTTGTGCTTCCGCTGGAAAGAGAATTCGAGCCAGTGCAACTGAAAAAAGTAGTCACGGAGTATAGTTATATCACTGGATCACACTAGGCATAGGCATAAAAACTGAACGGAAAAACCAAACCGAAAACCGACACTGATACGAATTTCGTAAATACCCGAATGGTTTCTAAATTTTTATAACCGACATAACCGAACCAAACCGAGAACATAATGGATATCCGAACTAACCAAAATATGATTTTATACCTAAAAATATTAGTTATATTTATATTTAAAATAACTGAATAATCAAAATTAATTGAATATTAACAAAAACCGAATTATCCGAAATAATCCGAATATTTTTAATCGAAATATTCGAAAGTACCTGATTTTTTCTGAATTATCCACATTTTTACCAAAATTACCCGAATGACCCGAAATTAACTGAAAGAATGGAACCGAACCGTATCCGAACCGAACCTGATTTTTTGGATATAAGATGGCTCACAAGTATACTATCCAAACCGAAATTGAACTGAATTTTGTAAATAACCGAATGGTTCCTAAATCTCTATACCAGAAAGAACCGAAAACCGAAATAATCGAAAGCTCACGCCTAGATCATACAGTAGAATTCGATTGGTAAGTATACCTCTGTTTTCAAGGTAGAGCAGCCTCATCCTCAGTTCATCAGGAGTCCCTGGAAGAGAAAACGAATCTTCTCTAGCCAACCGGCCTAGTTTACGCGCATGCTCTAGTACCTCTATGCATAAGCCACCTTTCAAAGAAGGTTTACCTTGCTCCGTACGAGTATTATAGTCAGCCGCTTTAGTGAGTCGCTTAGCAATCACCAGAGCCGTCCTACCATCAAACGTTGTTGCCAATGCATCTGCACCTTTAGTCAATAAATACACTATCAGCTTTGGTTCGTTCCTCATAGCAGCAACATGAAGCGCCGTGTATCCCCTAGGATTTCTATGGTTGACATCAGCCAGCTCAAGGTCTATGAGATCAGACGCTGTCTTCACATCGCAGTGGGCGACAGCGTAATGAAGACCGTATGCCTCATCTAGACTGGTGTGTCCTTCTGTCAAAAGCATTTTGACGAGCTCAACATCATCTGAGTCAAGTGCCTTGTATATATACATGACATGTTTATCCGGTTCCGGTGGCTTTAGACAGAGCTCTTTGCGGATGTCGGTGATTCGTTTGACAATGTGTTGGGGTAGAGACTTGTCAAGACTAACTATCTCTATATCAGACTTGGCGATAATCTCTATGCATCTATCTAAAAGTTTCTTGTATGTTACGCCACAGATGTTAGCAATCTTGAATATCATCAAGATGTCTTCTGTAACAATTTTGTCTACAATATTAAGGAACTGTCTCTGAAAATGCAAACAGAGGAAGATTAAATTGCGATCTTGAATCAGTTTTGAGATTTGGAATGTGTGTGTTTACCTCATACAGAGAAACTAGTTCTTGAATCTCGAAGACGAAAGCCAAGTAGAGAAGCTCCACCATGAAATCCACGACCGGCCGGCAAGCCACGTGGCAGCAATCATCGTCTACACAATCAGAGGCTCCTTTCGGCGGTGGTTTCACTCTGCCGGTGTAGACGTACGCCAAAACAGCCACCACAGAATCGAAGCCAACGTCGTAATCTTTCGCGATCTCTTTCAGCTGGAGCTTCACGGTGGTGTATTTTTGGTGCTTCACGGCGGCTGCGGCTAACGCGTTCTTGAAGACGGGTATTCTCGCTGAGAGAACGCAGCGGTGGAAAGATATCTCCCGGCCGTCGGTGAGAACTAGCTTAGCGTCGCTGTAGAAAGTTTCCGGCGAGTCGAAGACGGATTCGAGGCAGTTGGAGAGGTGTTGGAGGGCCGAAACTTCCGGTGCTACCGGGTTATCAATAGATGATTCGGCGATGAAGCTGTTGCCGCTTGGTGTGTTGCTAGTTTCATAGGAACCGGAGAATCTAGCGATGGTGGCCATCAAAGAGAGCTCAAGATCCGAGGAAATAAACAGAGATTGTGTACAGTGCGAAAACTTCAATAAGTAGTGACCGACAGAAATTATTTAAAACAGAACAAAACAAACGGTCTATTTGGAGCATCTGGTAAATTTCTTGGAAAATGATTTAAGGCAAAGACATACAAATATATTTTAAAATAATAAATGCTTTGAATGTTCACGTCTCCATTGTCCGTAGGAGTGTTCGTTAAGTAATGTGCCACATGTATTTCGTTGGTTTTATTCGTTCTTTGGTTTGTTTTGTACTGACCGTATCCGTTTTTGGACTTGGAAAGAATGAGGTTTTTTAGTATGTGAATGGAATATCCAGGTGAATTGATTTTGACAGCTTTAGACTTGACTGAATGAATGATAATAGTCAAATTATCCAATTATCACGATTATAGAATGGTCAACGTTGGAAAAACTAAAACACAGAATAAGTCAAGAAAAACAAAAGTTTGGAAGCTCTCTTTGTCAACAAAAATATATTAAAATGGAGAAATCATATATTATCTTTGTTGAAATAATAAGGGCTAATGAATAAAAAATCCATATTATCTTCAAATATAACATGTCTGTCCTCTCAAAGATAAATGTGGTGTAGACAGAACCATAAGATGGAGAAATCATAAATGATTCATAAACACTGTCAAGTCTTAGGCGACTCAAAGAAAATTAAACACCAAAAATAAATGATCAAAACTCCTACGAGAGCATCATCAATAAGGAGATGAATCTCACCATTAAAAAAAAAAAAAAAAACCCCAAAATCTTTTTCTCAATCTCATTCCTAACAGCAAATTACCCAAGATATATTTTCACGCATGCATTTTGCTCAGTATATCGTCTAGATTACTGTTGCTTGCAGTCCGGTGGCCTCTCGCCTTGTTGACCGCCACCAACCACCTGAGATCTACCTCCCTTCTGCAATAAAAATAAGAAGAAGATGATGTTGATTACCACACACGTGCATCATAATTATGGGCACTGATTCATGAGAATGATTCTACGTATGATCTAGTAAAACCATCTATAATTTAACAGCTGATCTTGAAGTCTCTATGTATTATTATCACAGGCTATTCCATCAATCTAATGCCATAACAATATAGTGACACATTTATCAGTTTCAGAGTCTTATGCATCATTGCTCGTGACTTTCAGTAACCTGTATGATTTGTGGGTTTCTAGAGCCTATATTTACTAGTCTATTCTAAAGTCTCATGATCGTGCTCAGCCAGAAACTTCTTCTGCGCCTTGATAGTTTATTATGACTTTATGAGATTGCTAGTGTTAAGAAGTCACAAATCATGGTTACATACCTTGTGTCCGGTAGATGGCTGCATAAATAATTAAACCAATTTCAAAAGGATTAGTAAGCACTGACATGGCAGGAACAATTGGAAAAAAACATACTTGGAGCACTTCGTACCTTCTTTTTAGCCTTGCTATCTTCTTCATCTTCATCATCATCCTCACTCTCGTCATCTTCCTCATCCTCATCTTCGTCCTCGTCAATATCATCTTCTTCATCATCATCATCATCTATACCAAACTCCTCTCCTTCCATAGCCTCACCAGTAAACCATGATACAGCATGTGGGATAATCTTGTCCCGGATAGTAGCTCTGCAGGAAGCAAGATAATCAATAGTTAGCAACTCATAAAGTAGATCCATGATTCAAAAGCAAACACATAACCCAACAGAACAAGTAATTTCAGAGAAGGACGCACCCAATCTCATAATCTTGTTCCATCAGATTTTGAAGTTCCTCAGCCTGCATCAAAGAACGGGAAACATTACTAAATACGTTAACTAAAAGATGACAAACTTTTCCAGCAATCTATATCATACTTTGTCCTCGTCGATATCTTCATCTTCATCCGGGACTTCTGGAGGACTAAAGAAGTTAAAGAAGCTTTCACAATCTTCCATTTTGGTGATTGGTTTGGCGTTCATTGAGCCTTTCTTAGGCTTCTTCTTAAGAATCTTCTGAGTTAGACACTTTCCAGGATACCAATCAATTTCTGTCCTGAAGTACGGGAAAGAATATAAGTGAAGACAAATTTCTACAGTTCACTACAGATAGGCACAGAATATAAATAATGTATACAACGTCTGTAGGAGAGCATAAGCATTTACCCTATAGCCTTCTCAAGTAGTGGCTCATCCTCTTCAATCACATGATAAGACTTTGTCAAGACAGTGTTTTTAAAATAGGGATTCGAGTCAAAGACAAACTCAAGTTTGAATCCTTTAGGCTCTTCGGTCTTGCACCACTTAATATCCTTAAGATATTTGAGAGCACCTTCATCGCTCTCTGTGACCTGACATGGAGGACATTAATCTTGGTTATATTCCATGGTTATGATTTGCATTGCATACAAAATGAATACCAAAACTATATATAGCTTCTTACCTCCTCGGAAGTAACATCATTGTTTTGCAAGGCCGTCAGCCAGAAACTTGGAACTCCTTTCTCTGCGATTGGACACATGGGAACATGTTAGATTGTTTGCAAAATGTTTAAATAAACAAAAATAAAAGACACTGTGTTCCTGAAGCTACCTTCTGCAGTTTTTTCCTCTCCTTCGTCCATCTTAGTATCCTCAGGAGTCAGTTCGACTTCAGTAGTTCCATTCACAATCTCATAACGCTGTGCATTACAAGATACCAAGTAGAATTCATGAGAAAATTTTAGATAGATATATATATATATATAAAATTAACACTGCTCCAGTAAGTAGAGATAAGCAAAAAGAGTATACAAACAGATTCCCATCACCTTTCATTGCTTTCATTTAGTGGTTTGATTTAACAGATGAACTTAACACAATCTTACAGGAAGATCTAACTTTCTCACAAACAATTACCTTGGTATACAAAGGCTGATACAACTTTTCATACTTAGCTTCAAGAACAGCTCTCTCCTCGCGGAATTTTGCCTCCAGTTCACCATGTTGGCCCTGCGTTGAAAGAAGTCACTGGTAATCAATAGGTAACACCATACTCTGAAACTTGACATTCAAATAAGCAAGGAGAAAACACTCATACATACATAAAAAGGGATGCACATACATAATCAAGATCAGATTTCAAAGTATCACATCAGTCTACACAAAATAAATTGAATAACGTAGCACATCTATAAGAAAACATGAAAGAATATTTCCCAAACCTGTATATCTCTCAAGGCTTCGACACGCTTTCTCACTTGAGGAGTCAGATTCTCTAGTACATCAGAACGCTGTCCAGCCAGATTCTGTAGCTTAATCTGTGGATTAACACATACAAAAACTTACAAATAATCTCCAAGGAACCTATACACTAACATTGTACTCAAGCGAAAAACAAGGAATTGACATTGAAAACCTAAAAATCAAACCAAGGCACGCCCTATAGTGTCTAAACAAACAAGATTTAGACTCTAATAGAAACGGCAAACTCAAAAGCCTTCATAATATTCGATTGCAATGCTCCTATAACTTTTTTTCTAGAAGAAAACAAACTCACCTTAAGAGCGTTCATAAGACCAGCTCGATCTTCGTCTTTAAGAGCTAAAAAATAAAAGCAAATGGAAAAAAACAGTCAGAACCACGAAGAAAATTAGTAAATAAGACACAGGAATTTAGTGTTTAAGCAGGTCACGATTAAGAAGCGCAGAAAGAGAGTGTAACCGGAGGGGGGAAATTTACCAGCAGTAAGGTCGGCGAGGCTGAAATTGTCCTTGTCGTTGCTCATTTTTCTGAGTATTTTGGAGAAGAAAGGTTTGAAAGTGAGAGAAGAGAGGAGGGAGGGTTTTTAGGAGGCGAGACTAAAATTATAAACCTAGTAAACTGCCATTTTTAATTTCCTTAATTATTTATTTCTTAGAAACTCAGATTTTGTGAATTTTTTGTTTCTAAAATAGAATTTGAGGGATTATATCTTTTTACAGAGATAAATACTCAACAATTTTTTTTAAAAAAAATTCTAAACAAGAGGACGTAAAATCTATTATCTAGTTTAGTTTATTTTCAATATATTTAAATTAAGTAAAATATTAATTTGTATTCAGAAATGTATCTATTCCTCAGCTTAGAGTGAGTGCCGGTTTTACGAAACCCAGCTAAACACCTCGCCGTCTAATCTGATCACTAAACCGGCCAAGGTTGGTGGATACTAAACCGGCCAAGGTTGCTGAATCACTCACTTTTTGTCTTCTTCCTCTGCTTCTATTACATTGGTAAACAAGGCCTTTTCAATAAAACCGAAACTTTCTACGCCTCGCAAATGACCAACTGCTATCTACTAATGCAACATAGAGAAGTGTTGAATTTTCCAAAAACCAATCAGTGTTTTCAAGAGGGATGAAATGATTAGAGAAGCAGCTCCACTGAGAGATCAAAAACCTTCAGGATTGCTAAGAAATGAGGTAGCAGTTCTGGGAGAAACTCATGAACCTTCTTTGAGATATTGGATGTGAATAACAGAGATGGTTGCCACATTTAGAGCATGATGCCAAATAACCACTTGGCTTGTTCCTTCATCAAATTCTGGACTCTTGTAGAGCTTCAGCTGCAGTGATAGCAATGGAACTGAATATGCTTTTGGTTCTTGGTAGAAGATAACCAGTAGATGAACAATTCTTCATTTTTTGGCACTTTGATTCTTGGTAACTCTATAACACCACATGGTTTATTATTCATGTACAACATTTTCTTGATACACACATACAGCTGGAACAAACAGGATGCAATGTGCAGAACAACATCATATGACAGCCAACGATAGACCGAGACATTAAGAATAATGATATGTATATTTGGTACATCAAACAGTCTCACCGACGCCAGTGAGAGAGTTTACCATTAGACCTCTTTGTAGCAGTTGATTTCGATGTGGGAGAAGACGAAGCTGAGAGAGAAGACTTTCCAAGTTCCTCCTTGTCCTTACTAAAGGCCATTAACAGAGACTCCTGTATCTCCATGAACCTTTGCCTCTTTTCTTGCCGGTTCTCAGGAGTGTCTTCGTCTTCTAGAGCCAGTATACCCAAGTTCTCACAGTGCGCAATTTTATCAAGCAGTGCCGAACAGCGTGGGAAGAAGCGTTTCCCAAATTCCACTGATGAAACAACAAGGTCAGGCAGGGTGACAAATCAATGTTTAAAGATCATGTAGGTTTCTACTTTGTTGATAGGCAGTAGATGAAACTGGTGAGAGAATAAGTACCAGTTTTAGAAAGCGCTGTTAGTCTACTCCGATGCTTTTCTAGGAATTTGAAAGGTGCAATGTATAGGTCCGGTGATGTCCTCTTTGCACCAGTGCGGTCAGACTTGAGGCTAGTCGTCACGATAAATTCAGATGTTCCCTTTGTTTCGGCTATATCCATTGCAAGTTGTGCTTCCATTGGAAAGAAACATCGAGCCATTTGAACTAAATAGTATATAGAATGTATATGTATCATTAGTTTACTCCATTTCCCAACAGAACCTAATCTTGTGTTTAACCTTGGAGTAAGAAATGAAGGAAAGAGATACCTCTGTTTTCAAAGTCAATCAACCTATTTTTCAGTTCATCATCAGCCACTGCAAGAGAGGCAAAAGCGTCTTCAAGAACTGGATCTCCGGCAGAAGCGTCTTCAAGAACTGGATCTCCTTTGTCTGGCTGCTCTAATATCTCTATGCATAGACGGCCTTTGGGAGAAGACTTGCCTTGCTCCGGAATACAATTATCAGCCGCCTTAGTGACTTGTTTAGCTATCAAGAGAGCAGTTCTCCCATCCAAAGATGTTTCAGATGCATTTGCCCCTTTCGTCAACAGAAATGCTATCAAGTTTGGCTCTTTCCGCATCGCAGCAATGTGAAGCACAGTGTATCCCCTTGGATTTCTAAGGTTGACATCTGCAAGCTCCAGTTTCAGAAGATCCGTCGCGGTATTCACATTGCAGTAGGCAACAGCAAAATGGAGAGCATATGCGTCGTCTAGATTCGTATGGCCTTCTTTCAAAAGCAGATCGACAAGCGCAAGATCATCAGACTCAAGTGCCTTATGTACATTCGAGACATGTTTCCCTGGTTCAGGTAACTCCAAACCACGCTCTTTACGAGCATCAATGATTTGCTTGACAATGAGCTCCGGCAAAGACTTGTGAAGACAAACTACATCTACATTAGACCTAACAATGATCTCTCTGCATTTATCAAATAGCTTCTCGCATGCTTGACCACAGATGTTAGCCAGCTTGAGAACAACCAATGTGTCTTCTATGATAACTTTGTCTACAACATCCAGCAAATGACTCTGAAAATGCAAATAGATTCCACCAAATATGTATATCTTTAAACCTTTCTGCATAACCATTGCAATTGGACTTGAGAAGATCTGTGTTTTACCTGATACATCATCACCAATTCAGGAATCTGGAAGACGAAAGCCAAATAGAGAACCTCCACCATGAAATCCACCGCCGGACGGCATGCTATGTGGTAGCAAGTCTCGTCTGCGCAATCAGAAACTCCCTTGGGCGGCGGCCTTACTCTCCCGCTGTAAACATACGCCAAAACAGCCACCACAGAATCGAATCCGACTTCGTAATCCGTCGCGAGTTTCTTCAGGTATAGCTTCACTGAGGTGGTGGATTCTTGCTCCTTCTCGGCAGCTGCTAAAGCGCTTTTGAAGAAAGGGCTTCTCGCTGATAGAATGCAACGGTGGAAGGATACTTCACGGTCATCGGCGAGAATCAGTTTAGCGTCGCTGTAGAACGATTCCGGCGAGTCAAAGACTGACTCAAGGCTGTTGGAGAGCTTTTGAAACGCAGATACCTCCGGTGTGGTGAGAAGCTCCGATGGATAAACAATAGATGATTCAGTGTTATCCGTTGCTGCAGCCTGTGCGGCGACGAAGCTAGTGCTGCTTGTGTTACTGATTTCATACGAATCGAATAATCCAAAAATAGTATCCATCAACAGTCCGGTGAATTCACAAATTCAAGATCCGAAACAGAGAGAGATGGTGAAACTTTAAAGGACCAATCAACGAATAAATCTTATCAATCGAACGGCTTGAGATTGCAGAGAGACGTACGGGATAGACAGATAACCATTTACGAGCACACTAACGTAGTGAGTGCCTGAAGTCAAAGACGGAGATAAGAGAGTGGTGGTGAGAGATGATTCATCGACGGTCTTGAGTACCAGTAAATTTCTCGAAATACGCTTAAGATGTAGTAAGTCAGATGTTAAAAGAATAAATTTGGAGAGCATTTTCATAACCGATTAATAACCGAATGTGTGTTCGGCTTGCAAAACCAAACCGAACAGAACCAGAATATGTTACAGCAAGAAACCGGAATTATCAACATTTGAGTTTCATACTGTGGCTATTATTGGAATCTCGTGTGGGGAAAAAGTAGGGCTGGGCATTTTACCCGAAACCCGAACCCGAATCTGAACCCGACCTAAAAAACCCGATCCGATTCGAACCGATTTTTTTAAAATACCCGAATAGGGCTTAAGTTAAAGTATTTCGGATATCGGTAATACCCGAACCCGAATGGATATCCGAAGTAACTCAAAGTTTAATCTAGTTTCGGTTAGTTCTAATACTTTCGAGCATTTTTAGTAGTTTGTGTAGTTTATGTTTTTATATTTTGGGTAATACATATATTTTTGAGTAATTTCTAATACTTTTTGGTAATTTAAGTATATGTTTTTATGCGATAATTGGATAATTCAAATATTTTTTATATTTTTGAGTAATTTTCCGAGTTTTCAGAAAATTTATGGTGATTTCGGGTATCTAAACCCGATATGTCCCGAACCGAACCCGACCCGATATTTAAAAATACCCGAATGGGGCTAAAGTTAAAGTATTTTGGAAAAAGTTTCGGCTGGGTCGGAAGATCTGTAACAGTTCGGTTAGGGAGATCTATCTTGTTTCATCACTCTCTCCTTGTTTTTTTTATGCCCGAAAGGATATCCGAAGTAACTCAAAGTTTAATCTAGTTTCGGTTAGTTCTAATACTTTCGAGCATTTTTAGTAGTTTGTGTAGTTTATGTTTTTATATTTTGGGTAATACATATATTTTTGAGTAATTTCTAATACTTTTTGTTAATTTAAGTATATGTTTTTATGCGATAATTGGATAATTCAAATATTTTTTTATATTTTTGAGTAATTTTTCCGAGTTTTCAGAAAATTTATGGTGATTTCGGGTATCTAAACCCGATATGTCCCGAACCGAACCCGACCCGATATTTAAAAATACCCGAATGGGGCTAAAGTTAAAGTATTTTGGAAAAAGTTTCGGCTGGGTCGGAAGATCTGTAACAGTTCGGTTAGGGAGATCTATCTTGTTTCATCACTCTCTCCTTGTTTTTTTTTTATCTCGAAGTTAAAATCGTTGTGAACCTTGTGAGTTTCAGCCTTTCAGGTAAGATTCAAACGAAGAAGTGGTAATCAAGCTTGTGAGTTTTTGTTGCTAAAGAGCATTTTGAGTGTAAAACTGCACTTTTAAATCCAAAATAAAATAATTTCAAAATTTGAATTTTTTATTTTTTGCCAATGGAATTGAATTTTCGCTCTAACCATAGTTTATTTTTTATTTCAAAATAGAATAATAAACGAAAATGAAGTAATATTAAATTTTATTCCAAATATGGAATATATTTTTTTTTTTTACTTTATTTTATAGTTGAAAATGAAGTAGGACTAAATTAAAAATTATTGCAAAATGCAGTTTAAAGTAAAATATATAATGGAGTTAGAGCTCGTCTATGTCCGTCATCTCTTTTTGTGATAGATGGAACCGTGTAGATAAGGGAAAAAAAATTGTTTTTTTTTTTTTGAACTAGAAGGAAAAAAAATTGTTCTCGAGTTGGATTTGTGATATAATGTCAAAACTTATTTGCTTATCTTCTTTCCTCTCATTCAACACTCATATGCTCTATATGGTTATCAACCGCATGCAGGATTGGTTAACACTAGCATTGATACATACTGATTCGTAGTTAGTACTTCGATCCTTATACGCATTGATTCTCAGAATAAAATATAACATAATTGAGATGAATTGATGATCATAGAAACACTACTCAGGATGTGGTCCATTTACTTTTGTTAATGGAAACAAGAGTATGTTGCGTATCAAAAGATTCGAATAGTATGTTTCACCAAATATGGGAGGCATCAATCGATGATGTGAATGGATGTAATGATACACCACTTTATTAATTATTTCTCAATATAACTAACAATTAAGTAATTAATGATATATAGTAAGTACCCTTCTTTTGATTTTAGTTAGGTATTAATTACGAGTTGAACAACGTTACTTCTTCCCTTAACCGCGTTGCCCGCAAGGAAAGCCAAAAGATTAACATAAATAAGCAAACATAAATCATAATACTCATCCCACTATACATGTTTTCTTGGCATCTTCTCATTTTAAAATATCTTTGTTTTAGAACTTTTATTATATTTACTATAAATAGTAGATGATTGGTTCATTGAATTTGAGGTGTGTTGTGTATTTTGTCTGTTGCCCACCATCCAGAACCGACTTTCACATTTCCGTTTACAATAACCATATCGGTTACACATTGTCCAAAGAATACAACACAAGTGGCATAATAAAACATATGGAACTTGATCAAATATTTTTGTATAGCAACGTTCTGTTGAAACCAATAGAATTATTATTTATTTGAGATATTAGGATTCAATAAAAATATAAAAGAGAAGAGACTCTCTCTCTCTTTTTTTTTGGTCAGAAAGAGAGAGAGTTCGATCTGAAGGGGGTTTCTCTCTCTTTTAGAGAGAGATTTGTTTTTTTTTTGTTCCTCTCGACTCTTCATCATCTTCTCTTGTTCTCAAATCTAACATTTCACAAGGGCTTGTATGATTTGATTCGATGAGAAAGCGGCTTGTTTTGTTGTGTTTCTTCGGCTGAATAAATTTTCGGACTTTATGTCTGGTTTTGGTTTCGCTTTTTGGCGGTGTTCTCTTCCGGCTGAGTACCAGACCCGACCGTTCCTTTTCCACGGTCTAACCTTTTTGGTGTCGGAGACTCCTTCATCCTCTATTCCGTGTTGCGTAGCGCTTTGTGTCGTGTGCTCTTTGGCCCGATCGAGTTTGAACGGACTCGACAGGTTCCTAATTCAGTTGTGGTTTAATCCGATCTGTGATTACCTTCCTATGAAGCGCAAAGATTGGTGGCCGTGAAATTTTGGTTGAGGTTTTCGAATTGATAAGCGGCGTCCTGTCTGGGGTTGGTTGGAAAAAGACGGCAGAGAGCGAGTAGCAGAGTACCGAAAGATGCATCCTCGCCGGCGTCCGATGACCTCTCCGACGATGATGGTGGTGCATGACGGGAATCGCAATGTTGTTCCACGTGTCTATGACTGCTGTGTCATAGCTACGTGTCGGCCTTTCAAACTTTCGTTAAAGTTTTGTATAAGGCCCATTTGCTGGCCCGTTGTTTATTATATGTACCCTTTGGTTTTTAATGAAAGTTTATAGCTTTAAAAAAAAAAAAAGAGTTCAAAGACAAGATATTTACGGAATTTAAAGGGCGGTCTTTTGTCAGTGCAATGAACTTGTTTTTTTTCTCTCATCTAACACATCCTCCGAATGTACACGTCACCCTCTCTCGTTCATCAAAATAGGACTTTTATTCGTCTACGTGTCGCTCATCTACCGGTTTCTCGTGAAAGGTGGGACCCAATATTATTCCATTTATTATTATTTTTTTTTTAAAGAAGGATTCTTTTTATATTTGATAAAAAAATGAAGGATTCTCTCTCATGTTGGTTCGTTACTTCGTTACTCAATTATGTCCATGATGAAGTCTATCATAAAGTTCAATCGGAATCATGTTTTATTTTCTATATTGCGACAACAACAAAAATAAAGGTTCAAAACAAAAAAACTTACAACAACAACAAAAATATGTTTTATACAAATAGTTTTGTTTCTGGTCAATACAAGAGTGATTATGGTCTAGCTTATATTTTTCTGTCAATAATTTCCGTATTGGAAAAAATCAAAGAAAATAATTGATTGTAGATTTTCACGAACTTGTTACTCCCTCTGTTTCAATATATAAGTAGTTTTAGTGTTTTTGTTTTGTTTCATATTATAAGTTGTTTTCACATATCTAGATAACTTTTCACTTTATCAAAAACTGTGTGACCAATAGTATTTTGTTGTTTCTTTTATAATTGGTTAAATTGTTTTTAGTTATACTTTTAATAATGTTTTTTTAAAGAAAAAGTACATGTCTTAATCTTTGTGCTTTTAGACAAAACTACTTATATTTTGAAACAGAGGGAGTATATAAATGTGAGAACGATTTATTTATTTTCTTTATATTTTCAGGAAAATACATATACCATTGTGCAGAACCATTATATGGTTATATGGATTTTAAAAAAAATTAAAGATTCTATAATCTTAGTTATAGTGGTTTGTTCATAGGCTAACAGATATATACAAACAATGATTTGTTTAAAATAACAATGATTTTGGTCTTAAGTTTGACCAATATATAATTTTAAATTAATATACAAATAATAATGAAATGATTCGCTTAAATTACAATTATTAAGATATTTTACCGGTGGTCTTCCACTTTTCCAGAATATAAGAACATCCAATTCCTTTCTTATCTTATTTATATCGATAAGATAATGTTCTTAAACTGAAAATGTCAGAAATTTTATTTATTTTTAATATCTAAATGGTTGACGAATATGAGGTTTGGTTTACGAATAAGTTTAAAGTTTTCGTGCATTTCCGATTGAATCTGTGTTTATGACAAATACATATATTGTAAATTACAAGACTTCAATCAGAATGTGACACGTACATTATTAGTGAAAGTCATCTAAGAAAATATATTAAAAATTCATTAAACCGATGACCTAACTAAAGTTAAAGCTAAACGATTTTCCTAATGTAATAATCAACCAAAATTAATTAATGTTTTATATATCATAATGTTTGAAGTTAAATGCACAGAAGATGCGATTCTATAGATTAAACAAATTACAATGAAAATTTTCAACTAAAACCAATATAATGCATGTATATTCTGATTGTTATGGATATTTGTCAAATCAATAAAATTATATGCTGAAGAACTATTTTTGTAATTATAGTCTATAATAAAATAGTAATATTACAGACCACAGAAAGAAATATATATATTTATTTTGAAAAAAATAACATATTTAGAATATTTTGTTTCAGAACATTTATTCAAAAGTGGCCAAGAAGCCGACCAAAGAAAAAAAACATACAAATTTTGTTGAATACAGATAAAGTGTCTTTTATGGTTTTAAAATTTCAAGAACAAAACATCTCCCCTTATTACATAAAACAAAATAAAATAAATAAAATATATCGAACATCACTTTATAATGTATGTTGATTAAAAAAAAAAAAATATATATATATATATATATATATATATATATAGTTAACATGAATAGCAGATTTGAAGCGATTGTTGCCTTTGCATACCTCTTTCCCTTCTTTCTTTCTCTTTTTTATGTGTGAAGAAGAAGGCACAAGAAGTTTTAGAAGAAGAAGAAAAGAACAGAGTCTTCTTTCAACTTTTAAGTAGTTGAATCTAGAAATGGTTTTTAGTTGGAAAAATTGATTGAAGAGAGAGAGAGCGAGTCTACATAAATCTTTAAGAGGTTGTAACGAATTACCCACAATCCAGGAAACCTTTGAAATTCAATTCATTCATTTTTTTTTTTGGCTGTGTGGTGATTTTTTCCCGGGAAAATCTCTGTATCATGGGTTTCTTGACTTCATAGCTTCTATAATAAAGTTGTTCTCATAAAACCTTCTATAGAAATCTGTCGTATTTTCATTTAAGTTCCATTAAAACTTGTTTTATAGATCACCCATCTTTATAACCCAAAACAAAAAAAGCTCAAAGCTTTACAAAATTTATTACTTTTCTTTTAAAAACACCCATCAATGGAGGAAGTATCTCCGGCGGTTGCTATGCCTTTCATTCCTTTCCCCGAAACCCAGATGGAACTCGCAGGGATCATGTTGGGTCAAGGTTACTGCAACGGCCAATACTCCGAGAACGGCGCTTCGAGGGTTTCATTGCCAGAGACTTCGTGTTCTGTTTCTGGGTCACATGGAGCTGAATCTAGGATAGTTTTGTCCTCTCGGATCAATTCCCCCAACTTAAACATGAAGAAGGAATCATCATCATCATCATCAGACATAGTCGCTGATATCTCCGCCGGAGAAGAGATCAACGGCTCAGACGAGAAGAAGATGATCAGCAGAACAGAGAGCAGGAGTCTGTTCGAGTTCAAGAGTGTGCCTTTGTATGGTGTGACTTCGATCTGTGGAAGAAGACCGGAGATGGAAGATGCTGTCTCCACGATACCCAGATTCCTTCAATCTTCGACTCATTCGTTGATTGATGGTCGTTTTAATCCTCAATCAACCGCTCATTTCTTCGGTGTCTACGACGGCCATGGCGGTTCTCAAGTAATAAAAATCAATCCATCTACTCTTTAAATTCCGATTAGATTACAAAAATCTCGGAGTTTTGATTGTGATATTTGGGTTGTGTTGTGTAGGTAGCCAACTATTGCAGAGAGAGGATGCATTTGGCTTTAGCGGAGGAGATAGCGAAGGAGAAGCCGATGCTCTGCGATGGCGACACGTGGCAGGAGAAGTGGAAGAGGGCTTTGTTCAACTCGTTCCTTCGAGTTGACTCGGAGATCGAGTTAGTCGCACCTGAGACGGTTGGGTCAACGTCGGTGGTCGCAGTCGTCTTCCCGACTCATATCTTCGTCGCGAATTGCGGCGACTCTAGAGCCGTTCTTTGCCGCGGCAAAACTGCGCTCCCTTTGTCGACTGATCACAAAGTAAGCATATACAGACTCATATAGCTCTCTCTGTACATGTATTGGACAGTATTACCTGAAGCTATTTTCCGACAAAACAGTTTGGATCTTTGGTTAGATTGGTCGTTATAGGTTTTTAAATTTACAGTTTTATGAATCCATTATTAATGTGTATGTGTTTATGTGTGTAGCCGGATAGAGAAGATGAAGCGGCGAGGATTGAAGCCGCCGGAGGGAAAGTGATTCGGTGGAACGGAGCTCGTGTTTTCGGTGTTCTCGCCATGTCAAGATCCATTGGTAAGCTTTCATCGATTACTAATTAAAGAATTCTTAAAATAGAAACTGTTTTCTTACAAAATATTGTATGAGACAGGCGATAGATACTTGAAGCCTTCGATCATTCCTGATCCGGAAGTAACAGCTGTGAGAAGAGTTAAAGAAGATGATTGTCTGATACTGGCGAGTGATGGTGTTTGGGATGTAATGACGGATGAGGAAGCATGTGAGATGGCAAGAAAGCGTATTCTCTTGTGGCACAAGAAGAACATGATGGCTGGGGATGCGTCTTTGCTCACGGATGAGCGAAGAGGAGAAGGGAAAGATCCGGCAGCAATGTCGGCCGCTGAGTACTTGTCAAAACTGGCGTTACAGAGAGGAAGCAAAGACAACATCACTGTGGTGGTGGTTGATTTGAAGCCTCAGAGGAAATTCAAGAGCAAACCCTTGAGTTGAGGCAGAGGGTCTTTCTCTTCTCAAAGAATAAGAATTAATTATAATTTGTTTTAAATTATTTTTTATACTAACATGTTATAATCATATAAGATAATATAGCTTAAAGTGTTAAGCTCTTCGTCTTAACGTCCTAAAAGCCCCTTCTATTTTTCCTCCCGGGCTAATTGTAATATGGTTACAAACTTACAATATACATTAAGATGTAGACATTTGTTATTTTTTTGTTTATCCAAATAAATTTAAATACTTTGCATATGAAAATGGAAATATATTTCTGTCTATCAAAATATTTCTCTCATAAGTCATAACATCTCGGTTCAAACTCAGTGGTAAAAGGATTGTTCAAACTTGGTTCTACTTCTAGCTGTTAGCAAGTGGAGGAATCAAAGATCCTGCGGCGGTGAAGTAAGACGAGAGATTCACATCCAAATCTTCAAACATGTTCACGAACTTGTGTTCCTAAATCACCCAAGATTAGTTGTTAAGAGTGGTTTACAAGAACAAAGATACAGAGAGACACTTGTATGAATACGCACCAGAAGCTCCTTAGCCGATTTCCTGTCTCTTGGATCTTTTTGTACACTACACAAGTTATAAAGACATCATTTCAGAAGCCTACTCGTTACAGAAACATAACATGAAACGGTTTGAAAATCCTGGCTCACCATAGCGAGATGAAGGAGCAAAACTCTGGAGAAAACAGATGGGAAGGTGCACGAGGAGGCGGGTTTTCAACAATGGCGTCCACTAGCTCATACACGCTAGTCCATCCCTTCATGTGTTCCGGAGGACTATATGGAAACTTACCAGTTGCACATTCGAGTAGAACCAGTCCTAAGCTCCAAATATCACTCTTATTCCCATACAAATCTCCACTGATTCTCTCTGGCTGAAAAACATATGAGACAATACCAGTAACTCATATTAAGTTGTGCGAGCTTCCAACCTAAAACCGTAATAAGTGGAGTGACCCATATCCTTTATATATTACTAATGATTCATTCCAACTACCGATGTGATACTTTATGTCATAATAACCCATATAAAACCCTTTTGTAACTCTGTTTCATGCATGTTTATGGAGTGTTTGAGGAGGAGACTCACAGACATATAGTAGTGTGTCCCCACGAAAGAATTCGCTAGACTGCTTGTGCTCGACAAGATCTTGCTGACACCAAAGTCTGTGATCTTAACTTCACCTCTGTGATTGATTAGCAAGTTGGAAGGCTTCAAGTCCCGATGAATGATTCTCCTCTCATTGTGAATATAACACAAGCCTCGAAGCACCTGCGTTTAGTCGAAGAAAGATCTTAGTTATGTGTTTGTATAGGAAGATAAACCGGTAGAGATTGTAGAGTACTCGCTTGCAGATGGCAGCGAGCATGTTTTCAGGAACTGTCTCGACTTTCTTCAACAAATCAGAAAGAGATCCACCATCCATGAACTCCAGTATGATTGAAACTAGACCGTTGTCGTAGAAAGATTGATAACATGAGACGAGATATGGACATTGTGAGACCAAGTTTATCCTCAGCTCCTGAGAAATCGCTCGACATGTTGATTCTTCTGTGTTTACTTGAATAACCTGATGCATCTATTGTTCAGCCAAGAGAATAAGAACACTCGCAACCTTTCGAAAACAAGAATGGGACCTTAAGAGCGAAAAACTGTTGAGTTAGTTTGTGTTTGACCAACTGGACACTACCACTGCTTCCTTTGCCAATGACTTTGATCACTTCCAGATCTGCCAAACTCAGTTGGTTGTCCAATGGCTCAATAGGAGGTGGCTGCAAAAACCAAGATTTACTCATCGATAACAATGTAAGAGAAGAGAGTGAGATCTTAGTTTCAAGAAGCTTTAAAAAAAACTTACAGCTCCGGGCACAGACTGAGATACTGTCTGAATTCCATCTTTGTTCACTTGAAGGTCTCCATCCTTGAACGTTCCGCTCTGTGTTCTACACCATTGTTTCAATGTTAGAAGACTCATTGAAACAAATCAATTGGTAACAATGTCTTAAAAGTCCAGTGAATTACACAAGAAAATACTTTAAAGAATCACTTTTGGTAATGAAAACGAATCCTAAAAAGTGAGAACAGTGAGCTCTGATTCGCCAAGTCCTAACAAAAAATCTAGATTCGAAGGGCATCATGATCTGAAGAATAAGCAAAGTTATCACCAGAAACATATGCAGATAATGCCCTAAGATTTGACAATACGAAGAATCCAAAAAGAGAGAGAGAGTTACAAGAATTTGGAGATGGATTGTTCAGGAGGAGGGAGAGAGATACGATTAAGGCTCAAGCTGCCTCTATTCATATCTGATTAGAGATCAATTCCACGAAACACACACAGTAGCAGAGAGGTCAGAGATCAGAAAGGATAGAGACTAGATGAATGACGAACACTCGACATCGTGTAGCTCATGATTATGAACAAGAAGACCAAGACTAAATGGTCGTTGACTTCCCCTTGACTCATATTTTCTTTGAATTTTCTTCCTTTTTTTGTTGTTGTCATCAGAATTTTTCTTCCACAATATTTACATTTTAACCTCCCCACTTTTTAATGTTCCCATTACGACTAAGAGGAGATGTAATGATGATTTTTAATTTAATTATACTAAGTGGTCTTATAATTAATTGTCTTCGACGAATGGTCTTCTGGTTGTGAAATCGTTTTGTATTATTTAACAGCTTCTTGATTTTAATTATTCCTGAAAGAAAATATATTTAAATCGTTATGATCATTAGATAAACACCATATGAGAAGAAATCAACAAACTAAAATAAAGTAAATTGTGAAGTGTTGGTAATTTAATAAGTGATGTTGCCGACAAAAATAAAAAAGTGAAGCTGAGCTTGACGTAATTTAGGTGATATTATTGAATAGGTGTTTTAAAATTAATTATATATATTTTCTAATTTACCTTTATTCAGTTAATGATTTTAAATTATATTTTAACATCTAATGTTATTGAATCTTTTATTTATAAATTATATTTAATTTTTTTCAAAATTTAGTGTTATTCAATTAAGATTCAATTATTTTTTAAAATCTAATATTATTCACAACTAAAAATAATTTTAAAATTCTTTGTATTTATAATTATTTAAGTAGATCGTAATAAAGTTTCATGAGTTAATTATTAGAAACAAAATCTAAACTACATTACCAAAATTTTAGAATCTACATACATAAATATTTAAAATTAATATCAAATTTTTAAATTTTGAAGCTTATAAAATTTAGAAAATTGAGTTTAAATCTATAATTGAATTAATTTTTGTTGTATCTATTGCGTAATTCTCTTTTTAAATAAAAATAATAATTAGCATTCTTTTTTTTTGAGAGAGATTGATTAAATTAAACCATTTCTAAATGGACTCTTACTGATCCATAATATATGAGATCGTGTTAAATACCTAAACTAACAACTAAAACAATACCGACAAAAAAAAAAAAACAACTAAAACAATACTGGTTGAACCAGACCTCAGACTTCTTCCGCTCTCTCTCCGCATTTAACGCTTACGAAGTCGAAACAAGCAGCCGAAGAAGAAGCACGACAACGAGTCTCTCCTTTCCAGATTCCTTTATTAACCCCTCTGATCTTGCAATCAATCTCTTGCTCGGAATTTCTCCTCTAGACATTTCATGGTGAGTTATCTTCGTCGTTTTCTCTTTTACTTGCGGAGCGATCTCCGGCTCGTTTATGAACGCTGCTGGATCGTTCAACCAATTGATTCAGTTGCTATTTGTAGATTTCTAGTATTACTTCTTTTCAATTAAAGAGAAAAATCTGATCTGGACTCTGTTTCACTGGTTTCAGTTTCTCGTAGGTTTGATTGATTGATTCCTGCTAGTGTTTCGCTCGAAGCATCTGTGTTGTCTAGCCTTTTTCAGTTTTCCTAATAACTCACAAGTAAGAGCTTCAAAGCTCTTTTACTGAACAACATATGGAAGAAGGTAATCAATCATCTTCTTCCCTTTTGTGATCAGATTAGTCATACCCGCTTTGGTAGTTCTTGTTAGTAGAATAGATGATCATACATGTTAGGGAACAACGTTGACTTCCCCTTTTCTTGTCTTTGTGATTTTCAAGTGATGAGTACCTTCAAGTTTCATGAATTTTGACCACTTTGGATTAATCTCTTCTATATTTTGCAGCTGTTAAAGAGAGTGGAGATGGAAGTGCAGAGCTGGTGGGTGATAAGCAGGCTAGTCTCATGAGACCAGCTGCTAGATATTACTCTGCAATTAAAGGTACACCATCACCACCATTCACCAACAAGCCATGTAACCTTTAGCCATCATCTCTCACTGAACTAAGAGAAATTGGCCTTTGTATGATAGATGCTATGGTTTGTGGGAAAGGAAGATATACGCTTGTAAAAGACTTGGACGATGTGGAAAATGGAGCTTATGACAAACCTCTTCCATGCTTTGGTTGCGGAATCGGATAGTTCTCGTGAGTTAGACTATTCATTTTTGTTCTCCGAGTTAGCTTCACTATATCCAACTCGATTTACCTGATATATCTTCTTTGACAGGTTCCTCCTGGGTTTTGTGTTCCCGTTCTTGTGGTACTATGCGACATTTCTCTATTTCGGGAACTACTACCGCAAAGATCCTAGAGAAAGAGCCGGTCTTGCTGCTTCCGCAATCACTGTAATGACTTCTCTCTCCTCTTTGAGTATTTGAGCTTCCAACGAAAATGATGGTGAAATCTTGTGATATTGTTGCATGCAGGCGATGGGATTCTCCATCTTGCTACTGGTGATTGTTGTTTTCTGGTGGTTTTAATGGCTTCTTCTTACCTATACACCATAACCTTGACATGTATAATCTTGGTCCCGTCTTTCTCAAAGGATTATAGAGGAGGGACGTAGATGTTTGTATGTACATTCAATATAAATACTATAATACCTCATCTTTGCTCAAGCTCTGTATCATTTTCTTCTCACAATCATCTACAATTTGTGTACAGAGAATCTGGTTTATGATTTCTCAGTCTCTTGGTTCGAGAGTTATGTCCTTCGACTTCCTATGTTATGTAATGAATAAGTCCACTCGCTGGTCAAATAACTTTGTGAACCATCCATGTATGTGATTTGCAGCTTTGCATTTACATGGCTAGTTGGCGATTCCCCAACACACTCGAGTACAAATTTATTATACACAATAGAGTTTGGGTTAAACCTACTAGATAGAAAAATGATTTATACTATTTAATTAAGTAATTTATTAGTTATCTCCTTGCCAATATATAAAGAGCAATATATAAAGAGCATGTGCATTAGTGAATCCCTTTTGGGGTTCTTATATACTATTTTTTATTATTAAACTTTTTTTTTTGCAGCTGGGAAAAAAAGCATAAAGAAATGAAGAGTCAATCGGCTTTTGACACATCAGCGGCTACAGTGAAGAACCAAGGTTCTTAACTTTAATATTTTTTTTATTCATTTTGCCTATGAAACCGTGCTATAAACCCCTCAAAAATCACTAATGCACATGGTCTAAGATCATTTTTGACCGCGGCTGAAGTTTTTTTGAACAGGACTCGAACCAATTAGAGCACCCACAGCGGCGTACCGCTAGGTGAGTTCCTTAAATCATTTTTTTTTAAACTGGCGAAAAAAACGAAAAAATAAAATAAAATAAAGGACCAATCCTGTAATGCCACGTCGGCACTACAGGATAAGAGACGGTATATTAAACAAGGACTTTAGAGCACCGTATACTAACTATTTCGGTGAGGCCCGCTTATATTTTATTGTTTTTGTTTAAGAGACCCAACTTAAAAACCCTCGCTGGAGGTGCTCTTATATCATCTATGCCCATATTTGTTTTCTCAGACAGACTCGGACCAGGGCGAACGATACAGAGTAGCACGACTGATATTGTCAAAATACGATATTACATTACGACATATATATACATGAACCAAACTATTATGTCAGGATTTACAAATGTGTTCAACATAAAAAAGCCACTCAAAGTCTATGATACATGGAAAGAACGCCATAATGCGAAAAAAGCAAACAAGCAAACATACAAGGAAACAACGTTGCATGCAAAAAAAAAAATGTGAAGACAGTGTGGTGAAGATAAAAAGACAGAAGTAAAGTAACCCTAGCTAATACCTTGGAGGGGAGAAATACGCGGAGAATGGAGACAAGAGGCGTCGCGGGTTGAAGAGGGACACGTGTCTTGGTGAAGCGATTCCGTCGATTTGCCGGTAATCGGAGACGTTGATGTAGCCTTCCCTCTCGTCTCCATGGCGGTCACCACCGGTTCTCCTCCCCGGAGACCTTCCCGGAGATGAGCTCAGGCCGTGAAAGGTCTTGTACTTGACCATCTTACCAATGCCCCACAACTTTTTCTTCATCGGAGTTTTCTTGTAAGACTCGGTCATCTTCTCGCTCATGTACCGCTTCACTGCTTCCAAACCCTGTTCCACCTGTTGTAACAGATCATCAAACATAAACTATATCACAAACTTTATTATATGTATAATGTAAGATATTTGTTTTATTGATCTATTCACGTCTCTTAGGTTTCTTGTAAAACTTAAATTAATTTCGTAGTGCACAACAAGGAAGATCTTAGCGTTAACATAAGTTATGTTACATAACAAATATCATACTCAAAATTGACATAATATTTTCAAATACTACAACACACTAAAGACCACAATACTTGTGAAACAAGTCAAGTTCTGTACTATTTTTTTTTTGTCAACTGTTCTGTACTATCTTTTTGTCAACTGTTCTGTACTATTTTTATTTTCTGCTGAATGTGTTTTATTTAATTTCGATGTTATTACACTATAACATGTGGCATAGTGGTTTGTACTATATTGTCAAAAGAACAGAATAATTTATATTAATATAGTAAAGTAAGATAAATTGTGCATACCACTTCAAAAGGTGGGGAGACGAGGGGATTACCCTCGACGGAGAGCTTCTGAATCCGGCGGAGACAGCCGATAGAGTCCGGTAAAACAGTAATTCCGTTATAACTAACGTCAAGCTCCACGAGAGATATCAACAACCCAACGGAGTAAGGTAACTCCTTCAAGTGCTGGAAGTTCTGGCTAACGTTAAGGACCTGAAGGTTCACGAGGTTCTCTAAATCATCAGGGAGGGATCCAAGGCGGTTAAGCCTGGCGTCGAGCACACGCAACGACGTCAAGTGGCTAAGGGAGCTTGGTAACAAGACAAGCTTGTTTGAGTTCACGGAGAGCTTCGTCAGATTCGTTAGCTCGAACCCTATCGTGTCTGGAAGCCTGGTGAGTTCGTTGAAGTTGGCGTTCAGCTCTTCCAGCGATCTGCGTTTTTGTCGCGTTTTGCGTTTTGGTAGATTGATAATAAGAGAATTGGGTGCGGTTGCAAGGGGTCTTACCTGCAATCTTCGATAGTTTTGGGGAGATATTGTAGATTATTTCCGGAGACGTTAAGAACCTTAAGCTTGGAAAGACATCCAATTGAGTTGGGAAGTGTTTTGAGCTGATTGGAGTGCAAATCTAACGCAGACAAATTTAACATTCTCGCTACTAGAGATTCCCGAATTTGCTGCATTAGAAACTATATACATGAGTGATACAGTTTTAAGTCACGTATGTACAAAAATTATGGACATTCAAATTAATATTTATATGTATAAATATAATTATATAAAGTAAATGTATCAAGACTCTTTTGATAACGGTAATTTATTTAGACAGTATTGCAACTGGAACAGACAGAGTCAATACAGCAGAGTCAAAGAGAGAAGTAAAAGTTATGATAAACTCATACTCCCTCCGTTTTACAAAGATGCATATTTTAGAAAAAAAATTTGTTTCACAAAGATATAGTATTTTTTAGCTTTCCTATGCATACTTTATTAATTAATGATGATGTTTTGAAAACTTTAAGAAGATTAATTAAATTTATTGAACTACTATTGGTTTAGAGATATTGGAAATTGTAAAATAACAAAAATTGATATATTTATGATTAAATATTAATTGTTTTCTTAATATCTGTGAAAAATCTAAAAATTGTATCTTTGTGAAACGGATGAAGTATTTATGAATAGTTAATGCTCTTCGTTAATATATTATTTATATACAACAGTTATGTAACGAAAACTTCAAGAATAAATAGATAACGGACACTTGTGGCTCAATTGCTTATGCACCCAGACGTGGAGTAAATAAAAACGAATATGCTTTCAAAGATGATTAAAAAAATTCTGGAAAATTTTGAATTTTTGTGCAGCTTATGGTAAAATTTATTTAATCCGCAACCTTTTGTCTTGTTATGGATAATAAAAAATGTAATTATTTTATTATTTCCTGAAACAAAACATGAAATGACAAAAACCACAAAATAAGGAATACAGCGAATCATGCATATGCAACAGGGAGTTTCCTTGCTTCATGGGTTTCTCTATGATCATTATCATTTCTTTATTTGTTAGTTAGCAACTTAGCAAAAATCATTTACATAATTTAAATTCATTTAATTAGAACCCACTATTTTAATTTAAATTCATTTAATTAGAACATATAGACTCCAACAAATTGTTATATAGCTAGTTGTATTTGTTAACCACTCCACTCGAGTCTCTAAACGCAAAACAAAACAAAACCTATCGAGCCTTCCACGAAGACTACTAGACTAGTACTCTCACATAATTTGTTTAATTTTGCTTCTCGACTTAACTACTATATTATTCTCTTTTTACAAAAAAACTATATTATTCTCACGGATTTTATTTGGTATATATATTATCTTTCATAAAAACAAATTGTAAGAAGAAAAATTCCACTTAAGTTTATGGGTTATGTTAAGGTATTAGTTTCTTTCAATAGTGGTAGAAACGTCTATTTATTAAAAAAAAAAGAACTTACTTCCACGAAATTAGAGTCCCTATATATTAAGGGACCATATATATTAATATTAAACCTGAATATTGTTGTTGGAGAGATCGAGTTTCGAGATGGAAGCTAAGTTGATAGAAGATTCTGTGAGGGAAGCCAAGGACATGCCGCTGAGATCGAGAGTCTTGAGATCTCCTTCTCCAGCTGTCGCGGCCGCACTAGCATCGATGGACGACATACTTCTCCTCGTCGTTTTCTTATGTGGAGTATTGATTGGTCTTATCTTGTTGAAATTCTTCATCATCGCCGTTGTCGTCATTTTCATCTGATTCATCTGCTCGTAACCCATCATATCTTCCTATGTGTATGTGTATGTGCATATATGTTTGTATACACAAAGAAGAACCCACAAAGCAAGAGAGCTAAGAGGAAAGAGAGAGGGAGAGAGGGAGAGAGGGAGAGGTTATTAAGATGTGTTATGATGAGTTGAAAGTATATCCTACTTATATATAATAAAGATATTGACGAGAGAGTTGAAGATCAAAATTGAGGATAGGTACGGATGATAAGAGGAAGCGTTGAAAACTTTATATTCTCACTCTAGATTTTGTTGTTTTTTTTGTACCAAACTATCTATTTACTTTGACTCTCCCAAAATTTTACACATCTAACAAAATTTTGACTGTCAATTTTTTTTTCTATATTTGTTTTTTTGGTCGGCTTTCTATATTTGTTTTATTTAGTTATAAAGATGCAACCAATTTGCTTATGATATTGTATTCATATTTTTTTTTTTGATCAACTGTTTGCATTCATAGATAAAAACAAACGGGCCAAAATTCCAGTACAATAAGAAAGCGAAAACGCGTGGGTCCAGAACAAGAAGATAAGGTCGCCACATGGCAACAGTAGAGTGAATCCTGTAGGAACTGTTTAGTTGATCCTGATTCAATTTACAGATTCATATCAACCTAAACATACAGATCTAGGTTCTCTTGAATAGAAACATTAGATGATCTCACCTTTTACCTGTTTGTTGCAGCGGAAGGAATAGAACAGGTCAGAGATCAGAGAGATACACCGAGGGATGAATCCTCCAAAGGTTCACACACGCTTCACAAGGAAATGGCTGCTAGACCGAGCAGGAGAGGAGGCGCAGAGAGAGGCTGTGGGTGGCGCAAATCAGCTGAAGAATTAGAGAGCTTTTAGGTCAAGTTTTATTCATTAAAACTCCCTTTAGTTCTCATGGGCTTTTGGGCCCAATTCTCAGTTCTGATTAAATCCCTTGGATTTAATCAGGCCCTTTAGTCTCTCCAAGTACCGTAAATGCCTAGCACTTTTACCGTACCTCTGCTAAATCGTTCCTTCGTATTTTCCCATTAGCTTAGGCGTGTGACCCATATGGGATCATATAATAAAGGCAATAAGTCCAAGACTTATAGATCATGAGCGGACTCTAGCAAGCCATCATGACCCCCAGTATTATATGACTTATGTCTGATCATTGACATACTCTTACTTTCTAGAGACAATACCGAGATTACTGGACACAATTCCAACAATCTCCCACTTGTACTGGAATCTCTCTGTATTCATAATCCTTTTGTCTCAATATCTCGATTAGTCATAAGGCAAGATTGGTGTCATCCTTATAAAGCCTAATCTTGTTCATCGGACTCTGATTCGATACTGACAATCCAAACGACTCGGGAAAGTCCGTTTGAGCATGGCCATGCATTTTCCAGTATTCAAATCTCCGATTGGCCTAGAGATATTCACTCCATATATATTGGAGGGACAAATTCCGTCTTGTTCCATCACTGTAAACTACTCATTTCATAATGTACCCAAACAAGGTCCTTATAACTATCGCAGAACGATAGCGTTAGACAATGATCAAAGTGCATCAGTCCATGTGCAGTCACATGCATGCGAACTCAGGTCTAAGGACTATACTCTATAGTCGTAGTAAGAATCTCTTATGACACAGATATAAATATCCTGAAGAGTTCTTATAAGCGGGTCTTGTCCGGTCGTATGTTCCCAAACATACACCTATGTACTGACTTTGATGCCGCGCATCTATGACACACTGAGACTTTGTCATAAGTCACATACCAATCCAGTCTCACACGGTTGTTGGTGTTCCAATTTCAACAACCTTCGACTGGGGACGGGATGATATAAAACATCTATCAAATATAGGGTCTCATGATCAAGCTAAATGACTTCGATGACTCAAGATCAAGTCATTTACTTCGATGACCTATAAAATGGTTCATATCACTTTGGAACGATTATTTCATCACAGTTAAAATAATCTTGAAATAATAATTTCATTAAACATAAGAATGTTTTACAAGAACATATCAATAACTAAATAAAGCCCTTTAATAACTCCCACTGAAATTAAGACTACATCTTAATTTCACTTATCCTACTGCAACAGTCCGCGACTCGTGCTTAGGCCTATGGAGTGGCTTCGTTAATAGATTAGCAACGTTCTCATTCGTTGAAACTTGCTGATCTACTTAACATCTCTGTCATTTATCTCACGGAATAGGTTATACCTATCCTCAAGGTGTTTGGACCTCTGATGTGCAGCTAGTTTCATCTATGCTGGAATCACATCAAGTTCAGTGATGAACTCTTCTTTCCAAACAACCTCTTTCGCCGCTTCCCAAGCTGCGAAAGATTCAGCTTAAGTCATGGAGTCAGCAACAGTGCCGTGCACCGCCAAAACAAACACAAGATATAACCGGACTGTGACCGGAAATCATCTTTGTCCGTTGGAAACTTGCCTTTCAGACTCTATCGACTTATAGCACCTTACTTTCTCCGTAAATCAAGAACTTATCCTTAGTATTCCTCAAATACTTTAGGACATACTTTTAGGAAACTTGATTCTTTGCTGGATTTGACTGGTCTTTATTTGTCTTGCTTAACATTAAAGCAACATCAAACAAGTATGTTTCATGGCATACATGATAGATCCAATTGCCGACGCATATGGAATCTCATCCATGCATTTAAGCTCAGCAGTTATCGTAGGATACTGTATCTTGCTTAACTTAATGCCATGTGACATTGGCATAAAACCCTTCTTGGATTGCTCAAAACGTGTAGGACTTTGTCATTTAAGAATCCTGACTTTGTCCTACCAGCTCTTTTGGATCTCTATCTTTAGATCCAAAATCCAAGAACTACGTGGCTTTACCCATGTCAATCATAAAACCAACTCCCAAGCTAGTCCTTTTCCGACTACAGCGTTGGGACGTTATATCCGAGAATCAGTATGTCATCGACATACACTATGAGAAATGCAATATCGCTCCCACTTATCTATTAGTAAACACACAGTTCCGCTTCGTTCCTGTTCAAGTCAAAACCTTGACTACTTCAACAGAACGAAGATTCCAACTCCGATATGTTTGCTTCCATCCATGAATGGATCGATGAAGCTAACTTACATAAAATGTAATTTTTCGGAGTCCGGGCTTACTTTCGCTTCTTTGAATTTCGCAGATTCGTCGCTTTCAATGATCATCAGATCATGCGAACTTTCAATGATTATCAGGTTCAACTAATGACGAGAAATCACTCTCTGATTAGTAACTGATTCATTCATATCTGCGAACTTCAGGCTCCACAGGTGTAGATTCTACAGAAATCTGTAAATCCTTCCGCTGCTCTCCCTCAATAGGTAAAGCAGCCTCCTGTATTTCTCGAATTTCTTCGAGTTGTACTTTTACTCCCACTGTTCTTCTTGGAAAGTAACTTCACTTCTTAGAAAACAGAATGGTCGTAAAAATACTTTTTACTCCCACTGTTCTTCTTGGAAAGTAATTTCCCTTCTTAGAAAACAGAATGGTCGTAAAAGTACCGAGCCTTGGTTTCCCTAAGAAAACTTCGAGTTATGCTTTTACTCCCACTGTTCTTCTTGGAAAATAACTTCCCTTCTTAGAAAACAGATTGGACGTAAAAGTAACAAGCCTTAGTTTCTCTAGGACAACCAGCGAAGTAGCACAACTACAAATACTCAGTAAAGACAAATTTGGATCGATTCCAATCCACATTAACGTGGTGTCTTTCAACCGATATTTGTGGAACTATTTCAGCGTAAACTTAGATATTTTAGAGCGTTATTCTTAAATAATATCATGGAAGATTCGTGTGACTCATCTTTAATCATTTCTAATAAGATCTGATTCTTTCTCACAGAAACACCTTCAGGTTTTCAGGAGAAATGAGCTGTGAAACGATTTCACACTCATTAAGATGATCACACAATCAATGACTTAAGTATTCTCACTCGTGATTTAATCCAGAGTCTTAATACTTTTGTCATTCAGATCCTATACTTCATTCTGGAACTCTTTCGACCATGTCAAAGAATTCCGACTTGCGTCTCATCAAATGAACACAGTCACACTCACTGAAGTAATCAGTAGAGACAATGAAGTACAAGAGATTTTTCTCTGGCATTACTGCTCATTGGGCCACATACATGAGCATGTTCCAGGTCCAATAAGCCTTTGGGCTTTTCTCTAGCTCGGCTAAGACAGGCCCTTTATCTTTTGGTCTAGTAAACAGAATTCAAGTCTCATAAGATATTTTATCAAATGAGCCCAACAGTCCATGACTATGGGATTTCTGAATCCGACTTACTCTATGTGACCAAGACTTTTATGCCAAGAAAAATCAGGTTTAATTCATCAGATTTAAACCAATTCGGTATTTATGTTACATTTAGGCACTCTTTGGTTTAAGATATAAAACCCATTCCATGAATAGGGTGCTACAATTAATATTTCATTAAGATCAAAAGAACAAAACTTGTCTTTTATCAAAACGAAAAACATTCAAATTCATACAAGAAAATGAAAGACAACTCTGCTTTAAAGCAGGTACATTGTAGCAATTACTTAATACAAAACCAAGCCTCAAAGGGATCTATAAGTGAAAAACCCTACGGCTGAGGCAGCATCCCAAGCTCCTTCCAGACATGTAGTTTCACTTGCCCTTCCTTCAACGTTCTACTGTTGCTTAGGCTCTGCATATTATCACAAATATCAGTGCCACAACTAGTATCCAATACCTTTAAGGACGTTCTACTGTTGCTTAGGCTCTGCATATTATTACAAATATCAGTGCCACAACCAGTATTCAATACCTTTAAGGTAGAACTTGAAGTAATAACATGAATACCTGAGGAAGTAGTCTCATACATCGACTTTAACTCCTCATCATCTTCCATGAATTTAATGCAATCTCTCTTCCAATGCCCTGTCTCCTTACAGTAGCAGCACTTACCAACGTAAGAGGTATCTGACTCGGGCTCAGAAGACACACGCTTGCCATGATTCAAAATCTGGACAACTTTGTCTTCACCCTTGTCAGCATTAGGTTTAGTAAACCTACCCTTCTCATTCATGAGATTGTACAGGGTACTCTTCACGTTTGGCTCAACTGTCTTGAGCATATCATGCAGTTCAGTCAGCGTCTTCGTTAAGCCTTTCTTGATATAGTTCTTTCTGAACTTATCATAGCTTGACGGAAGTGACTGCAGAATGATCTCAGTTGCCAATTCTTGGCTAACTGGATAATCCAGTTTCCTCAGGTTATCAATGTAACCCATCATTTTACTGACATGAGGACTCACTGGATGATCATTTGGTAGCTTGCAGCTAGTGAGAGATTTAACCAATTGGTATCTCTCCACTCTTATCTGCTCCTGAAATTTCAATTTCAGGCTGCTGATCATCTCTATTGGCGACTCCATGTTCTCATATTGCTTCCGCAAATCTGAGTCCATGGTAGCCAATATCAGACCACGCACATCTACCGCATCATTATAATGCTCATTCCAAGCATCATATACTGCATGAGAAGCATTGGATCCGATCCTCACGGGGAGAGCTCTCTCAAGGACATAGTCCTTTCTCTCCTGTCTGAGGACTAGCCTCAGGTTCCGCGACCAAGTCAAGAAATTTGATCCGTTCAGCTTGTCCATCTTAAGGACAGACCGGATCGAGAAAGTGTTTTGATTGTTTGTGCTAGTCATAACTGAAAATTAAGATAAAAGGATTTTAGTTAAAATGTTCAATATGATTAATCTCGTATTAAATTTAATATGATTAATCATGCATTATATTCAATAACATCAGTTACCCTCAATAGAATATAATGATTCCAAGATCCACATATAACTACGATTAAAGTGGGCCACTGGCCGTCACCCAACCTTAGCTTATATCGGTAAGCCCTATGTCGGCTAATTATATCCGTGATATAATTCTTGGTTGTGAATCTGGGCCCGAGGCCCAATCCACTCTGATGTCTCAAGGCCCGAGACTCCCGATGGCCTAGTCAAGAAAACCAGACTATACAGTCATGTAATCATTAATGTCTGGGACTCCCAATGACATTTATGAATCACAAACTGTCTTACCCACGCAAAAACAGACATCCTCACACTGTAAGGCCATGAATGCAATTGAATGGGCTTTGACAGCTGACATAGCCTGGACAAGACATCCAACGCTTGATATTATTTGAGGTTCGTAGGTTTATTAAAATTCATTCCCAAAATAGAAGATTACTATTTCGGGAAACTTTCCATTTTTGGAAACCTACTATTTTTGGAAACTTTCTAAAATTGGAAACTTTCTAAAACCGGAAACTTTCTAACTTTAGAAATTTCTTAAAATCCAAAACCCGCAAATCCAGAAACTTCTATTTTAAGAAACTTTCTAATTTCAAAATTTCGGAAACTTTAATTTAAAATCGACTTTATATTTTATAAAATAAATTTTAAATTTATCTGAAGAAAGACTCAAATAATTGGCCCAATTGTTTTAACTTCTTGGCCCGAGGCCCAAGAATTGGTCCATGTCCAAGACATGACCCAATTGTCCAATTAATTGACATAACCGGTCTGGTTCATTAAAACTGGTCTAACCAAGTTTTAATTACTACGATGACCACAATTGTCAACCGGTTATTTACTAAACCGGAATTTCTCAATTTATTTGGTCCAACCAAATCAAATTAGAAATTCCTGGTTTAGGCACTAAATCCAATATTTCTTTCGACATTGGATTTCTTATCCCGGTTTAACCAGACTTAATAAAATTATTAGATCTGTTTATTAAACCAGGACGAATTGATTTTAACCAAGTTTTAAACCGAACCGAAACGAATCGGTCACGGACCATCCACGGCCGTGACCTAATCCACACGATCACAACCGACCAGCCGCGTTCGATCCACGATCCACGGACGGCCGAGCCTCACGCGATCGGGATGCAGCTGGACGGGACGATGATCGGACGTGCTCGGGACGCGGATGGGACGGTCGGGACGCGGGACGGTACGATCGCAGACGGGACGAGGCGCGACGATCCGATCGCAATCGATCGTCCGATCCTCGGCTGATCGGATCGACCACGCGACGCGATCCGTGATCCGTCCGTGCGTCGTGTCCGATCCAGTCGATCGATCGACCGTCCGCCTTAGTCGCCCGTACGCTGTCCGTCCGACGTTCGGGATGAGCCGATCCCGACCCAACCGGCCAATTCTCGGACGAGCGATCCAACCGGCCAAACCGATCGGTTCTCCACTCAGCCGATCGCAAGAACACGAGTCATATAGCTCGGTTTTGCGATTCATATGTTTGTTCAGGATTCAAATCAGTTTCTTAAGTGTTTTTCTTATCAGTAGTTGATTCAAAACACTTCTAAACAGATTAAACAACCTAAACATGAATCTAAAACAAGAAATCCTAAGAACCAATGGCTCTGATACCACTGTAGGAACTGTTTAGTTGATCCTGATTCAATTTACAGATTCATATCAACCTAAACATACAGATCTAGGTTCTCTTGAATAGAAACATTAGATGATCTCACCTTTTACCTGTTTGTTGCAGCGGAAGGAATAGAACAGGTCAGAGATCAGAGAGATACACCGAGGGATGAATCCTCCAAAGGTTCACACACGCTTCACAAGGAAATGGCTGCTAGACCGAGCAGGAGAGGAGGCGCAGAGAGAGGCTGTGGGTGGCGCAAATCAGCTGAAGAATTAGAGAGCTTTTAGGTCAAGTTTTATTCATTAAAACTCCCTTTAGTTCTCATGGGCTTTTGGGCCCAATTCTCAGTTCTGATTAAATCCCTTGGATTTAATCAGGCCCTTTAGTCTCTCCAAGTACCGTAAATGCCTAGCACTTTTACCGTACCTCTGCTAAACCGTTCCTTCGTATTTTCCCGTTAGCTTAGGCGTGTGACCCATATGGGATCATATAATAAAGGCAATAAGTCCAAGACTTATAGATCATGAGCGGACTCTAGCAAGCCATCATGACCCCCAGTATTATATGACTTATGTCTGATCATTGACATACTCTTACTTTCTAGAGACAGTACCGAGATTACTGGACACAATTCCAACAAATCCGTCATGCAGAACACGCGTCACGCGAAGGAAGCACCCCCAGTAACCGCAAAACGTCGTGGAGGAGAACGCAGCTGCAACACACCGGACCAACCCACTGTTACTAGCTAGGACTGTTTGTCGATCACCACATCCCAAAACCACCATCCTAAACCACATGCATCAAAGAAAAGATACATGCAAAAGCTCCTCCAAAGACCACCGAAGCTATGGAGGCGCCGCCGCCGGTAGAAGCAACTCCTAATAGAATCCCCGTAGCGCTTGTCCTCTAAAACAAGAGCACGTCGGCGATATTAATCCAGACAGACCGGAGTAGCTCAAACGGAGCTCAGCAAGAAACCCATGAGGGAGACGGCGCAAGGAGGAAGAGAGGGAGTGAGATCGAGAAATCGTACGCAGCGAGAGAGGCCGAGAACACCCGGAGAAATCCGCAGAGGCGGAAGCAACATCAGCCATAGAAAGAAAAACGGAATTTATTGGGATCGGCAAACCGGAAACTGGACAAGAGCCAGCCCAAAACCAAAAACCAAAACAAAAGAACACCGATAATTACCCACCGGAGAACCGACGAGACCGAAACCAACAAACGGCGAGAAAAAAGACAACGTCCTCTGAAAGATGAGAAAATAAGAAGAAGAAGCCATCAAAAAAACAACTCGCATGACAGAGAAAAAAGAAAGAAAACCGTTTGTGGTTGACGACGAGTCCGGCGAACCGGAAGTCGCCCTCCCTCGCGAGAGAGAATCGGTCTTCTGGCCTTATATAAACAGTTTGATATTGTATTCATAAAAATAACAAGCGCTTGGCTTATGATAGTGGTAACAAAATTGTATTTTTGCTGGGTTTTTCAGACAGAATGCATATATTAAAATTTCTTTGTGTAGATTATTAAATTTATTACAAGAAAATTGCAATACTAGTTCAGGAAAATTCAAATTTAAATATGATTTCCAAGTTGATAACTATTTTCATGGATGAGCCAACCTATGAAAATAAGAACATATAATTATATATATTTAACAACTCACCTACGAAAATATATATATTTAACAACTCACCTACGAAAATAGGTACTCAATATTTTTTTTTTTGGTGTAAGATTTTTGGTGTAAGTACTGCATATATAATCATATAATACATGTATTATTACATAGAAGAGTACTACTGGACACCAAAACATAAAGTTAAAGGATATGTTAGGACGACGATATCTGTTAGAGCTTTTTTTTGTCAGCTCTGTTAGAGCTTTGTCATCCATTTTTTTTTTTTTTTGAGAATTTGTTTATCTTCATTCAAAAAGATTTTGTTTATTTATGTATTTTAAATTAAATTATTACATATATCATGATACATGTACGAGAAATACATTAAAGGATTTGTTCAAAAAAAAGAAAGAAATACATTAAAGGAAATAAAAATACATGTCCGAGAAGGGAAGTGAAGGTACGGTCCCCTGTTAGCTGTATGCCACGTCACTAATTTGATTAAGTCAACTTTTCTAAAAGGGTGGACTTTTTGTTTGTTTTTAATATAATAGATTTGGGTACCCGCGAATCTCGCAAGTCGTAACCCCGATTTTCTTCGTTTGTTAAAAAGCAAGTGTACATATTAAGAAGGAAAAAAACATATCTATTGTGTATTTTTATTGGTAATTTTAGTAAACTGGGCGGTTTATAAAATATAATTAAGAATTATAGTATTATTTTGATTGAATTATAAAATCCATGTCGAGCGATTATAAATCTGGATGTATATACAATAGGCACAGAGAGAAACAATTTGTTGAGGATAAAAAAAATTCATTCGACAATTATGCGGCTAGATGATGACTACATCGTCTACGCCTTCACGAACACAAATCAAATACATGAAATGTATTTACACCATCTACATACACGTGCACCAACGTATATTAGCCACAATTTATCTTGTTTTCTCTAAATTCCATTTAAAATTTTGGCAACGTATTTGATACTTGTTTATTGCATTTTTAAAGTGATATCAATAAATTCAGTTACCTACAAATTGATTATAATATTGGGTCATACGTACATGGTTTATACTCTTTGAAGATGATCTTTTCTCTTTTAATGTATTGTGAGTTGGTTAATTCAAAATTTGTAAATATTAGTTTTAACTCGGTCACTATAGACATGACGACCTTTTATGGTATAATATTTATATAGGAGTATATTTTAACAGAACATTTTCCCCCAAAAATGTATATATCGCATCTTTATTAGAAAACAAACGTTGCATTATGGCGGTTTATGTTTTCAGTTGAAGATAATCTTCTTGTCTTTTGGTGGAAAGAAACAAAAATTCTTATCTTGTAGTATTTAATATCCTTGTGAATTACGTCAAATTTTGAAAATTGAAAATTTATCATGTAAAGTCACCGTATGACCTCATATTCTAAGGACCAATAGTTATTTTCAAAAGAGAAATATGGTAATTTCATAATCTTATCGGATACATGTTTGAACTTTTAGCTACACACCTTTAACAAGTTGCTACTATTTTTTTAGTCTTCTTTTTTGATCGAAAGCTATTTTTAGTCAATCTGATATCTTTTCAGTTGATCATATTTTTTTTTTTTTTTTTTTTTTTTTTTTTTTTTGTCAACCAGTTGATCATATTATTAGCAGTGTGGATGCAAAATATATGTAGATACACCATGTAATTCACGAATTGACTGGAGCTAAAAATATTATCTAAATATCACAAAATAGAGCCAACAAATGTAAAGGAAATAATAGTGTTTTTACTAAAGTTTCTTGATAAAGAAATACAAAGTAGTCGAAGATGGATAGCGGCCAAAGCAGTGGAATAAAATAAAAGAATAAGAATAGAGGTGGAAATAATCCTTGATCGACCATTTATGGACATTAACGTGCCTATTAATGATTAGATTCTTATGCTTCCATCTTCAAATTTTGAGTTCTTTCGAGCTTATTGTGAGGTGATGGACCTACGTAAAACGGGTCGACGACGTGGTGGACATGCAAAGCGTTGGAACTGCGAGATGAGACCTGACGACATAATGAATTGGGAAGTTGAATTTTATTCCGGTTTAGAATTTATTACCAATGTTTTTTTTTACCAATGTTAATACATTTTTTTGGAATGGATATTCTGTGAGATCCAACACCAGCAAGGCAACAATCAATATGTATACCAAGCATTGGCGGAGCTAGGTTAGGGGAGAGGGGGCAGATGCCCCCGGTAGATTGAAATAATTTTAAAATGTGTTAACCAAATCATTAGTTGTTCACTGGATCAGTTGGTAGATGCTCTCGATAAAAATCTAGGTTTGCCCCCAACCCATTGTTCGTTTCTTCCTGCTTTCCTCTTTAGACTTTTTTTCTTCACCAATTAAAACCCATCATTAATCATTTCATATTTGTTAGCTCCATTTACACTTATATTTATGACAGAATATCCGTTGTATTTCTCTTTTCCATATATTTTTATTTAAAGAATTAACTCGTTAACATTTGTATCTAACTTTCCATTGTTAATTATATTTTTAGTAAAGTTTGTTTGATTATTTATTTATCCACTGCATTTGAGTGTTTAGCTTATTTGGTTGGTTTTATAACAAAATATTTATGAAAAAAGTACTTAAGATACATGTTAAATAATATAAATGATAGACATTTTCGTGTGTGTTTTAAAATACAACCAATTTATAATTATGTAATATAAAAAATATTTATATGTTTTAATATAATTTATTTGATAAAAAAAACTTATTATAATAAATAAAAAAATTCATTAATATATGCTCTCGGTAAAAAATGTTTCTGGCTCTGCCACTGATACCAAGTGTCCATAACCCAAAAGCTATAATCATACTATAAATTCTTAATCACACCACACACAGAAATATAATTAGCACTATAATTATTATTTAGTATTGATGAAAACTGGTTTTGTGTAGAAAACAAAAACAGTGATATGGGTTTAGGTGCAAGCGCCCACAGAATCTACCGCTCCGCAAATTAATTATGAGCACATGCGAAAGGTCCATTAACTCTTTTTTTTGTGTTCTTTATAATTATTGTTTAATTGGTTGCTTATATAAAGTTCACCAATTTGTTCTAATTCAATAATGATCTGATTATCGAGAAGATTCCACTTAAATATATACGTGACATATTTTTCTTCAACCGCTACGGAAGTTGACCGAAGTTTATAAAAATAAATTAGTATTTGATATGAGAGGTAGCTTATATATTTAAAACGCATAATCTAGGCTTATAGCTAAGCTGTTTATCTGTTCTTTTAGTCCGTAATAGTTAATTAGTTGATTATCCGTTGTTTATTTGCTACTTGCAACTTTGCAAATATATTTTGCTTGTAAGACATACCTACCCACGATATTTGTTTAACCATTGCTTTCTGCTCCAATTAATTATAGTAAATATCTTAGTTTTATATCATCTAAATATATCTATAGATATGATTAACCAATTGACAACGATGTTAAACTTAGGCCATGAATGTTTAGATGGTTTTTGGATTTTGGATTTTGGCTTTTGATTTTTAGTTTTTGATTTTTAGATTTTGGTTTTTAAGTTTTTAGTTTTTGATTTTGCAGTAGATTTTAGTTTAAAAAAAAACTTAAACGGTGAATTATTTAGATTTTAGATTTTAAAATTTTAATAGTTTTATATTTTTATTTTTGTGCTAAATTGTGTACAATAAATATTAGAAAATAATAATTAGTACCTATATTTATAAAATGAAAAACAAACAAATAAAAAATTGTGATTATATATAAAAATTATGTACTAGAAATATTTTTAAAATAATTAATAGCTATAATTATAAAATATAAAAGATGTACATATATAAAAAAATCCGGATTTTCTTGCTATTAAAAGCGTCTGCGGATGGTCAAATGGGGGAAATGTAGAGCAGGTGGATCGAACCTTGAGTGTGGTGCACCTAAGACTCGTCTCCTTATAACTAACAAATTCAATTAATTTAACTAAAATTATTGTACAGATTGATAAAATAATATAAATTAATTAACTACTATTACCTACAAATTTGATAAAATAATGTAAAAAAATTTACGGCACAAATTGTTTTTTTGCTCATATGCATAGATGAGGGTGAAAATGGCTGTATAGAAAGTGTTTTTATATAGAAGCATATGGTATTTATAATTAGAAAAAACAAATATAGAAACATGTCAAGTTTTTTTTTTTAACATTCTCTCGGCAGATTAAGCAAGAAAAAACCCCAAAAAGAAGGATTCTAGTTTCTATGTTGAAATTATTACTTTTGTGAAAATCTAGATTCCCTAAAAATTAGGAAATCTATTTGACTAAAATTTTGATTGGATTGAAAAATAGTTTTTTGATAATCTAAAACCAAAAACTACTTCAAAAACCACAAACATTCAAAGCCTTAAATTAAAGAAACTATAACAAAAGTATTAGTTACGCAACAAGATATTTCACGGTTATATATACATACTATCTACTAGAATTTTGTATTTTGTATTTTGAAATTTAGTTTTTGTTGAGTAATTATGGGTTACGTGTTCACATATATTGATTAGCTGTTAAGTGCAAAAAAACAAGTAAATAAATCAAATGTCTGATATCCGGTATCTTGTTGATAGCTGGTCTTGGTTGTTTCGTCTAGATATCCGGTTTGTTCCGGCTTTGCTTGTGTTATGTAACAAACTTAATTTTAATATATTGATATTTTAGACGGAAAAAATCAAATGCCTGATTTTTTTTTTTAGTTTTGATTTTGATATAATTTTTATCCAAACTATTACTAGAAATCATGCTTAAAATAAAACGAAATATGTTGTTTTAAAAAATCGGAGGTCTTTAAACGGTAGTTTTTTCTCTTTCTTTTTATTACTAAAGAAAATTACCGATTGTTTTTTTTTTTTACTTTTCCGGTAGCTCGTTTCACCGGTGACAATTTTTTTTTGTCGCTCAGTCATAACTTTTATCCGCAAATATAACTTTTCTTTGTCTAGTTTAGTGGTAGTAATTCCGTCTTTTGGTTTCGCTGCGGTGGTTTTCTGTTGGCTTTAAGAAGTGACGTCAAATCTGTAGGGATCAGATCTAGTTTTGGCGTCCCTCCCTTGTCGTTTTCCATCGAATTCTTGGTACGTTTGGGTTCTATGAAATTAGGGTTGTCTGGTTTCTCCGGCAGCGGTGTTCAATTTCACTGAAGGGTGGCCAGGTTGTGTTTTCACGGTGGTTCTGTGGTGCATGTGTTATTGAGTTTCTCTCTTTTTTTTTTTTGCATGCTAGATGACAGTGATAATTCTTTGGTTTTGAGATCTGCAGTGGAGGTCATAAATCGAAAATGGTTTCAGTAGATTTTGGTGGCTCTTGTTGTCCGCTTAAGGACAAAATAGTGGTGGTAAGATGGTTACACTTGCTTCCTCTATCCCAAGGTTTGGCCTTTCGTGTCGCGGTTTCTTTAATCTATGCTTTCTGTTTTCCTCTTTTGGCTCACCTTTGCTTCTAATGTCTGGTGTTTTTGGCTTTTTTTCTTTTGGTGGTGGTGCAGTTTTAAGCATCGTGAACTTTGACTTGTCCGTATACGATTTTTTAGGTGGTGGTAGTGTTAGGTTTCTTCCGTTTTTAGGATTTTCTGTCTAAGACAAAGTCTTTTTGCGTTTTTCAGTTTAGGGGTTTTGACATTTTCGAGCCCATTAAAAAAATTTAGTTTGGGTTGGGTTTTTTTATATTTTTTCTTTTCTTAATTTCTGTTTTTGTCCGGTAAAAAACAAAATTAATATAAAAGCCTTTTTGAAAAATATAATATATTATATATGTAATGGGAAATGATAGTATTACGTTGACTTCTAAAATATGGTAATAGATTATTGTGAAGAGTTCGGAGTCTCCACAAAAATATAGCCGACTATCATCCTGATTCACGAGTGTTTGTCAAAAGAAAAAAACTATTGCGCCACCAATTAAGGGTCTAAACTAATAAAACTAAACTACAACATAATTTAATGAGAAACTTTAGCAAAAATATTCATCAATGTACTCGGTCAATAAACATACATCAAATAATATTTGGTCAATTAAATAAATATATATATATATATATATATGTATATATATCCAGATTTACATATCAAATAAAATTTTGATCAATTTTCATCTGTTCTTTTACCTCAAACGAGACTGAATTGTTTAAAATTACAAATCATTAACAAGTGTGATGAAACGAAGAAAAGAAAATAAATCCATATTTATTTATTATCTATATAGCATAAGTTGAAAACAAACAAAAAAGACATTATTAATGATTAAAAAGATGAAAAGGCATTCTTAAAGATAAATTCGAAATTAATTTTTTTTTCCCATACTTGATGTTGATTAATGAGTTTCAGAGTCACTTATTTCTTCTCTATTGCCTCAGCTTTCTTCTAGAACTTTGTCCTCCGATTTAATCTTCCGAGATTTACCATGGACATCTTGATGATTTTGTTCACGGTACCTTTTTTCTAATTCTCGCACAAAGTCCTCTCTCTCTTTCTCCATTAGTCTCATTTCTACCATGAACTAACCCCATAGGTGCAGCTGTTACCATGGACATATATATGAACCGTAATTTCTATTTGGTAGGCTATGCGTTCGATCCTCGTTTTCACCATCTTCATCACTTGTTTCCTCTTTGAAGAAATCGATAGGTTTAAGGTAAACGGGTTTCCACTGGTTACATTTCCAAATGGTTGGATCACAAGTTATGATACGTTCATGACCAGTTTGGCTAGTGACCATATTATTAGTCGGAACCAGGGCCGGCCCTGATCTAAAGCCCAACAAGCAAGGGCTTTAGGCGCCAAAATATCATAAATAATTAGGGGCAGCAATTTACCAAAAGTATCTCGTAGGTCAGTGGTAAAAACACCTTTTATAATGGTTTGGTAGCGGGTTCGATTCTTCCCAGGGGCAAATTTTTTTCTGTTCGCTTTAGGCGTTGAATTACATTGGGCTGGGCCTGGTCGGAACAATATCATGATGATACTTGTTTGAGATAGTTGGAGGGATCAAAACAGGAGAAAACTGAGGGTTAACAAAACCCGAGGTTTGAAACGTGCAAGGCATTCTCTCAGTAGAAACTAGAAACCATGTTGTTTCTCGTCTGATAAGCCATGCGTAAACTGTTGAACCCTAAGGATGGTGAAGAGACTTGTGAATCATGATAAGAAGAAGTAAAAGGTGCAGATGGAGAAAACAGAGTGGCATGGTTTGTGTTTCCAGAAGAAACGAACATTGATCGAACCGGTGGGGGCTCGTTTAGGTTAATCACCATGGTTCATGGAATTATCATCTGGGAGTGAAGACATCTTGACAATGAGAGTGTGGTTTACATAGTTTGCATGTCTATCTATTTATATTATTAGCACTATACAAAACACATAAGAAAATCACACTTTTCATGTTGACTGTAATTAATTTATTTTTTATGGTCAAAACTGTTATTTGATTTATATAGGTAAATTCTTCTATTATTATATTTTCTATATTTGTAACGGAAAACTATTAATTACATGGTAATATTTGGAAACTAGTCTAGTTTTTTTTCCAATTACTTGCTTACGTGTGTTAGTTGAGAATCACATTTTTCATGTTGACTGTTATTTGATTTATATATGTGAAATTTTTCTATTATTATTTCTCTATATTTGTAATGGAAAAGTTTTATATACATGGTAATATTTGGAACTCAGTCTAATTTTTTTTTTCCGGTTACTTAGCTTACGTGTGTTAGTTGAGAATGATTTATATGTGTGAAATTTTTCTATTATTTATTTATCTATATTTGTAACACAAAACTTTTATATACATGGTAGTATTTGGAAACCAATTCAATTTCTTTTTTCGGTTACTTGCTTACGTGTGTTAGTTGAGAATCACATTTTTCAGTTTGACTGTTATTTGATTTATATGTGTGAAATTCCTCTATTATTTATTTTTCTATATTTGTAATGGAAAACTTTTATATACATAGTAATATTTGAAAACCAGTCCAATTTCTTTCTTTCTTTTTAGTTACTTACTTACGTGTGTTAGTTGAGAATCACAATTTTTATGTTGACTGTTATTTTATTTATATGTGTGAAATTATTCTATTATTTATTTCTCTATATTTGAAACGGAAAACTTTTATATACATGATAATATTTGAAAACCAGTCCAATTGTTTTTTCTTTTCGGTTACTTGCTTACGTGTGTTATTTGAGAATCACATTTTTCTTGTTGATTGTTATTTGATTTATATGTGTGAAATTTTTCTATTATTCATTTCTCTATATTTGCAACAGAAACTTTTATATTTATATATATATATATATATATATATATATAATTATATATGGTAATATTTGGAAACAAGTCCAATTTTTTTCCTTTTCAACTACTTGCCTATTTGTGTTAGTTGAGAATCACATTTTTCATGTTGACTGTTATTTTATTTCTATATGTGAAATTCCTCATTATATATATTTTCTATATTTGTAACCGAAAACTTTTATATACTTGTAATATTTGGAAACCAGTCTAATTTTCTTTTCTTTTCGTTTACTTGCTTACATGTGTTAGTTGAGAATCACATTTTTTCATGTCGACTATTATTTGATTTATATGTGTGAAATTCTTCTATTATTTATTTTTCTATATTTGTAAAGGAAAACTTTTATATACATGGAAATATTTGGAAACCAGTCCAATTTTTCTTTTTCTTTTTTTTTCAGTTACTTACTTACGCATGTTAGTTGAGAATCACAATTTTCATGTTGACTGTTATTTAATTTATATGTGTGAAATTCTTCTATTATTTATTTCTCTATATTTGTAACAAAAAACATCTATATACATGGTAATATTTAAAAACCAGTCCAATGTTTATTTTCTTTTTGTTTACTTGCTTACGTGTATTAGTTGAAAATCACATTTTTCATGTTGATTGTTATTTGATTTATATGTGTAAAATTCTTCTATTATTTAGTTCTCTATATTTGTAACAGAAAACTTTTATATACATGGTAATATTTGGAAACCAGTCCAATTTTTTTTCTCTTTTCGGTTATTTGCTTACGTGTGTTAGTTGAGAATCATATTTTTCATGTTGACTGTTATTTGATTTATATGTGTGAAATTCTTCTCTTATTCATTTCTCTATATTTGTAACGGAAAACTTTAATATATATGGTAATATTTGGAAACCAGTCTAATATTTTCTCTTTTCAATTACTTGTTTATGTGTGTTAGTTGAGAATCACATTTTTCATGTTGACTATTATTTTATTTCTATATATGAAATTCTTCATTATTTATTTCTCTATATTTGTAACGGAAAACTTTTATATACATGATAATATTTGGAAACCAGTCTAATTTTCTTCTTCTTTTCGGTTACTTGCTTACGTATGTTAGTTGAGAATCACATTTTTCATGTTGACTATTATTTGATTTATACATGTGAAATTATTCTATTATTTATTTCTCTATATTTGTAACGGAAAACTTTAATATAAATGGTAATGTTTGGAAACCAGTCCAAATTTTTTTTTTTTCCGGTTATGCTTATGTGTGTTAGTGGAGAATCACATTTTTCTTGTTGACTGTTATTTGATTTATATGTGTGAAATTCTTCTATTATTCATTTCTCTACATTTGTAAAGAAAACTTTTATATATGTGGTAATATTTGGAAACCAATCCATTTTTTTCCGGTTACTTGCTTAGATGTATTAGTTGAGAATCACATTTTTCATGTTGACTGTTATTTGATTTATATGTGTTAAATTCTTATATTGTTTATTTCTCTATTTTTTTAACGAAAAACTTTTATATACATGGTAATATTTGGAAACCAGTCCATTTTTTCGTTTCTTTTTGGTTACTTGTTGCTTATGTGTGTTAGTTGCGAATCACATTTGTCATGTTGACTGTTATTTTACTTCTATATGTGAAATTCCTCATTATTTATTTCTCTATATTTATAAGACGTAACCAACGGATTATTGGGCCAGTGGTTTACGACACGGAGGTTGGTCTCACGTGTCTCTGGTTCGATCCCGTTGGAAAGAGGATCTTTTGTCATGTCTTCAGTGAAAGGAAAGAGCTCTATCCACCGGCCTAGGGATTAGTTGGACCTAAGGCCCGGATCACCTCTATCTACAAAAAAAAATATATATATATATATATATATTTATAAAAAGTAAACTTTTACCACGCCAAATTTTAATTTTGTGTGTGGTTATTTGCTTAGTTGTGTTAGTTGAGAATAACTTTTTTCATGTTGACTGTTATTTGATTTCTATATGTGAAATTGCTTCATTATTTACTAATTTAAAGCACATACGGGATCACATATTTCATGTTCTGTTATTTGATTTTTATATATGAAATTTCTCCATTTTTTATTTTTTCTATATTTGTAACGAAAAAGCTTTTATATATATGGTAATATTTGAAAACCAGTCCAATTTTTTTTTTTTTTTTTGGGATTACTTGCTTAGTTGTGTTAGTTGAGAATCATATTTTTTTATGTTGACTGTTAATTGATTTCTATGGGATTCTCCCTTTCTATATGTGAAATTCCTCTACTATTTATTTATTTTTCTATATTTTTAATGGGAAACTAGATTTTGACCCGCACTTAAGTGCGGGTTTAATTTTCTTTACAAATTTTACTTTTTATTCATTTTGTTAATAGTAGTTTAGATTTTTAATTATGTAATCTAATTTTCATTATAATTGTTTAACCAACAGTATAAACAGTGAGTTAGCAATTTAGTTTTTTTTTAAAATGAATTATGTGTTATTTGGAGGAGATATATCGTAAGGATTAAGAGATTAAAATAACGATTTCGCATTATATATTTTAATCTGCGTTGTATCGTAAGATCATAGTTTGGAAAAATATATATATGTGAAAACAACTATTGTAAAAGTTATGTGGTATATGTTTAATTGTTATTTTATTTATCTAAAATATTATTTTATAAAATACATGTTGTAGTCGTATATATAATTTGCAAATTTGATGGAACTATCCGTTAAAAACTTCATTCAAACATAAAGCATAATTTGACGCTTCAAATATTTGAATAATATAAGTATGAAATCATTTTATTATTTTATTAATTTTAAAATATATCAGCTGAAATTATTTACTATATGCGAATTTTTTTTAGAAAATTTATAATTGAGATTGGCTAATTAAATTTTCAACCCGTTTAATTAATTAAATATTTGTCAGTTTGATGGAAAAACCTGCTAAAAAGTACAATCGTAAAAACATCAATCGTAATATGTGTATATATATATATATATATATATATTTGAAACAAAATAAAAAGATATTAAAATATATTTCAAATATTTGAATAATATAAGTATGAAATCATTTTAATATTTTATTAATTTTAAAATATATCAGCTGAAATTATTTACTATATGCGAATTTTTTATAGAAAATTTATAATCGAGATTGGTTAATTAATTTTTCAACCCGTTTAATTAATTAAATATTTTTCAGTTTGATGGAAAAACCTGCTAAAAAGTACAATCGTAAAAACATCAATCGTAATATGTATATATATATATATATATTGAAACAAAATAAAAAAGATATTAAAATATATTATAAATATATTTTGAATTAAATCATAAATTAAGATCATAAATTAGAGAATCTTAATTTATATATAATAGTTGATGTATAAATTATTCATAATATTTATCAATTAATTTGTTTTGATTTTAATTAATTAGGAAAGTGGGACCTATTAGATTTTGGTTGTTTGGTTACATGTTTAATAATTGTCTTGTTTGGAAACATGGATTGTAGAGATAATGTTATATTCCCTAATTACCCTTAATGAAGGTTACAAATCCTAATAATATTAAGGGCAAATTTCAGGAACAACATTTATGTACCATGGACAAACTCCAATTTTTAATAGTATTGATCTTTTATATGCATAACAATATTTGAAAACTAGTCCAAAATTTTAATATTTTTAGGGTTAATTACTCCCTTAGATGTATTAGTTCAAACCCACATTTTTCATGTTGATGTGATATTTATGTGAGTCGGTTTTAGTTGCTTATAAATGTGATATGATAGATGTCTCAAATGAGATTAAAAAAATTCTATAAAATATTTTTTTATAATAATTTATACTACTAGATAAAGTAAAATTTTCATATAATATATTTGTGTAAAAGTCGGTTGCATGTAGTTAATGGAGTGTGAGTCGGTTGCATAAAGTTAACAAAATTTCTATAAAATATTTCTATAATAATCTATCCTATTTGATAGAATAAAATTTTCCTAAAATATATTTGTTAAAATATTTTAAATTTGAAATATATACATATATTTTTAAAGTGAAAATCACTAATATTCGTATATATCTACATATATAGTTAATTTATCTCTCTAAATAGGTAAATTAACTAAAACGTATGTTATAGGCTAAGTAAATTTTAAAGTTTTATTTAAATTAGTATCAAAATAAATATATTTATCAACTAAAACATATATATATATATATATAAGCTAATTAAGTTTAAAATTTTTTATTTAAATTATTGACAAAATAGATATATTTAATAATTAGAACGTATTTATATACATATATTTTTAATATATTTAATATTCTTATTAGTATATATCTACATATATAAAGTCAATTAATTAATAAATTCATTAAGGATAATTAATACATTTTAATATGAGAATGAATGAAAAAGCTTCATTATCAAAATCACTCCTCAAACAATAGTATAAGATAATTTTACTATGGATATATACATAAAATTGAATTAAAAAATGAGATGAAAATAAGAAATAGATATGAAGATTTTTTAAAATTTTTTGTTTTGGAGATATAAATAACCTTGAATAAAAAATAAAAAATAACTAAGTTGATATATATGAACATATTTATGAATATTATTAATTTTATTTTAGAGATATATATAACCTTTAATAAAATTAAAATATAATAATATAAAAATATTAATAAATATTGTTTTAGATTTTAAATAATAAATTTATATTATTTATATAAACATTGAATTTATATATAAATAATAAAATATTTTAAATTAGATATTTATGTATTGATTTTATATATAAAACATATTATTACAATTTATTTTATTAAAATTAATTTTATCTGTAATAAATTATAAAATATCTTATTAAATATAATAATATATGTATGTTTAATTATAAATAATTTCATATAGATTTTATAATATTATTATTGTTGTTAAATTAATTTAATAATTTTTTAATTTTAAAAAATATGTTTACTAATATTTGTAGTTGCTTCATGTGCTAGTTTTGGTTACAAAAATGTAAAACACACTTTTTTTTTTTTAAATGTAAAACACAATCGTAAACGAAATGATAAAAAATTAAAAAGATATCGTTTTGTTCTCCTAAACCGTTGGGTTAGTGATGACAAAAAAAAACCGTTGGGTTAGTAACATTTGTACTATACCACAAGAAGTACGAGCCACACGATGACATCGACGGTCCAGAATGCTCAGCATGTTTCCCAAACCCCCCCCCCCCCCCCCCCCCCCCCCTCGAATTTGAAATCCCTAAAAATCGAGAAAAAAAAATCATGGCGGCAACGAGCGAAGAACAGATGAGTTTGCTTCTATCCAGTTTCGATCAGATCTACGAGGTGAAATTTCGCGATACTCTCTCTTGTTCATCGCTTGCTGCTCGGAATATTCTGTTTTAGTTTCTCGATAACGAGAAATCGACTTAATCTGAAATTCAATCTAGATTTTCCGTCGAACCGATTGAAATAGATATCTGGAAATTGCGATCTGCTCATGCTTAGGTTTCAATCAAATCACCGATACTTTCAGAAATTATCCGTAGAAGACGAAATGTTATGAACATTTTGGGTTATCAAGTCTTCTTCCAGACTCTTGTTGCGTTTCATCAATAGTTGTTCTACGCTAGTTACTGCTAATCTGAAGGATTATCAGAATTTTGTTAGAAAAATCCGTCATTCATAGCTCATTTTGTTGCTGCTCAGGATTTCAAAATCGGGATGAATGAGATCAACGTTTATAGATCGAAGAGCAATGTCGAAACCAGCAGAAGAGAGGCGCTTGAGATTAGTAATAAGACTCTAAAAGAAGGTTTGGTTGATTCTTGTGTTGATGGTGTTTAGCTTTCATTCTTTTGCTATTCTAAGAGAGGTATCTAATTGAATGAGGAACCTGCAGAGAACGAAAGGCTGAAGAAGCTATATACAGAATCGTTAAACAATTTCGTCGATCAGGTCTTCATCTTTTGTTTTCTTCTAGTTATCTGTTTCTTGTTCCTAATTCTTGATTCTCTTTTCTTTACTGGAAAACATACAGCTTGAGCATCGAACTAAGTGCCACGGTTTGAAACAAGAACTCAACAGAGTGAATGATGAAAACAAAAGCAAACAACATGTGAGACTGAAGATGATACTTGGATCGTTCCTAGCTATGAATTTTTTATGCACTCATGTGAATGCTTTGTAAGCTTTGGCAGGAACATAGGAATGCTTTGGAATCCCTTACGCAGAAACATGTAACAAAGGTTGAAGAGCTAGAGAATAAAATCAGGTTAAAGCACTTCATTCACGACTATTATTATAACTGACATGTATTGTTATCTGATCTTTCTGTAAACTATCACAACTTTTACGTACAGAAGCCTTTTGGTTGAAAGGGCAACAAACGAAATGGTAGTTGATAGGCTGCGTCAGGACTTGACAGCTAACAAATCGCATATTCAAGCAATGTCGAGGAAGCTGGATCGAGTATATTCTGAAGTGGAATCCAAGTGTAAGACTTGGACACCTGATTGCTTAAGTTTGTGTTTCCGTTATTGCATATACATGGCTTCCTAATGTAATTAATTGATAGATGAAATCGAGATTCAGGATCTAAAGGACTGCCTTGTAATGGAGCAAGAAGAGAAAAATGATATTAACAACAAACTTCAGAGCCTGCAGAAGGAATGTAAGAGTTTCTTCTCTTTACTAACTCAGCCTCGGAAAACAAGCTTTAAAAAAGTGATAGATTGCTTTATAAAATGTTTGGCAATTGAAAGGGTCACTGCCAATTTCTTGAAAGTACAAGTTTTGAGACGTTCTATTTTGGTTTCAGGGTTTCATTAGTTCAGATTACTTCTTTAGTCAGTATATTGCAAACCTAATTGCAGGTCCCTTTATATTCTTTGCAGTGGTTATAAGTAGAACGACAGTAGCCGAAAAGCAGAGGGATACAACTTCATATCGACAGGTCGAGACATTGAAGCAGAAGCTAATGAAATTGAGAAAAGAGAACGAGATCCTTAAACGGAAACTAACTTCTTCATAGCACAGCCAGGAACAAAAACTTTGCTTTGGCATAATAGTTTACTGCTCGGTCCCTCAACAAGTAAGTTCAGTAAAACCAAACCATTTAAAAAAAATCAGATTGTTTCTGTAGATGATACAATAAAGTCTCATGATAAAATAGAATGATAGAAATTTCATGCAACACGCGAATCAATTTTCAAGGGAAAAAATAAAACAAGACACCGGAAAAAACACAGCACACTTCCGGGTTTGATTATTTGTTAGAAAAAAAAACATAGGATTCCTCTCGGACTTTGGATAGTTAAGGACATGTGTAGAATCAACGTCCATTGTTGAAGACTCTGCAGTTTCTCCTGATCTCTCCAGCACTTCCTGTAAGAACCCTAATGGTACCCATTTTCTCCATTGCTTGAGCAAATCTCTGTCTAAACAGTGGATTGCTTTGTGCAAAACTCGCCACAATTCCGCGGGTTGATCCATCGAGGCCCAAGTTTTGATCAATTCTTAAGATTCCTCTTTGTCTTTGGATCTCTCCGTAGATTGCATTGTCCACGATGAATGGAGTCCTTTGGTCCAAGAACACTGATGGGTCATTTGGTGCACGGCATGTGTTCCTCAACCTGAAAATAGATGTATTAGTGGGTCAGATATACATATGATTGATTTTCATTTTATAAGATAATATTTTCAGATGAACCAAGCATTTGATACGTACTGAGCGTTCAGGGAGCGGTCCATTGCAGGGTCGTTAAGTCTATCCTGGAAAAGACTGCAATGTGCAACACCGACACTGTGGCCACCTCCAATAAGTGTAACCATATCGTTCGTATTCATACCTTGAGCTGCAAATAACTGGATGGATGCGGACACGGGAATTGTTGGTCCGGGCAAGTTCACATCACCCGGGTTTGACCTTAAACCATCACGTCTTCCTGTTCGTATCAAGAAGCTTGGACCACCAGCTAATGCGATCGAGTCTCTGGTGGCTAGAGCTACAATGTCTGCGCATGAGACAACTCCGGGACACACAGCCTCGAGCTGTCTCTTAGCCTCATCAATGATCTCATAGCCTCTCACGCTTGCATTTGGTCCGGTGCTTTTCTCTGATGGCCTTCCGGGTCTTGGGTCAATCAAGAGGGAAGCATCACAACCCTACACAATCATTCAAAACATACCTCTAGATATGTTAGTGAGTCTGTCATATATATATTCAGACACACACAAGGAGAAGCTTACGAACGTTAACAAAGCAATCATGAAACTGCATACGAAGCAATGCTGCAGTAATGCTATTGTCACGACGGAAACTGTTGGCAACGACATTAGAAATGATAGATCCAGCGCGGTGGCATGACTGACCGTAGAACCCAAACCGGAGTTGGGCCAAAGCAGAGGGAACAAGGAAACAGAAAAGTAAAAACAAAGCTGTGATTGCCCTCATCATTTCCTTGCCTCTCTTAGAAATACTTTTGGAAAGTGTTGTTTCCAAGTTTTCGTGTTGAAATTTTTAGTGTCCGTAATGTTCATATTTATATGTAAATATAGGAACAAGACTGGCAAAGAGAATGTTTCAATTCAAAGACGTGCATAAGGTAAAGGTAAATATTGGCAACTGATGGTTTGAAGGAATGCATTATATATGTTGTAGTTGTGCTTATCTAAATGTTTTCGTAAACGATGTTATAGATCGTCTTCCCCACGTCAAAAGACTGGTTATGGCCAACTTGGATTATATTTTGGAAAATTTGCGACATTTTGTCATTTTCAAATGGGTATATACCAATTTTATTTCGAGAAGTGGGTTTTATTTAATGGGGACGCAATATAAACTATGCAACTGTTTCAGTTTACCATCTTTCAAATAAAACCAAGTTGTAAAATAAAATAAAAAGAAAGAAAAGTCTGCATGGTCTGGTTCTTGCTGTACAAGAAACAATAAAATAAGACAAAAATAAAATAAAAGAAAAAGCTATGAAGATTCAAAAAATATAGAAAAATAGAAAACGAGGAAAAGATGTTTAATGTATTGATGCCACCCTATTTTATTATTAAAACTACTTAAAATACCACAAAAACATACATTTTCATAAATATAGCAACAAAAAGAAAATTTGGCATTTTTAACATTATTTTGGATTGTAAAGATTTTTTATAACTTTATATAATTTAGAGTTTAAAGTTTATTATTTAGAGTTTATTATTTATGGTTTAGGATTTTGGGTCAAGATTAATTAATCTTTATCCTTTTAATGAATATTATTTTAGTTATTTTTCTTTTTTATTGTTATATTTGTAACAATGAATGTTTTTATACAATTTTTATGATTTGTCATTTATTATTTTAGGTGTTCGTAGGCTTTTAATGTTTCAACATCATATATGCTTCTGAACAAACCATTTGAATGCAAAGAAGTGGATGAAAATGAAAGATCATGCCTAAACTAGTATCACAAAAATCATATTGGGAGGCTTCATATTGTTGGATGATGCTCAAATTCGGATGTTAGGCTAACAGTTGAGTTAGCTTACAACTATTTTAGTGAATAGATATCATTCAAGAGTTTGACTTGGTTGACAATTGTCCTTTAGGCCGACGAGTTTTATCTGGAGCATCCAGATTTTCACTCAGTCAAGACACTCCTTTATACTTCTTTTATTTGCACAACCGATGCACTAGAGAGGTTCTGGTCTGTACACTCGTCTAGACACTTCAGAAAGATATTAACAAAGTCAAACCATGTTTCGTCCAAAAGAGAAAGATTCGACCCAATTTGTTTCGGATCCAATTTGGTTCAGATGTGTTTGTATATAAGCTTATTTAGCTTCTATAATCCCCCAAGTTTAATTTAGCTAATCTCTTTTGGATCTGAGAACTCATTTGCTATAGCTCTAAGAAGATAGATGGTTCCCTCTTGTTCTTTAAAGATGTTTTCTTACATTTATATTTATACAATTTAGTATGTTTTATTCACGTTCATCGTGTTCTTTAGTTTTGATTACTATGTATGAAAAGTCTACTACTTGAGTTTCAGTGTAAACCAATGACTATCAATGATGTGGTGATTGATTTGTTGATGCGTAGGCATATTTTTATCAAAACCTTCATTTAGAGTATCCTCATATTCTATAAGAATTTTTATAATTATGTTCTAGATCATAAGGTTTTTAATGCACCAAAATTTGTTTAAAGAAATGCGTCAAGTAAAACTAAATGAATAGTTTTATCTTAACCATTAAGAGGATGTTGGAAAGGATTTTAAACTTATTGGACTTAAAAAAAGTTTATTGGACTTGATTGTTAATACTTGCTAAACGTTGACAAATGAGAGTTTGTACCTTACAATAGTTAGCAAAAAAATATCTAAGGTCTACATGGGTTAGGGAGGAGTCTCCTCTCAGAATTTAACCTAGTTTGGGCATTTTCTAAAGTATGTACCTAGGGATCAAACTCCTAGTCATTCAAGAAAATGTTTTAGAATTGTGCCTTTTATAACAAGATAAGAAACTAACAAGATTCATTCACGCAAATTAGTATTTTGGGTTGTAATGAACGAAATATGACGGTGTTGAACAAGCACTTCGCGCCAATTTATCTTCATTGTGTTATGAGCACGCAATATATACTTGAGGTGAAAGTCTTGAAAAACACTGCGCGATTTTCAAACTCCTCAATATTTGATCGAGAAGGCATGTCGTTTCATTGAATTCAACACTATCTTCACTAGTTCATAATATTTTTTACAAATCTTTTGCTAAAGTGACTTCTAGTTCGACTATGCTTAGATTATGCATTTTAGTTATTTTGTTGCCTATATATATGCCGATCTTTATTTGAACTCCTTTATCCAAACCATTACTATATATATGTAGAGATGTCAGACGGGCTAACCCAAGCTCAAATAGCTCAACCCAATGCGGTCTCAATTTTTTCACGGATCTGGCGGGTTGACCCGCGCGGGCTGCGGTCTAAAATCCAATGGCCCAAGCCCAACCCGCATGTATTTTACGGATTAGCGGGCTGACCCGCGGGTTCTTATACAAACTTGTTTCATTTCGATTTCAGCTTTATAACTGAGTATAAATAGACTTGTTTTCTAAGTTTTTACTATATGTTCTAAAAAATTATATTAAAAACATTGATAAAACAAAGATAAAATTTTAAAACAACATTCAAGAATCAAAAAAAAAACAATAATCTTAAAGAAATAATCTTACTATTGGACAATCCTAAAAGGTAAGAAAAGCAAAAAATCCGAAAGCAATATTAAAAAATAGCAACAAACACCAAATAGGTGAAGACAACAATATCATGACACAATAGCGATACCATACATAAAATGTTTTTTGAGACAAAGAAAAATTAGGATGCTCCCGATCTTACACTATCATGCGGCCTTCCAATATCTTTACTTCCAATACCTTTATCAACGAGAATTCTCACAAGTCAGATAAGTCTTCTTCTTCAATCGTCTTTATCAACTTTCTCTGGATTAGCTTCTTTAGAACTACCGTCGGAAAAGCTTGAACAAAAATTACAAACCAGAGATATGTAGGATTGACAGCACTTCCCATTAAAACGCAAAGCACAAACTAAGAAAAGATCTCCATAAAATATTATATCGTCACCTTAAGACGGATGCAAAGAAAGCAAAAAGAATAGCCGGTTTTGAAAGCAACGCCGGAAGGAGACGCTATTGGAAGGGACGCCAATTCAACCTCAACCAAGGCTATGACTGTTAACAAATATAGTAGAACGGGAGAGATGAAGAGATGTCGTTACCAACGACGGACCCAACGACAAAGAAGGGTACCGCTGCGCTACCCGAAACCGTTGTGTCACCCATCACCGAGAAGATCCCGACATTCTAGACCAAACCAGAGAAAGGACCACTAAGTAGAAAGACAAGATCTTCCACCCAAACCACCGAGCGTCTCTGCCGGAGAGGGAAGGAGGAGATATACGCCGGAGTTATTGTCATCGTTAGAGATCTCCAACGACCACCGTCTCAGACACAAAACCCAAGTTGAGAAAAAAAAGAAAAAATGATGAAAGGAAGAGAGAGAGAGAGAGAGAGAGAGAGAGAGAGAGAGAGAGAGAGAGAGAGAGAGAGAGAGAGAGAGAGAGAGAGAGAGAGAGAGAGAGAGAGAGAGAGAGAGAGAGAGAGAGAGAGAGAGAGAGAGAGAGAGAGAGAGAGAGAGAGAGGGGACGGCGCCGGCGCTAACAATGCCACCGCGCACCTTCCGGCAAAAGAATCTCAGAAACTTGTTAGGCGGCTGTGAAGGAGAATGAGAGAGAATTAGGATTAATGATTGACAAATATGATGTTAATATTCTTAAAGAAAACAATTCTAATAATGACTAAAGAGCGCTAGAAGGTTGAATATTAATGTTTTTCCAATAAATTTAGAAATGTCCGCGGGCTAACCCAAGCTCAAATAGCCCAACCCAATGCGGTTTCAATTTTTTCTCGGAACTGGCGGGTTGACCCGCGCGGGCTGCGGTCTAAAATATTATGGCCCAAGCCCGCCCCGCAGCGGATCTATTGGGCTCAGCCCGCGGGTTACAACCCATTTTGACATCTCTATATATATGAGTTTGGTGGTCTTGTTCAGTGTCATAATAATATGAGTTTAAAAGTTTTTAATCATAATAAGAAGTGAAATAATAAAGGATTATAAAAGGTCATTATAAAATGCCGTTACATATCAATTTATGGAAAGGATAAAATATAAAAGGCAGGGAAAACAAACTTTCGGTTGATTATTCAAAAGAGTAAAAATGGGAAAAACATTAAAAAAAAAGATTTAGAATAAACAATGGTTTCTTTTGGTAAAAACATAGGTTTCCTCTCGGTCTTTGGATAATTAAGGACGTGTGTAGAATCAACGTCCGTTGTTGAAAACTCTACAGTTTCTTCTGATCTCTCCAGAACGTCCGGTAAGAACCCTAATGGTACCCATTTTCACCATTGCTTGAGCAAATCTCTGTCTAAACAGTGTATTGCTTTGTGCAAAACTCGACACAATTCCACGGGTTGCTCCATCAAGACCCATATTTTGATCAATCCTCAGGATTCCTCTCTGTCTCCGGATCTCTCCGTAGATTGCGTTATCCACGATGAATGGAGTCCTTTGGTCCAAGAACACAGACGGGTCATTTGGAGCACGGCATGTGTTCCTCAACCTAAAGAAATGTATTAGTGGGTCTGATATAAAAGAACACATGTAGTCTAGTGATTTGTTTTTGATCATAACATACATTCATATACACAAACTACGTACCTAGCATTTAATGTGCGGTCCATTGCGGGGTCATTAAGCCTATCTTGGAAGAGACTACAATGCGCAACACCAACGCTGTGGCCACCACCAATAAGTGTAACCATATCGTTCGTATTCATACCTTGAGCTGCAAATAATTGGATGGATGCGGCCACGGGTATTGTTGGTCCAGGCAAGTTCACATCATTAGGGCTTGACCGTAATCCATCACGTCTTCCTGTTGGTACTGAGAACCTTGGACCACCAGCTAATGCGACCGAGTCTCTGGTGGCTAGAGTTACAATGTCTGAGCATGAGACAGTTCGGGGGCACGCAGCCTCGAGCAGTCTCTTGGCCTCATCAATGATCTCGTAGCCTCTCACGCTTGCATTTGGTCCGGTGCTTTTCTCTGATGGCCTTCCGGGTCTTGGGTCGATCAAGAGGGAAGCATCACAACCCTACAAAACCATACCAAACATTGATTGGTTAATGTTACGTCAATATATATTAGCTAGTATATATACACAACATGAGGAGAAGCCTACGAACCCTGACAAAGCAATCATGAAACTGCATACGAAGCAATGCAGCAGTAATGCTACGGTCACGGATGAAACGGCTGGCAACAACATTAGCAACGATAGATTCAGCGCGGGGGCATGACCGGCCGTAGAACCCAAATCGGAGCTGCGCTAAAGCAGAGGGAACAAGGAAGCAGAAAAGGAAAAACAAAGCTGTGATTGACCTCATTTCGAATGATGATGAGCTCTTCTTTGCTTCGATCCTATGAATGTTACTCTTGGTGATGATATTCTAAGTGGATGTAACATGCATATTTATATATAAATTTGGGGGCAAGACATTGACAAAGAGAATGTTTCATGTATAAGACGTGCATAGGGTAAAGGTAGATACATTGTCTATTTGACTGGTTTAAAGGAATATACATGATGCATTATTGTGTTTAAAAATGTTCGTTTTTGTAACAAGGGTTTACTAAATGTTTTAATAATGTTTCATATAAAAAGTTTAGTGTTTGTCTTCCACACGTCGAAGATTCAATATGGCCAACTTGGAATATATAAGTCGGTTTTGAAAGATTTCTAGATAAGCTTCAACGTTAACAGGCAATTTCGGTAATTGTTTGTATTAGTTATATACTTCAATATATATTTTTGTGTAAACTTGTCTGGTTTCTGGCAATATGTCTCAAACAATACCATAAAACATCAAAACAAACAGGTTAAAAGAACAACATGAAACCGTTCTCATTTGACAGTGACCAGAACCGTCGGGCAAATTTACGGTACACAATCAGCTACATTGGCTCTCTAGCCCTTGTTCTTTCCCTCTCTATTATAAATGAGCCTCTCATCTCTAAAACAGAAAGTATACTGGAAATAAATTAAACCTCATAAACAACACATAGAGCAGACGGTTCATAAATTATAAACAACACATAGAGCAGACGGTTCATAAACAACACAGAGCAGACGGTTCATAAATTATAACTGCTGTAGCCACCAACATCAGAGGCTGGTCTATATTCCGTTCCATAAGTTTGTCCAGTCAGTGATGGTGCATAGGTAGACGGACCTGCAAGCTGAGGGTATGCTGTTGGTCTGTACTGAGCCGTCTCTGTGCCCATGTAGCTGCTCGAGAGAGGCTCTTGACGGATACTCAGCTGAGAAGGATATCCAGGTACATCATAGCCAGTGTCCACTCTAGCATATCCCCCTGAAACCGGAACCGGTTCCTTGTGGTTGCTGATAAACTCCTACACAAAGGTAAACAACAAAACCGGTTTTAAGGTGATGAACGAAGCAGAGAAGGTCGCATGTAAAAGAAAGTGTAATATTAGCTTTTTTTTTTACAATGCTATTTAACGCAACAAATCTATAGATGGAATGTGTTCTTACTTGAATTAGTTGCTGAGCAGTCTGTACTTGAGAAGATGTGCCTTTGATTTCCACAGTGATTTCATCAGGATGTGGACTCTCTTGAATGGTTACGGTAGCCCCGCTTCTTCCACGGATGTAGGCTATATTAGCTCCATCTTTACCAATGATATCTTCCGCATAAGAGAACGGTATTTGCATGGTTTGAGATACCTAGTAAGAAAACCCAATATAGAAACGTCTTTACTAGATTCAATGCGATAAGATTAGAAGATTAATCATAACAAGTAAGAATGTGATAACGCTAAACATTTTTGAGGAGATGATGATGTATCCAATGGAATTTACCTGTGTAACAAAAGCAGAAGAAACCCGAGCAAGGCCAGCCGATAGTACAGGATCCTGACTGTAGATAGAAACTCCCGAAGGCTGAAACAGGGGTTCCCTCCGCGCTAAGAGGGATAAATCAGACTCCATTACATTTGAGGACATAGTATGGAGAGATGATTTATTGTCAGCTAATGGTTCTTCCTGACGAGCTTGAGAGATTCTTGCTAGATACTAAAGATAGAAAAAATAACAGAAGTCAGATAATTAAGTAATAAATAACAAGTAGCCGTTTCAGACCATCAAGCTTACTTGCTTCTCGAAGACAGGAACCACACTATGGTCAACTAGAAATTTCCTTAGGTGTCCAACAATAGCTTCCAAGGCTTTTACAATCTGTAATGCTTCGCCCTGCACATCCACTATCCTCTCATCGTGTGCAGCATAAAACGGCGTTTCGTCTGGCAGCAAAAAAAGTATAGTTTTTCAGAAATAGGAAACTGACAACAGACGCAATGATTTTACAAGATGACAGACATGAATTGTAGAAGAACTAACAGAGACCAACAAAGTGATCCATTTGAATAATACCTTCTGATAAAATGCGAACTGATGCACCAGAGTTCTCTACGATTGATTTAATTGAGGATCCTTGTTTTCCAATTAAATTAATCGCCTGCGTTGATGCAGCTAGTAAACGCACTGAAGAAATTGCATTTCCAGCGTTTTGAACATCATCATCACTCTCGGGTAATCCTGAAATTCTTCTGAACACCCTTATGACTGCATCCATTGCAGGGGACATGTAGGCCTCTGGTTCTTCCTTTCCAAATATTAGCACCTAAACATAACATTTTGTTGAAGACCAAGAAATAACTTAATGGACACTTAAACCTACAATCAAACCCAGAAAGTAATCAACTTTAAACTTCGACTGAAATTTTACAATTTTCCAGAGAATGAGCATCACAAGAACTGTATGTTTTTCAAAATTGTACCCAAATCAATGATCATATTCCTGTATCTGACTACGGATGATTATGAAACCCTAATTTTCTCCAATTATGGAAACTAAGTTACAACCATAAGAAAAACCCTAAAAAATCCCAATCCGGATAGCTTTGCACACAGTAAAGACAAGACGATAAATGAAAGAGCGAGAGAGAAAGAGATACTAACGACGCGATCAGGAGTCGTAGCGGGACCGTCGAGGACTTTGATGCGAGCACGAGTCTCCTCGCACATTTTTTTGATGAGATCTCCTTTCCGTCCGATAATAGCTCCGACCTTAGCTACCGGAACGATCACACGAAACACGCAATACCCAGGCCAACCTGGCCATCTATCCGCCGCCGAATCGTTTGTATCGGGGGCAGCCCCAGCAGCTAAGCTACCAGGCTGATTCAATTCAGGGAAGGCGCCAGTGTTTTCGTTCAGCAATGCGGTGGTACTAACTCCCGAAGGTATGAGATTTTCATTCTCAGGGAAGTTTATAGTACCGTTCTGAGCGTTCTCCACGGAATCTGAGACGGCGGCCATTAGAACCTGCAATAAAATAAAAGGATAGCGAGCGAGAAATAGAAGGATTTAACCTCTGGTTTTTATTTTTTTGTCAACTAACCTCTGGTTTTTATTTATACGGCCAAATCATACATTTTTTTTTTGGTCAAACGTACATTTTTTTTGTACACATACATCTTTTTTTTTGGTAAACTAAACATACATCTTTTTTTTGGTCAAACATACATCTTTTTTTTGGCAACAAATTGAAACTAAAAGGATACGATGTTTTGTTTGCTCAAATGGTTTAGCCTTTGGGCATGTTGTGTATCTGAGCCCGTAAAGACATTCAGATCGGTTTCTTTTAGCCCATTAGCTATATCTACTTCTTTTTTTTCTCCCATCAGCTTTTTTTACCAATTTAAATAAAAAAATAACTGTGATTTACCACAAAATTACAACAAGATGTAAAAACCAAATTAAAACCGAGAAGAGTCATAAACAGTGTCTGAAAAACTGATTATATCAAAATTAGATTTAGGTATCCCCAATCACTTTTCACCTTCTTCGGCCACGGATCCAAAAACAACTGAAATCTTTTTTTATTTTTTTTTCTGAATAAAATTTAGTGGGATTAATCATTCACCAGAAATAAAAATAATTTTGATTTCACAAATACCTATAAGGTGAATGGAATAAATTATAAATCATGTTAAAAATCATTACAAACTAAAAAAAAAGAGATTAAGAAAAAAATAATGATATTATTATTATAATTTAATTATATTTATTTACATTCTATTACATTTCTTTAAAAAGTTAATATTTTCAGAGTGAACGCGAGTTGAAACAGGATACAATTAATTCCATAATATTTTTATCATTAACCTGAAATTCCATTTTATGGAATGGAATTGAATGTTCATTCTATTAATTCCACACAAAATATCAAAGAAAATGATTCTTCTTCAATTTTGGTAAAGAATAAATAAGATGAATTTATTCAATCTTTCTTTAAATCTCATTCATCTTATTCCATTTAATATTATTCCAACAATTTCAAAATATATTTACCATTTATAACTAAATGCTGCAACTTGATTATCATTTTGGATTGGAATCATGCGGAATGACTAATTTGTAAAAAAAAAATTGTCATTTATTTAAAATTCTATTTTATACAATGAAATCATCATTCCATCAATTTTATTCAAAATTTTAAAGAAAAATATTTTTTTTTGTAATTTTGATAAATAATAAATAAGATGAATTTAATCTAGTTTTCTTTAGATTTTATTCATCTTATTACATTCAATATTATTTTAAAAACTCCAAAATGTATTTAGCATTTACAGTCAATATTTTTAACTTCTTTCACATTTTGTCCCACATATCTTATTGGAATCAATGAAATGACAATTATTTTTCATACAACTTAAATGGTAATTTTTTAATCCCATAATACATACATCCATTTGCAAGTTCCAGACTATATTCTTTTTAAGAGTGTTAGTTTACCTCTTCTTGCACAAATTTAGTCTATCTTTTAAGGGTGTATATCTGCCTCACGTGAAATGGTTGTACTTCTGATAGCTTTTTTTTTTTTGTCAACAAAAAACACCATATATTAAATCAATATTGTTCGGTTCGGATTTTTACTTCAAAAAATAAACCGAGCCGACTTATCTTGATTTACATGAGAAAGAATAACCCGTGCTCTCGCACCTTTTACAAGGAAGTCGGCACGGATATTTGCTTTCCTAGAAATAAAAATTATATCAAAGATAGCTTTATAAACTTAGAGTATGATTGAGTAAGTAATGGCTTTTCAGATAATTAATTGTTTGAAGACATTCATAATCATAACCATTTTTTAACGTAGGTTATTCTTTGCTCCTCCATATGTCGATGTATCCTCAATGAACACTAAACTTCGTATATAAATTTATATTTGTAAAATGGTTAATATTACATAATTGAACTATATCATATTTACGATTGTCAGTATATATTTAAATAATTGAGATGAAAGTGTATTATTCATTTTACCGTGATTTTTAGCATATCTTATGTTTTGTATGCTTTGGAAGATTTAGTTAATATATCTTGTCGTCATTTGCAATATGCAATGGGGAAGAAAGGGACGTGACCTATAAAATATCTGCTGGCTCAGAAGATACTTATCCCTTTGCGAGTCTTTTTTTGTATTTTAGGTTTTAACTTTTCTACTCGATCAAAACTTTTAAATTTATTTCTATGTTTAAAAATTTATAGATCTTAATTTGGTCATGCAATTATCTTTGGATAGGAAACAATAATGCCTGCATGGCATTATAAACTAGAACATATATGGATTATATAGCGCTAAAACATGCATAATCTTTATAACCGGTTGAACTACTAATATGCTGATTTTTATTTTTATAAATATATTGTTACTCTTTTATAGTTTGATTAACTTTTACATTCTTTTCGGAAAGCATTCGTGATATCCTCGTTCTCTCTCTCTGGTCCGACTCCCAAAGCCTTCCACCGCCAACTTTCTTCTCGCGTGATTTCGTTGCTCTGCCGGCGGTACGCGTTTGTCGCCGTCGCCGATAGAGCCTCCCTTCCTCCCTTGTCTTTCCTCTTGGCAGCCGTTCGACTTCGAGCTGGTTTTGTCGGTGGTTTTGTATATTGCGTCGCGGTGGTTCGGCGGGATTTCCAGCGTGGTGTGAGTCTCCGGCGTTCGGTTCCGCTCCTCCTCTCGGCCGCTTCGTCGACCTTTGGTTCCCTCTTCTGCGTGCTCCAATTTTGCAGCGGGTGTGAGTCTCTTAATCTTGGTGTTTTGGCTTCGCCGGTTTGGGCGACAGTCTTGGAATCGTCACAGTCCTGAAGCTCCGGTGTTTCTTCTGTCAGAGCCTCCGATGTCTCTATGGTTCTTTTGGGTTCCGGCGGTCTCTCTTTTCCTTTTGGGTGGCTTTCTGATCGGCAGGTATAAAGACGGTGATGCGACGGAGGTCTCCGGTGGTCGGCTTTTCGCCGTGCATGGTAGCTTCCCTGCGCGGTTGACATGTGGCCGTGCTCGGTCCTCGTTCGTTATCCTCTTTCCTCGTTGCTCCGCGTGTGGTCAACGTTCGTGGTATCTCTCTTTTGTTATGGGCCAAGGCCCATCTGCCTTCTGTTTTGGTTTTGGGCTAACGTCTACCGGTTTTTAGTTGGGACATAATCCTCAACGGTTTAGGTTAGGTCGCCGGATGTAGGGTGACTAGTTCCTCTTGCGTGTTCGGGCTTATCCTCCAGTGGATTGTGGTTGGGCTGGTGCATAGTAGGCCGACTGATGTTAGGTCTTGCGATCTGTCTTTGTTGGCTTTGGTCTGATTCCTTTGGCATAGGATGATTGGGAGTCTAGCAGCCGGATTCCGAAATTCATTCTGGATCATAGCGGTTTCCGAGAGGTCTGTGCTATTTTGTGTTCTCGTGGCTTCAATAGAGGAAGCAATATAATGAGACACTTGATAATAGCCACGCCAAGTAGTTATTCGTGCTATTTGAATAGCTCCCGCTGCTTTCTTTGTCTGTCAGGGATTCGTTTTTTAGCTATGTTCCTGGCTTTAGTTTCAGGTTGTAGTATCGTTTGTATTTCTGTCAATGTCTCCCTTCTTTGGGATTTTGTCTCCTTCTTTTGGGCTTTTTCTCCCTCGTTTGGGCTATGTGTCCCTGGTTTGGGATCCAATATCGTTGTTTGATATCCGGTTTTGCTTTGATCAATCGTATATGTCCCCTGTATCCGAACGATGTATTTCATCTCCGTATCATGAATGGAAAATCTTTTAGATGAAAAAAAAAACTTTTACATTCTTTTCATATTTGTCATATTTTTCGAAGTACTACTACTCATCGTCACTTTCGAAAATTTGAATGCATAATCACTTTTTGAACAGTGTTTCATTTTAAATTTTAATAAAATAGGAAGGTGTAAACAGATTACACAGGAACTCGATCTGTAATGAGATTTTGAAGACCGTTGTTTTTGTTCTTGTTTGTTTATTTTATATTTTTTCATTGTCTGGGTTAACAAAAAGGTTTTGAAAGTTTTATGGTCATAAGGAATGGAAAGCAATTTGAAAGAGTAGTGTTGTTGCATGAGTCCACATCGCGCCGAATCAAATTTGGGAATTTAGGGCAAAACACATATATGTGTACATGTGTATATGTTAATATGGTCCCCTCTATACATGTACATATGTAAGAGAAGAGAGTTCACTTGTAGTTTGTAAGAGTAAGTGCAATGGGGTCTCTTAGCCTAGGTCCTTAACAAAAAAATTATATAATATTGTGTGGGTCCTACGCGGGACCCACACTTTTTTAACAACCCGCCTCTTAAATCTCTAATCTAAGAACCGACTCTTCACTGTTGGGGCCACGTGTCAGCGTGTGATTAGTCCAAAATTTTTTTTTTTTTTTTAGGATTCGAAAAAAAAAAATAATAATAATAATAAAATATATTTTTTTAGAACTTTGGGAGTATCAGCGTTAAACATGCTCTAACCATTTGGGTCAATCTTGTACAGTGCCCTCATTGACTCTCAAGGGTCACATGCTTAACACCATCTTAAACAAAAAACATTATCACTTGTTACAACAAAAAACATTATAAAAACTTCGTTTAGTTTATTTTTCTTGAATGCTTACATATTTTAGCACACTTTAATTTACAACTATTTACATCATTATTAAAGTATTTCCAACACCTATGAAAGGTCACATCTACCGTCGAGAGAGGATAAAACCCAAACATAATGTTTTTTATCCAAGGTAAACACATCAGATCATGTGAGTGAAGATAACTCATCAAACTCCATAGCATCATGAAACAACTGTTAAAAGAAAAGTCAATTACACAAAAAGAATTTTCTCTGTCCATCGATCTAGTGACGCTTCTACAACGAATTCGATAACTAGATAGTTAACCATTCCAGAAGACATTTGTTTTTAGTTTCAAATATATATACACACACATATATATATATATATATATATTATAAGTAATTCGTATATTTATTTTAACACTAATTAAGAACAAAAAAGCGACTGATTGAAAGGGGGAAAATAAAAGGAGGAGAGGTCACATGTTGTCATATGAAAAGAAGTGTGTAACGTAAGAAGATTCCAAAATAAAAAGAACTGGGATGAACTGTTGAGACAGTGGGCAGAGTTGGCAGACATGTTTATCCTCTCTTCTCATTTTCCCTATTAGATAAAATCCCATCTTTCATCCTTGCTAAGTTCTCCTACACATATTCATGACTCCCATATATTATTTGTGTTTTTTTTTTTTTTTTTGAAGAAAATATGTTTACAACTTACTAAATAATTGAATGTTTGTAAAACACTAAAACGTAACGAGAATGTCCAAAGTAATTAAGTCTTGAAATAAAATATTGAAATGGTCTTAAGTTGTTTTTAACTAGTTGTTGAAAGCTAAGAAAAGAGAGATCTATAAGTTCTTTTTTACCGTGGATTGATTTTATGAAGATATGTAAGCTATGGGTATTTGTATTTCACATAGTTTTGACTTTTAACTAAATTGGTGATTCATCGAGGAAATCACATCACATACTTCTACTTTTACAAAACTTCCAATCAATCACCGTATTTATTATGACTGCACTACGGACGTGTCCTTTGAAACGACGTCTTCTCGTTTTAGTGGTCCGAACATTATTTTGTTCAACATAGAATTCGAATATGTGACTAGTCAGAATTGAGATAATCCGATGTTTGGATGATTGATCATTAGTACTATATCACGAGTAAAAGCACCCATTTTATTTTATTTAATAATGAAAAAACTTACTGAATTACCAACTAATATATCCCAAATTTTGTTTAAAAAATTCAGAACTTTTACAGTTGCCAACATGATGTCTGAATATTAGAGTACAACAAGACATACAAAATGAGAATTTTGAACTTAGGTTATCCAGACAAAAATACTACAGTTAAATGTAAAAAAGGACCGAATGGAGTGTAAGCTATGTATGACCCAGACAGCACGAAGTTCTTGGATTAATCACTGAAGATTAGTAGCTCTTTTAAACTCATACATTAAAAATCGAAATAATCTAAGAAAATGTAAGAAAATTTAATTAGTAAGCACATTTGAACGTAATGAGGCAAACATATCATTACCATCTGCCACATGTTACTTCCGGTCCGGATGATATTGAATGGGTCCAATCGTCCTCTCTCCACATTTTCATTTGTAAGTTAATATTAACATTAACTTAATGAGGCATAACCCTTAGTTTTACTGGTTGAGGGTTCCAGTCCGACCCTGAGATTTTGGAGGCTATAAACATTTTAGTGTAAAGCCTACTAAAAAAATTTGTGTTGTAGTTTGGGAACCATAAAACTGATTTATATTATCTTAATAACTTTTGGGGGCCGACTATGCTCATGACCGGCCCTGTTCCAGTCTAGTCGTTGGTTTTCTAGAGAAGTCTGACACTAAAGTTATATTCGAACCAATAAATCCAAGTAAGAAACACCAGATGGCGCTTTTACTATCGTTGATATAAATGGAGAAAATTTCTTACATATCTGAAATTCCGGTCTGTAAATGATTTTTGTTTGTTTGATCGTAACTGTTTTGCCATGTTCTTCAAAATTTCATATATATCTGCCAGTTTGAAGTTTTAGCTCCATGCTTTTTTATTATATTTGTAGATTAAATACAGAAAAAGTATATTCTAAAATTTATGGCAGAAAATGTCGAATAAAATACTTTACATAATCTATAAATGAAAAAACTAAAAACAGGAAGAAAAAAAAAGATGCTGATTGATTGAAGAATTAGCGAACCTCATAAGTTCATAAGCTAGCTATCTTCATCGTAAGTCTTGGTGAAAAGGTTTCCTAGTGTAAAGGAAACGAACCACGTCATAATAGAAATCTAGCAATGCAATGAGATCAAGCCACGTACACAGATAAGGTGACCTGTTCTACGTTTCTTACATACAAAGCCAAAATGTTTTACAGGTTATGATGTTTAAAAAAAAAAAAGAGTATTTCGATTTCTTTCTGTAGTATTGTTATTAATCCAACAGGTTGAATTGAACTTTGTTTTATTTAGAATGTCACAAAACAATGTAATAACTAATATTCCATCTACTCTTACTCTCCCTCTTGTCTCACTTTCCACCTTTTTAACTCTCTGTTTTCGCCGTAACAAAAGTGATAATTTTTCAGAAACCAATATTAACAGAGAGCCTCCATTTATTTGAGTATATATTCTAACTTTGACAAAACCCTAACGGATCTTTTCTCCTTTCTTAAACCATCTCGTGACTCTCTCCCAATCCAATCGGTGACTCTCTTTCTGTCTCGTATCTTAGATGTTCAATGGGTTCCTTTCTTCTAGGTGTTAAATGAACATCTTCTCTATCTTTCTAGTACACAGAATCTTTCTTTTTTGCTCCATAAAAGTGTTGACCTTTTTGCTAAATTTAGTAAACAAAGATTTTGTCAGAAGGGTTTAGGGTTTATCATCATATCATCCTAGTACAGAGAAACACAAAACAAATCAAGTTTCATTTCCCAAAGCCCTGTTATCACTTTCCTAAATAAGGAAACCTTAAAAAGCTTCTCTCTCACACGAACTGTTGTGTTCGTACCATTCTCAGAATTTTTCTGAATCAAAAACTTTCTCTCTTTCTATTTTAACTTAATTATAAGAATTTACTAAACTCCTCAAAACCAGCAGTTATCGAGATATTTTTTTTTTTTTGGTTTTTTATTCCACAGTGACGATTTTGAACTGATAAGTTACTCCTCTGTCTCTTGATTTCCCCGGAAAGTTCTGTTTGTTTTCCCTCTCACTCGGCAGTGAAATGTCGTCTTGTCTAAGCGGCGGCGCCACCTATACTTTCGACTTGGAAATGATGAAATCTCCGCCGTCGAGAGCCGTCTCCTTACACAACACTCCTTCGCCGTCATCTACAATCTCCGAGTCCAACTCGCCTCCGCTCGCAATCTCCACCAGAAGGCCACGGACTCGGCGGAAACGGCCGAACCAAACTTACGACGAAGCGGCTGCTCTTCTCTCCACCGCCTACCCAAACATCTTCTCATCCAAGAGAAAAACTGTTGGAATGAAAATTTTATAAGTGTGGAGAAAGTGTTTAAGAACTTAGAAGACTAAAGATAATTTTGGAAGAAGAAAGTTTTTCTTATTGCTTAGAAAACAACTTAGAGACTTGGTTACAAATGAGAGTGGAGGGAGGTATTTATAGCCTCCAAAATACAAAATATCTAGAATATTTTAATCTTAAATCTAGAGAATTCTACCATAATATCTAGATTAAAATATTACAATTATCTAGATTTTTCTATGAAAAAATCTAGATTTTTATTCTTAAGGAGGTGGGGTGAAATCTCTAGAAGATTTGAGGAGGTGGAGATATAAAGATATTTTTCTAGAGAAATTTCTAGAACTTGGATCAAGATTTTGGGTTAAGCCCAAATGTTATTTAGATCATAGATCCAATAACTAACCTTGATCCAAATCAAGTTTATATTTCAACACCCCCTCTTAAACTTGATTGGTTACTCCAAGCAAACTCCTCATCTTGATAAAGTCTTCCCGCTTGAGTGGCTTGGTGAAGATATCGGCTACTTGATCATTAGTCTTCACATACTCCAATTGCACATCCATCTTGGTAACACATTCTCTAATGTAATGATAGCGAGTATCGATATGCTTACTCCGATCATGGAAGACTGGATTCTTCGCCAATGCTATTGCTGACTTGTTATCCACAAAGATCTTAGTTGGCTCCTCTTGTGGCAAACTCAACTCCTTCAACAAATTCCGTAGCCAAATAGCATGACAAACACATGAAGTGGCTGCTACGTACTCTGCTTCACAAGTAGAAAGAGTGACAATCGGTTGCTTCTTTGACATCCATGTGAAGGCGGTTTCTCCAATGAAGAACACAAATCCACTTGTGCTCTTTCGGTCATCTATATCTCCACTCCAGTCGCTATCGCTATATCCAACAAGCTTGTAATCATCAGAAACAGAGTAGTACAAGCCAAAGTTTATGGTACCTTTGATATAGCGAAGGATCCTCTTGGCGGCCTTGAAATGAGTTGTTGTTGGTTGCTCCATATATCTGCTCACAACTCCGACTGCATGTAAGATATCAGGCCTTGTGCAAGTTAAGTAACGCAAACTTCCAACCAAGCTCTTAAAGAGTGTTGGATCCACACTCTCTCCTTCCTCATGTTTTGATAACTTGGCTCCACATTCCATTGGCGTGCAAACTGGATTTGAGTCATCCATCTTAAACTTCTTAAGCACCTCTTTAGCATAACCTTCTTGAGTAATGAAGATTCCATTATCTTCTTGCTTCACTTCAATTCCAAGGTAGTAAGACATGAGTCCAATATCGGTCATCTCGAACTCCTTTGTCATCTCCTTCTTGAAATCCTCGAACATTCTTGGATTGTTTCCTGTGAATATCAAGTCATCTACATACAAGCACACAATCAATATATCATTGTTTTGAGTTTTGATATAGAGTGCGTGCTCATATGGACACTTGATGAAGTTCTTCTCCTTGAAGTACTTATCAATCCGTGTGTTCCATGCTCTCGGTGCTTGTTTTAACCCATAAAGAGCCTTCCTTAACCTCAAGACTTTGTCTTCTTCTCCCTTGACTATGTAGCCTTGTGGTTGCTCAATGTAAACTTCTTCTTCAAGGTCTCCATTTAAGAAGGCTGATTTGACATCCATCTGATGTATCCTCCAACTCTTTTGGGCTGCCAATGAAATGATTAGTCTAACAGTTTCTAGACGAGCAACGGGAGCAAATACCTCATCATAGTCGATTCCGGCTCTTTGGCTATAGCCTTTTGCCACCAATCTCGCCTTGTATCTTTCAACTTCTCCTTTAGAGTTCTTCTTCGCTTTATACACCCACTTTACACCGATTGCCTTATGCCCTTTTGGAAGTGAAGCTAACTCCCATGTATCATTCTTCTCTATCGCCTTAATCTCTTCATCCATTGCATTTCTCCATGTTTTCTTCTCCATAGCTTCTTGAAAATCCATGGGCTCGGAATCCGCAAATAGACAAAATAAGGTAAGCTTGTCTTGATTTTCAGTTACCTCATAAAGCTCTTGTAGACTTCTAAAACGTGGGGCCCTTTCGCTTGAGCTTTCATCTCCCTGAGAGCTTGTTGTTGGTGAAGTTGGTGGGGTAATTGGCTCCTCTCTTGGTTGTTCTAAGTCTTCTTCAATATGAGGAAAGAAGTTGTAGTCTTCATTATTAGATCTCCAATCCCATTCTCCTTCTTCATCAAAGATAACATTCCGGCTGATGATTGTCTTCTTTGTTTCAGGATTGTAGAGCTTGTAGCCTTTGGAGTTAGCATCATACCCAATGAAGATGTACTTCTCGCTTTTATCATCTAGCTTGCTTCGCTTCTCATCTGGTACATGTGCATGAGCAACGCTTCCAAAGACTCTTAGATGTAAAACACCGGGTTTTCTTCCACTCCAAGCTTCTTGTGGTGTCTTTCCTGAAACACTTCTTGTTGGAGATCGGTTTGATAGATAAACCGCACACGCAACTGCTTCAGCCCATAACTCCTTTGGTAGCTTCTTACTCTTGAGCATGCTTCTTGCCATCTCAAGGATCGTCCTATTCTTCCTTTCGGCTACTCCATTTTGTTGAGGGGATCTAGGCACCGTCAATTGTCTTCGAATACCATTATCCTCACAATACTTCAGAAATTCCTTGGATGTGAACTCTCCTCCACGATCAGATCTCATGGCTTTAATCACAAGGCCACTTTCCTTCTCAACATGGGCTTTGAACTTTTTGAAATTTTCAAACACCTCTGATTTTTCTTTCAAAAAGTAAACCCATGTCTTTCTTGAGAAATCATCAATAAAGAGAAGGAAGTAGTTACTCTTACCGAGTGAACTTGGCTTGATCGGGCCACATACATCTGTATGTATGAGTTCTAGTGGCTTCCGCGCTCTTGTCTCCGACTCCTTTGGAAAACTAATTTTGAATTGTTTTCCAAGTAGACATCCTTCACACACTTGATTTGGATGATTGATGCAAGGCAATCCTCTCACCATTTCTTTCTTGGAAAGTAGCTCTAAGCCTCCAAAATTGAGATGCCCAAACCGAAGATGCCAAAGCCAAGACTCCTCCTTGTAACACATCTTGAGACATTGTGCGATGTCATTTTGAATGTTTAGGACAAACATTCTATTCCTCGCCATCGGCACCTTGGTGATGAGATTGTTTTCGTGATCTCTTATAGAAAGGCTATTATCCTTTAGTTGGATATCATAACCTTTCTCTAAGAGTTGTCCTAGGCTCAAGATGTTGGTCTTCATGCTTGGAATATAGTAAACATTGGAAATGAATTGATGATCTCCATTCTTCAGTCGGATGAGAATGTTACCTTTGCCTTTTACTTCCATCTTTGATTCATCTCCTAAAGCGACATCTCCTTTCACCGATTCATCAAGCTCCACGAACAAGCTTCTTTTACCGCACATGTGATTGCTTGCACCACTGTCGAGGTACCATTTGTGAACCTCATTTGGTTCATCCTTCTTATAGGCCATCAATAGCATATCCTCTTCTTTGCTCCTTTCTTCAGCATAGTTGGACTTCTCTTCAACTCTATTGTTGTTTGGAGCCTTACACTCGGAAGCATAATGTCCAAACTTTTCACAATTGTAGCACTTAACATTTGACTTATCGTACCTTGATTTTGGACTTCCTCTCCCACGGCCTCTTGATGAGATTTCTCCTTTTTGGTTGGTATGTTCTTCATATGGTCTCCAACCACGTCCACGACCTCTTCCTCGGGCTTGGCCACCTCGTCTTGGATGACTAATCCGCATCTTGAGTACTTGCTCCGTGATGTCTTCCTTCTTCTTCTTCTTTTCTTCATAAGCTTGTAGTGATCCAAGTAGTTGCTCAATTGTCATAGTCTCCAAGTCTTTTGTCTCTTCAATCACAGTGACAATATGCTCGAATTTTGAATCCAATGATCTAAGAACTTTCTCCATGATTCTCACCTCATCTAACTTCTCACCATTTCTTTTTAGGTTATTAGTAACCGTTAGAACTCTTGAGAAGTAATCAGAGATGAGTTCACCTTCCTTCATTTGCAATGCTTCAAATTCTCCTCTTAGAGTTTGAAGACGTACCTTCTTAACTTGCTCCGCTCCCTTGTAAGAAGTTCGAAGCTTCTCCCATGCTTCTTTGGCCGACTTTGCTCCAACGACCTTCTCGAATGTGTCTTCATCTAATCCTTGATAGATTAGACAGAGAGCCTTTTTGTCTCTCTTCCTTGAGTCTCTCAAACCATCCTTTTGAGTTTGAGATAGACTAGCATCATTCTCCGGTTCGATGAAGCCTTTCTCGACTATCTCCCACACATCATGTGCTCCTAAGATAGCCATTAACCTTAGGCTCCAATTGTCATAGTTGCTCTTTGTGAGCATCGGGACTTGGAAGGGAACACCATTACTTGCCATCTTTAGAAGAATCAACCTGGCTCTGATACCACTTTGTTGGAATGAAAATTTTATAAGTGTGGAGAAAGTGTTTAAGAACTTAGAAGACTAAAGATAATTTTGGAAGAAGAAAGTTTTTCTTATTGCTTAGAAAACAACTTAGAGACTTGGTTACAAATGAGAGTGGAGGGAGGTATTTATAGCCTCCAAAATACAAAATATCTAGAATATTTTAATCTTAAATCTAGAGAATTCTACCATAATATCTAGATTAAAATATTACAATTATCTAGATTTTTCTATGAAAAAATCTAGATTTTTATTCTTAAGGAGGTGGGGTGAAATCTCTAGAAGATTTGAGGAGGTGGAGATATAAAGATATTTTTCTAGAGAAATTTCTAGAACTTGGATCAAGATTTTGGGTTAAGCCCAAATGTTATTTAGATCATAGATCCAATAACTAACCTTGATCCAAATCAAGTTTATATTTCAACAAAAACTCCATCGGATACTCTGTTTCTCGGTATTAAATCTCCTCTCAGCGATTACGACGAAGCTTCCCAGTTACTTCTGCCATTTGAGTCAATAGAGGAGGAGACAGCTTTCGTGTTCAATCCTACGATACAGACAAAACCGTATCAGTTCTTGGAGCAGAAAGAGTTCAGTTTCGAGTCGGAGGTGAATCGGTTTGGAGGATTACTAGAAGATTTCGACGCAGAATCGATTTTGGATGAGGAGATTGAAGAAGGGATCGATAGTTTCATGGGGAGCATCGAATCCAACGACGGAGAGAATCACGGAAACGGAGAATGTGAATTTTCCGGAAGGGAAATGACGACGAATCCTTGGTACGGAAGCTCCGTGGGATTCGGATCCGCCGGAAACTTTCAGTTAGGACACGGTTTAAGGAACTCCCTCCGGGAAAACGACGATGATGCGAGCTTATGCAAATTCCCCACCGTGGAATTCGAACAAATCTCGCCGAGAATTCAAACCACCACTACAACCGCCGCCGCACTAGCTGATGACAGCAAATCCGACGCCGTGGATAGTAACAAGGGTAAGACGAGCGCGAAAGTGGCGGTTGAAAAGAAAAAGAAGACGAAGAAGAAGAAGAAAGTGGCTGCGGCGGCCGAAGATCTGAAGCCGGAGAAGAGAGGGAGTCCGTTTTTGAAGCTCGACTACGATAGGGTTTTAGAGGCTTGGTCGGAGAAGGAGTCGCCCTTCTCCGATGATATTCTTGGTTCGGACGCTACCGGAATCGACGTCCATGTACGTTGCTTTCATTCTCTAATCTCTCTTTCCCGCCTCTGAAATCCACCACATTTTTCAACACTTTTAAAATAATTATCTTTAATACTAGTAGTTATTTAATTTCCGAAACTCTGCTCATATATGAATCTGAAAAGAATTTTGTTGTCTTTAATTTTTTCTAAAGGTTTTGATAACCAATCGATAGAAACAATTCATTACACAAGACTTGAAAGTGGTTGTTAACTATTTTCATTCTATTTTTGTTTAAAAGCTCTAATAGCTTTCAATAACCTTTTTGAATGAGTGAGCTTTTTAAATTCTTAAACCAAGAAACTAATGTTTTCTTCTCTATAACAAGGAGTCCATCTTAACGGAAAGGATTTGATCAAAACATTGGATGACGAGTGAATTTAATAAAGAATGAATGATTTTGTTACTAATGTGTAAGGGGCAGGCAAAGTTGGCTGAGATAGATTTGTTCGGAGAAAGCGGAATGAGAGAAGCTATTGTGTTAAGGTATAAAGAGAAACGAAGGAATCGACTCTTCTCCAACTCCACAAAAGTTCGATATCAAGTTCGCAAACTCAACGCGGATCAGCGACCCCGTATGAAGGTACATATCTATATTATAGTCTCGAAATGGTTGTATATTGATGATTATGGTATAGAACGATACTAATGTTACTACATTTTTGATGTGAGCTGCGACAAAAGATTCTAATGTTAATATTGTTGGTTGTCTCATCGACAGGGACGATTTGTGAGAAGGCCAAACGTAAGGAACTTAAGTGGATTACGATTGTAATAAGAAGAGCCGAATCTCTTTTGTTTATTCATGTTTAGTTGCTTTATTGTTGGAGCCTTGCAGTTGTTAAGGTAGGGAATGATTATTAGGACGAACGGGAAGTGGATCAAAGTGTTGAATGGAGATGATTATCCATGTTAGATCTTTTGATTTTGAAAACCTAGAAGCACTTTTTGTATCAATGTTTTCTCATCTTCTACTTCAAATGTAAATAATTTTTTTTTTTTGGTCCAAGGGTACTTTCATTCCAAACTTAAACTGGGTTTTGTTCATACAATTTTAGGGCCTGTTTAGACAGCCCATCAGCTTCAGAATTGGCTTCACGCCTAACATAACAGAACTTAGTAAAAATAAATCGATCTGCAAGTGATCGAATGTCTTCAACGATACCATAGATTTCAGCATTCTCAATCTCCAAATTCACAGTCCTTATCACCTGAAGAGAGTCAGACTCGAATTGGATGCTTGTGAAGCCTTGATTTAGCGCATCCTCCATAGCGGATAGAAGAGCCAAACCTTCCGCCATTAATGGCGAACGGACAAATTTCTCAGTTCTTGACTGAGTGTAGAAAAGCTTGTCGTGATCATCGAAGAAGGCCCAGCCTAAACCCGCAACAGCTGATTCAGGTTTCCAGGCCGCATCCGAGCGACAGAGTAAGGTAGCTGATCGATCACCGGCAATCCGAGTCAGTGGGTTCTTAACTTTCTTCGATTTCTCCGGTTGAGCTTCATTCCATTCCTTTGCACATTGGATTGAATGTAGAAGAGTTTCACTAGGTGAGAACTCTCTTCCATTAAAAACCTTCTTATTCCTCGCTAACCACAAATTCCAGAGAATCCAAGGACTCAGAGACTGGTCAGAGATTCCGGTGGGAGGGAGACAATTGAATTTCCTCAAGACTGGCCAAGCTCCTACCAGATCCATCTCCATTGTAAAGTCAAATCGATTCAGAAAAGGAGCAGATTCCCATACCTGTCGAGCGAATTGGCAGTTGAGCAGCACATGAGCGATGGTTTCTACTTCTCCACACCGAATGCAAGCTGGATTTAAAGGGATCTGTCTGGACGCAAGTCTCTCGCCTACGGGAAGAGCACCACTTATGGCTTTCCAGATGAACATTTGGATCTTCGGTGGTGTAGCGAGGTTCCAAACATCCGGTACCCATTTCAGGTTAGTTACTACCACTGGTTCCGTTTCTAAAATCTCCAAATTCTCCATAGCTGTGTAGTAACCGGACTTTGTTGTGTAGGTACCAGAGTCAGACTTAAGCCAAATGCGCTTGTCCTCTGCACCAGATTTGCTAGGTCTTAAGGACAGTATAGCTTCTGTTTCATTAGGTAGGAGGTTCCTTATCTTTTCCTCATCCCAATCGCGAGAGTTTGGCTTGAAAAGATTAGCCATTTTCATATGCACTGCATCTTCATTTACAGGTCCCATGGGTTGATGTTTCTGCGTTAGTGAGATCCATGGTTCCTGCCACACCTCAATAGACTTCCCATTGCCAATGGACCATCCTAGTTGAGAAAGGAGGAGGTCGCGTCCTATAATTATACCCTGCCATCCATGAGACGAATTGGAGGGTCGTGTGCAGTTGAGGAAGGTAGCGTTCTTGCAATATTTGCCCATCAAAATGCGAGCTAGGAGACATGAGGGGTTTGTGAGAATTCTCCAGCTAAGTTTTGCCAATAAGGCATCGTTAAAGCATGGTATGTTTAAAATGACAAATTGCACTGGACCAGGTTTAATACGCAGACCATTGGTGATCTTGAGCTATTGTTTATATACATATATGTACTCCTCGCTCTGATTTTGATTATGAGGATATGGTCAACTATGCACTTGTAGTTTGTACGTATAAGCCGAAAATAGAATGGATGAATGTCAACATATGCCGAGGTGTTTCGTACCCTCCAGCTAATAAACAAGTGTCTAGAGAAGATTTTTCGAGAATGCACAATTTATTGTTCAAAAGTATAACCGATTTGGAATGAGCCCTACTAGAATAAGTAGAGGAATGCCCCCTCCCAAAAATACAATGCATAGAAAATTTACATAATCATTATCTTTCTATTATGTATCGGGTATTGAGAATTTTATAAAGGGATCTTAGAGTTTGTTAATTTATTCATGAGACAAAACTCTAAACGAAGTATGTTTGCCTAAAATCGATGCTCTCTTTTTATTGGCCTAATTTCATTACCGAGTCGAAAATATCCATGTTTATCTATGGATTATATCGAATATAATGGCAAGCAATGACAAGTTACCAATAAGAATTAATAGATCATCTATGTATACACTAGATTGTAGTACATGGAAGTGTCATACTTAATTTTTAGCCAATGGCCCAATAAATTCATGTCGCTCTAAGCATAGTAGCTAGAATGGGATGGGTTCTTCTGTCTAGGATGGAACCATATATCCCCTTGAACTACAAGGAAGTCGTCCAAGTATTTCTCATCTCCATCTCGAGGTTAACAATCTTATCATGAACTATGAATTTTTTTTATAAAAGAAAAACCGGTTTATTTCGAGGTGGCATGTGTTTGCTTCAAAGATGGGTGAGTTGGCATGTTTTAAGCGAATTATTCTACAACTTCATCCTTTCAGTCATAAAAAAGAACTGCAAAGCATATCTATTAGCGCAAAACTTAATTTTTTCCCTTCATTCCCTTTTCAGTTATCTATTAGGGCATCTCCAACCCATTGCTATATTTTCCTTTAAATGCTATAATAGAAGAAAATGAGCTCCAACCCACCTCTATATCTTACTCTAAAATAGAGATTGCTATTTTTTCCTCTATATATAGAGGAAGAAATAGCATTTCTCTATAATAGAGTCAAACTTTTTTGTTTACATAATTCCCCTTTAACTTTTATATTTGACAATTATAACCAAAATAAATATAAAAAACATTATTTCATTGTTGCTTTTATACATATATACCATTTCTTTGTTTCTTTTTCAAATATTTTATATTTTTATAAAAGTTTTGTAAAATAAAAAAGAATAAAAAGGTTAATTTACAACTTTAAAAACAAAATGTATTATTAGTAAAATAAAAAATAGAATATTCCTTTTTAGAGGAAAATATAGAGGAATACATTGGAGCAAAACCCACTTCTATTATAGAGGAACTCTATAATAGAGGCAAATATAGAGAAATACATTGGAGATGGTCTTAGTTATATGACGCATATCATGTATTTTTTATTCAATATCAGAAATGAGTTTATAGGAAAAACTTATATACGTTTTATGAATGCTTTAATTGAATAAAAACTATTAATGTGATGTTGACAAAAACAAACCTACTATTTGTGTTAGCATATAAATATGACTTTGCTCATGGACCATAAGTACAAATTCATGGAATAATTTTTTTGAAGATGGAAACACCTAAAAAGCGTAAAAATGAAATAAAAGAGAAGACATAATAATTAAAGACAAGCATATTATTTGATACACACATTTAATACCTTTATAATAAAATTCTGGCAGATGGTGAAATATTATTCCGGAGACCGGAGAACATGTTTAAACAAGCTTTATAATTGTTGATTGTTGTTGATGTTATTTTAAAAAGAAATGTTGTTGATGGTTTAATGTTGATGTTCAGCAGCGAAGGAGAATTAATTGTTTGATTTCTCTAGATAAAATTAGGGTTGATGGTTTGTTGTTGATGCATTTAGATGGCAGAACCACTGGCTTGTTTGAAGATCGACAGAAGCTTATCCAACTTGAGTAAAATTTGGAGAAAGATTTGTTTAAAAGAAAATATAGAAACTCTGAAGTTTGTATAATGTGTCTGAAAAACCTACCAGATTTAAGACTCAAATATGACTTTGTTACTTTTATTTTATATGACTTTTGTGTTCTAATTTGTAGAAATTATCTCATAAGAATATGATTATGATCATCAGGATATGCAGTGAATCTTTGAATCAGTTGGTGGTGTTAGAGTCCATTTGCAGTACTGTTCATGATGCTCTCCACTCAGGTGATACTATTATTGTAATGAAACTGGCCAATGATATCGTGGAAGGTATATGCTACCTCCACTCAAACTAAATTATTCTTGGACATTTTACCATATCAAATTTTTTCATTGAGATATAATTAATGTCACACATCAAAAGTTGGAAAAGATCTCAAATAGTAATATACTTCCTCTGTTTTTGAAAGAGTGTCATTCTAGCCTAAATTGCTTGTTACAAAAAGAATGTCATTCTAGAATTCCAATGCATTTTTTAACAAAATATTCCCTTTTTAACCTCAAATCAAATTGATTTATAAATATAAAAAAAGATTGTGAAAATATTCCAAAAGTCACCATTTTTTTTATTCTTTGGTCAACATATCATCCATCGTCAAACAACTCATAGTTTCTAGTTCCAATTCATTTCATTAATTGCTTTATTTATTGATGGAATTTGATTTATAAAGAATTCTCGTCATTCCTTATTTGAGAAGCATAATCATTATTCACCGGTGGAATATTCAAATCAAATGAGTATTTTTCTTTATTTTTGTAGTTGGAAAATTCAGATCAAAAGCCATTGGTATTGAAAAGTCATGGGTGATCGATCACATATATAGACTCCTAAAAGTTTTTAATTTTTTTTGTTTGCCTCCTTCCTAAATATTTGGCTTCATCTTTTTTCTTTTGTTTTTTCTATTGTTCGTTAACGTTTTTTGACAACTAAATTTAGTTTCCCTCCAAATCTTTTACATGGATTGTTAAATATGCTTTGGTTTTGTAAGTGCATTTATCATCAATGACTCGTATTGACTTATGGAGAATTCAAAGAGATACACGACTGCATAATTGATTTAATGACAGCAAAATAAATCAAAAGAAATTGTGTAAACTATAATTACATAAATAGAATAAGGGTATAAAATTTTTTTAACTTTATTTCTTAATTTGTGTGAATCATGTCTGAATGACACTCTTTCAAAAACAGAGGGAGTATGTACTAATATTGCTCATGAATAAAGATGGGATAATTTAGATTTTTTTCTTTCTCTTATTGATTTCTTTTGTTTTGTTTAACCAGATTGTTAAATTGTATGGATATGATCTTCTAGAGAAAATTTTGGAAATAAGATATGAAATCATATGGAGTGATTCTTTTGGAAATTATCACCAAAGAGGTAAGTGAGATTCAAACTTTATTCTAACTTTTATAGAGTTATTTTATTCTAACATTTTTTTTTCTTTGATGTTTATAGGACCCTATGAAATACTTAATTCAACATCTAAAATGTCGTGTTGTTTAGTTTTGCAGTGTGAGTTGTTTAAGTCCAAACGTTGTGTTGTTTTTTATGTTGCTAAATTACTCAAAAGAGGGCCCTTGAGCATGAAATGTGAAATCTTATAATTTTCCCTTTCCACGCTATTCTCTTCCTCGATCTTAATCTTTACTCTTTCTTCCACATATCTTCCTTTCTACGAACTCTGGGTTTCACCCTATCACTTTCCTTCACACTTGTTAACGATAGAAAATTAAGTTTTCGCGAGTCGCGACAATGGAGAAATCAGAAATGGAACGAGAACGGCGACGTTTAGACTCGCTCGAATTACAAGAAGAGCCTTCAGAGATAGACACGACTATGGAGGAATGCGAAGGGGGTTTAGAAGTAGACGTGACAATGAAGGAATGCGATGGCGATTTAGACTGCGAGCGAGCACACAAACGGCAATGTTTACAAGAAAATCCAGGGTTCATAGGGCATTTACTTCCACATATCGAGGTTAGCTTTCTTTCTTCTTGATGCTTTAATTCTGCAACGCCCATCTTCTTGATGTTCTTTTATGTTGACCTTCTTTCAGAAAGAAAGAATTGATGTTGAGATTAAACACTCGCCTATTAGATGTATATAGTTATAGTTTACTAATTATGGTTTTAGGTGAAATTTTAAGTTTACTAGTTATGGTTTACTAGATGAATATAAACGAATTGTTGTTGATGTTAGGCATGGTGATGTATATAGTTATCGTTTACTAGTTATGGTTAAAGGTGAAATTTTAAGTTATGGTTTACAAGGGATGGACCCAACTAGCCCTGAGAATATTAACCGAACCGAAATTTTCGAACCGAACCGAACCGAGGTTTGGAGATTTCGGTTTGGGTTCGGTTTGTGGTCATGAACCGATCGGTGGAGCTATAAAATGCATTCGGTTTCCGGTTCGGTTCGGTTCGGCATCGTAGAACCGATCGGTTTGTCGGTTAGTTTAAGAACACAAGATTTCTTCTCCCTTCTCCCCCAATCTTCTTAGATGATCTAGTTTCTTTTGTTTTTGATACAGGTTGGCGGCTATGGGAAGAAGACGAAGACTTTGTTTTCATTAATGATAACTAAACCTAATTAATTTGTTGGGCTAACTTTCTTTATATTGTTTGTTGGGCTTGTTGGTAATTTAATTTGGCCCAATCTTTAAAAAGTGACCCATTTAAATAACCAACAACAAAACGTTTCGGTTATTTTCGGTAGAAATATTAATACCCGAAAAATCTGAAAACCGAACCGACCCGAACCGTTTTTGGTTTCGGTTAATTTCGGAAAAAAAAAAAAACTAAAATACCCGAAAATCAAACAACCCGAACCGAACCGACCCGTTAAACCGGATTCCCAGGGCTAGACCCAACTAATTCTTTTAGAGGTGTCACAAAAGTAATGAAAAAGGGGAAAAAACAATCGATGAGGGTTCATTTGGAGGATCGAACCTAGATTTTGAAGGGTCATGCCGAGGATTCTACCATTTCATCCAGGGGAACTCAGGTAAACTTAGCCTAAAACATTTTTATATCTAAATTTTGTTGGTGTCATCTCACACCCCATTGTCCTTAGTGGGTCCGCCCCTGTGGTTTACTAGTTATGGTTATTAGATGTATATAGTTATGGTTATGTAGGTTAGTTGTATATAGTTATGGTTTACTAGTTATGGTTAAAGGTGATATTTTAAATTTACTAGTTGAATATAAACGAATTGCTCTTGATGTTAGGCAGAGTGATGTATATAGTTATGGTTTACTAATTATGGTTAAAGGAGAAATTTTAAGTTATGGTTTACTAGTTATGGTTATTAGATGTATATAGTTATGGTTATGTATATTAGATGTATATAGGTATTGTTAACTAGTTATGGTTAAAGGTGAAATTTTAAGTTTACTAGTTATGGTTGACTAGTAAAATACAAACCAATTGTTGTTGACTAGTTACTAGTTGACTAGTTGAATACAAACCAATTGCTGTTGGTCTTCTTTTAGAAATAATTGTTGTTGATGTTAGCCAGGGTGATGTATATAGTTATGGTTTACTAGTTATGGTTAAAGGTGAAATATTAAGTTATGGTTATTAGATGTATATAGTTATGGTTATGTATATTAGATGTATATAATTATGGTTTACTAGTTATGGTTAAAGGTAAAATTTTAAGTTTATTAGTTATGGTTTACTAGTTGAATACAAACTAATTGATGTTGTTATTGATGCATTTAGATGGGAGAACCAACTTGTTGGAAGATTGACAGAAATCTTATTCACATTGAGGAAAATTTGGAGAAGGACCTCTTTATAGGAAAGTATAAAAATTGTGAAGTCTGTATAATGGGTCTCAAAAATTTACAAGACTGGAGACTCAAAGAGTTTGTTGAAATAAGGTAGGTGTTTTGCTTTGTTATTATATCATTATTTTATTTTTTTGTTATTTTTATTTGATATGACATTTGTTTTTTTGTTTGTAGGAAATTGTCACATCAGAATGTGATTAAGATATTGGCTATATGCGTTGAGCCTTTCAATGAGTATGTGGTATTTGAGCCCATTTCTAGGACTGTTCACGATTATCTCCTCTCAGGTGATGCTATCAATGTAGTGAAATTGGCAAATGATATGGCTGAAGGAATGAATTACCTTCACTCAAATGGAATCATACTTGGATATTTCAGTACATCAACTTTGTTCATCAATAAAAGTGGGGTAAGTTATATTTTTTTCCTATATCTTAATGGGTTCTTTTGTTTTGTTTGTTTTTGAGTTCTTTTATTTTGTTTGAGCAGGTTTTTAAGTTGTATGGATCTGGTCTGCTAGGGAAAAAAATACTATGATTGGAAAGAAGACATGAAAGCTTATGGTTTAATTCTTTTGGGAAATTATCACCAAAGAGGTAAGTGTGATTCAAAAATTATTCTAATTTGTATAGATTTATTTTATTCTAACAATTTTATTTCTTTGATGTTTATAGGAGCCTAAGAAATACTTAATTCAACATCTACAGGAGCCTTACACAGTGGAGGAGAGCTCACTATCCACTAAAGACAAACTCATGAAAAGGCTTTTTGATCAATTAGTGACAAGGCTGGCTGAAGAAACCATTCTCATTCTTGTGAAGATTATTGAAGGATGTTTTAGTCCACAGCCACCAACGTTTGCAGAGGTAATCAAGTTTTTCAAACCATCATCCTTAGTTTCACTATATAGAAAGCCTCCTGGATACTACACACGCAGAGGTAAAATAAACAAATGTATCAGACTGCTTTAGAGAAAAACTATTAATAGTTGGATAATCATTTTTTGTTATTAAAAAAGCATTGTTGGACAAGTTTTTGTAAGAGAAGATTGGGGCAATATATTTTTCGAATTACTTTTGTCGGCAACAACATCAAGAGAAATCCACTCGATACCCAAAAAAAAAAAATCATCCATATGTTTTTTTCACCTGGAATCATATTTGCTAACCCCTATTTTGTTATTGTATTTTTTCTTCTCCTTAACAAGAATACGTCTTTTCTTTCATTGAAAAGGTGACAAGAGTAAACGGTCTAGGTAATCCAAGTGGTAGCAGGTCCGTGGTGGCAATACACCATCTGAGTTCGACTCCAGGCAGAAACAAAAATGTCTCTTCTGGTCACAATGTGGGTACTAGGTCTTGGTCCAAGGAAAAACCTCCCAAGTAAAGCTGGCATACGGCTTAACAAAAAAAAGGTGACAAAAGTGTATTTAAATTGCATTTTTGCATTTGATATGATACGGAATCGATGTCGTGAATAATTAATCATGTTTAAGCTAATGGAAACTTTATTTATCTTAGGTAAAGAAAAACCAATTGAAATGAATATGCCATTCCACTTGAAAAAGACTATTATTTTGTTATTTTTTAATAAGAAGAAGGATTAGCTAAAAACATCTTTCAAACATCTTTACACTTCTGAAAAATGCAAAGAAAAATTAATTAACTTAGAAAATTATCGGTTATAAATCTGACTAATGGCTGAACCAACAACTGAGCCTCCACATTCATTTTTTTTTAGTTTTATGTTCAAGTAAACGTAAAATCAAACCAAGGCAGAAATTTGATTTATTTACTCCAGAAGGCACTTGTATGTGTCTTAATTACATAATAAGGCACCTTCATGTTTTAAGGCACTTCCACCTAGTGAAAAGTCAATCTTATCCTTATTTTCAACTAAATCTATCGACCAATTTTTATAATAACTAAATCATCTTAACTAGACCAGACATGTCTCTCTCTCTCTCAAACAGATATTTCCCACTCACAGTCTGACCTTCTTCTCTCTCTCATTTCGTCTTCCTCAAATGCGATTTGATTCCTTTGGTTGGTAATATTAAAAAAGCAAGCTGAATCTGCAAGTTAGGGTTCTTCAATCGTTCTCTCCATCTCCAGGTACCCTCTTTTTGTTTTTCCTCTCCGATTCGATTCCCAAAAACCTTGGCTTTCTCTAAATATCTAGCTTAAATCTAAATCGCAGTAACTTCAAAAAGGATGAAGCGGCTAAGATGAAACTAAAATCCAGCGACGACATCGATTCCTATAATGATAAGAATGTTGACGGAGAGCATATCAACTCCGAACGTCCTGCCTCTTTCTCCCACCGGTGGGGTCGTAGAGGACCCATATCTCCTTCTAGATACGTCCGTGACCGTCAGTCGTTTACCTCCGGGGATGGTGCTCCTGGCTTCTCGAGGTCTGTGTGGCGGTGCTCTGTTTGCGTCGTGGATGAGCACCATCCCAGGTCTGGATCTACGAAATACGGGTCGGGTCGTGACCCATGTTCTTGGCGAGGCATCTCTTGCTCTAACGATGGTCGAGTCATTGGTCTGGATCTACGAAATGGTGGCCTTACTAACAATGGTAAAGGTGCTCAATTGAATCTAATCAAGTTATGCCATGTGCTGAGCCTTACTGCAGAAGTCGATTCTTTGATAGCTTAATCTCACTTTGAATATCTATTCATCGTCAAATGATTGAGAAAGTTTTGTTTTTGGAATGAATTTATTTGAGTTTCTTATGGTATTTAGAAACTTTTCTAATGATGTTTTTCTCTTTTGTTATGTTTGCAGAAATCAATTTACAAAGAAACTGATGAGGCCAAGGTTGGTATTTTGAAGTAGGAACTTTGCTACTATCATCGGCTGTGGACAATCGAGCCCTCGATTATGTCACAAAAATTAGTGTACACATTGTTTTAGTACTGGGTTCTAAATTATGGACAATGCTATTTTGTGTATCCATATTTTTGTGGACATATCATTTTTATGATGGAGAAACGACTTGTGAATGATGAGAGTGTACTAGCAAATGGCTCTAGTGAATCGTATGAAAGGCTAACAAAGAGAAGTATGAAAGTGTTGCACAGATCTGAGTTCTTAATATGATTATTAGTGTTCAATTGGAATATTGTTTTTCAGATGTATGTGTATGTACAATGTAAACATGTATTTTATTGTTTTTGTGTACACCAATAATACATATCTGTACACTCAATCGTGGACATGCTATTTTAAAACACATACTAGACTTTGATCCGCGCTTAGCGCGGATGTTTTTTTATTATTAAGATAAGATTTGTAAATATTTTGAACAACAATTTTTTCGTTGTAAAAGTTTTGGAGAATAATTGTCAATTCTAACATACAATTCAGTGTTTTTGTAGCAAGTTAATATTTTGTTTAGGTTTTTTAGTTTATATTTGTTTAAGCTTATTTTTTAACCGTGGTTTATTTGTATTACATATTTATAAAATTGTTTTTTTAAATATCATCAATTTGTTTTTCTTTATTTTAATAATATTATTTGATTTCGAGATTTTTATTTTGGTTTATCGTCGTATATAACTTGATTATTATGATTTCTAAATAAAAAAAAACTATCTTGTGGTTGAATAATATATATATATTTTTTTTAGTTTTTCAGAATAAAAATATTTTATATCTATAGTTTTATAATGAAGAATCATATTACTATATCGAATTTATATAAAGTTATAGTTAAATTATAGTATATATATATATGTAGATATAGAAAAGAATATTAACAATACATGGTTACATTTATTGTAATAAAATAAATAAAATATAATATTATGTTAAATATATTGATTATCAATATTATTATTTAGTTTAAACTATTATTTCAATATTATATAATAATTTATTAATTTTAATGAATATATAATTTATAAAATAATTATGTATTTAATTATATAATTATATGTACCAATTGATTTAGTAACTGAATTATGCTTGATTTTATTTCTATAAATCAAATTTTAGTTAATAATAATTTATAATATGTATTTTAATATTAATTTCGAAATTAATTATTATTTTTACTAATTTTTGAAAAAGATTTTTGTTAGATATGATTAAAATAGAAAAAGGAAAACAAAAGATATTATAAAATATTATGAATAAATCAAATATAAATGTTTTACAGTTTAACCCTTAATGAAGGATACAACTCCTAATAAAATTAAGGGCAAATTTCGGAAACAACATTTATGTACCATGGTCAATATCCTGTTTTAATAGGTAAGATTTGTTCGAGGACAACATTTTTTAAGATATGAAATCAAGCAATTTTGTTGTGTGTACGATTTTTTATGGACATAAAATATATGTCGCTTGCGGCTTGACAATATACATCAATTGTGTACATTTAGCGACTTCTAGATTCTAGATTTTTATGGACATGCCGCCACTTTATGTTCACGTCTTTGGTGGACAACTTTTGTAATATCAATTTTTCTTGACAACTACCTTGTGGAAAGTCTAACACATTAACCAAATGTTACAACAACTCGATCTTTCGTGGATAATCATTTGAGTAATTTATAAAAAGAAATCATATAATACGAAAATCGTGGACAACGTTTAGTGGACATAATATATGTTCTTTAGTCTATATGAATATTAATTGTTTTTATGAGTGTTGACATGTTTTACCGTGGACGATAACATAGTTGCTGAATGTATTTAATTTTTTTTCATCATCCATGTCAACATGTTTATGTGTACATTTGTTTATGGACAATGTTTTATTGTACCTTTTATATTAACGTTTTTATGTCCATAAAATTTGACCTAAAACTAAAATTAAATAAAATATATCAAAATGGATATCATAATGTAGAGAAAAAAAAGTTGTAATTTTTAGTATCAAAATAATATAATTTACGTTTTAAAAAAAGCCTATAAACTTAAATAAAAATGAATGGGGTGAGAAAAAAACAAACTAAAAATTGATTTAAAAAAACAAAAACAAAACGTGACTGGGAGAAAGAACAAGAGAAATAAAAAAAACATATTCTTCTACCTATTTTTTTCCAATCCAATGGTCTAGATTAAAATTGTACATGTGATCATTTTAGATCCAATGGTCCACAAAATCTCTTTAGCTACTAGTTACACAAGTCAAATGGAATTCATTTAGTTCAAGGGCAAATTAGAATATAAAGCTCTCCAAAATGTGTACAGTAGCGAAGGTGCCTTTTCTTGTAATATTAATAGAGGAAAGTGCCTTTTCTTGTAAATCATTTGCATGCAAGTACGTAATACCTTTCTAACAAAAAACAATCTACAGGTTGGAAGGATAATAATGAGAGAAGGATAAAAGACAAAACACCTTGTCATTTTTTGCTTTCCATATGAATCCACTGTATTCTAGCTAAAAACCCATTTAAAAAAACACTAATCGGATAAAAAGACCACACCGATAAATAATTGAGGGCTTCGTAGAACCTGACCGAAGGAACAATTTCAGCAAAATCAAATCGTAAAAATGCAGGAAAAATTTAGCTGCATGAGATTGCTGGGGAACGCCTCTTGAATGAGATTCCAGATCGCAAAGAAGGAATTAGGGTTCCAAGAGATAAGGTTGAATGAAGACGGAGGATGATGGCTTATCCGGATGGGAAGATGAATCAATGTATGGGCTTTAATTAGTGAAGGCCTACTTAGGTAAATTTTTAATTAGAGATTGTAACAAAATTTAAGGCCCAAAAATTAATTAGAAAAGGGACAAATGTCAAGCTATATGGAGAGAATGATTTCTTATTATATATAAAACTAGTTATCTTGACAATCCCCGCGCACGCGCGGAGGTGGGGGTTCGTGTCCTAAATATTGATATGAAATATATTGTGTCGTCTGAATCATTCTAATTTTTTTTTGTCATCGCATATTTCATATATTATGCTTATGTGTTCTTTGAAACATGTAGTCTACAATAAATTTTTGTAGTGTTTTTTAGTGCTTCCGATTTTTTTGTCATAGTTTCTTTAACCATGCCTCTTGTTTTGTATATTTAAACCTTAATTAATAAGTAGGCATTCTGTTTTCGTCTACTCTTTATTACTTTTATACTTTTTACTCATAATATGGTACTGATCATATTACTCATTATAACTTGGGATGACGACATTTATAACTTGGGATGACGATTAGGTATCTGGGTTGGGTGGAAGTAAGATCGGTTAAGTTTGATACTTGCACATAGCAGATTTGGCCAACAACATCCAAGCGAGATTAATATAGTTATTCACTTCATATATTTGTATTTTTTTTCTGTTATAATTGTCATGTTTTACAGAGAGAAAAATGGATGATTAAACTGGGAGTTCCACATTGGTGTGTTAGCTAGAGCTTGAAGGTAGTAAAACTTGCAAAGCATGAAATTCTCACATTCAATGGAAAGGTTGACTTGAACAATTGTTGTGGTCGGAAGAAAGCGGATAACAAAAGGGTGATTTGTTATTTTCAGAGATTTTGTACACCGGCCCACTCCGAAGACAGCAACGTTAAAAATGAGATGCATGAAGAGTAAGAATCGAAACCAAGGAATTTGTACGTAATATATTAACACTCGCAATATCAAAGAAAAACTTCATGCCCACTGGAGTACACACATTGGCACCACTTATGTACAGCCGAAAAAGGAAAAACATCCAAAAAATTAAATGCCTAAAATGGTTTCTTAAGCACACAACTATGAAGTTAGAAAACGGCTTACATCGATTTTAAAGACAGCGCCAATATCAATCTTGTATGTAGTATTCCCTTTGATAGCATCTTCCATAGCTGAAGCGTTCTTGATGGATTTATACCTCAAATACACATCGTTCTCAAGCGTAAATGAGAATTCTCTTCGACCAAATAGTATTCATCGCAACCAGGATGTTTCCCATCTGTACGTATTACAATATATATATATACAAAAATCATGTTGCATAGTTATGATTATAGCTTTCCGAGTGTGGTGTGTAAAAGAGAAAGCAAGATAATTACCATGTCCGTTTGAAAGCCATATATAAACATCAGTGCAAAGAAATAGATTTCCTGCTATACATATACAAAAATAAGTAAATTTGAGAGAATACACGAAAAGAACAGATTTGATTTCTGAAGAACATCAAATGTGATGATAATAATAAAAAAGGAACATGTCGTAAGAAATTTCAGAGGTCAACATTGAATTTTTTTAGGTTTTCAATTTTAGGATTTGGGTCGGTGATGTGTGGCATATTATCTCCTATGTATTCAAAATCCTCTCTCGCCATCTTTCTTAACCGGGTCACACAAAAAGTATTTTTCTAAGTTGCGTTTCACATGAACACCATATCACAGACACATCAACACATCATCCTTTCAATATTTTTAGCATCGCAGAAACGAAAGAGATTGCCAACAACCTAACTTGCTGAAAAGATCAGACCGAGATGTATCATAAGAGGGAAATTAAGCAAAATGCTGAGGAAAATTGATGATCAAGAACGCCTTGAGAAGAAGGTCAAAATCAGTTTTATAGGATAAACTGAAGAGATTTGCGAGACGGCTGAACATGAAAACTGAAAAACGGAGTAATGAAATAAGAAATGAAGAAACATATTGATTAACTAATTATTAGTATTAAGCATTATATGTAGTGAGTTACCTTTACCACATGAACCTTGGTTCTTGACGGGTGTCACATCGCCTTTCAGATTATTCAACTTTTGTTGATCTCCATCTTGGGCTTTGGCCACAGTTGAATAATCTGCAGAGACAGGGATGCCTACGACATCAATTTCTGCCATCTTTTTCAGATTGGATTGTTTGATAATATAAGAAGATTTATGTTTTCATCTTGCTCAGATATCTAGAATCATGGGGAAAAACACTGAGATAAAGAGAGTCCCTACTAACAAACCTCATAGGTTATTTCCTTGTTCTTCAATGCAATAAGCCAGAATATGATACAGAAGTTCAAGTCATTTGAAACATGATTCCACCATCTTTGAAAACTTAAAACATGATTACTCTTCTTACTTTGTAGAAGAAAGTGAAACCAAAATCAAAAGAGTTACATATATATAATCTCGCACGATAATGAAACTTGATAAAATTCAAAAAAATCAGATTGAGATTCAGGGAAAAAAGAATGCGATCTCACTCACCTTGTAGACAATCTCTGTCTCAGCTTCCTTCCGCACAACATCAAGAACATAATCTATCAATTATGCACCCTCCGTGAATGACCTTCGCGTAGTTAATCCCAGCGCCAGACTGTCCAAACACGAAATTATCCCGGAAAATCTAATCGAACAATCCAGATCTGAGCGAATCCATGGTCACAGTCTCTAGATCCATGAGAAGGGAGCGAAGAACGTACTATACACTGCTCGCTTCTTTGAAATAGAAATCTATCCGTTCGTGTTGTAGAGGAGAGTCGCCGACGTATTGGCCGATGTGATCAATGCAGTGCACGTTGCCTATCCTTGGGTATGGAAGATCTCTCTGATTTTTCTCCGTCGGTTCGTTTCTCAGAAAAGGAGGAAAATTTTCTCCTTTTGCCGAAACAATATTTAATCATTTTTAGTCGCTGATGGGCTCGTGTGAGTTTTATTTATGGGCTGAAAAGTTTATGCTTTATTTTGATGAGATTTCCTCGAAGCCCAAATGATAAATTTTAAAAAGAAAATGACACGTGTCATTCTAAGGAAAGAGTTGGTTTCTCATTATATATACTAGATGAGTACCCGCGCATACGCGCGGATTTTTTTCTATTTAGATTTGTTAATTATATTTACATCTTTGTATGTGTCAATGTGTTTCGTTGATGTTATACTTGAGTTTAAATATGTTCATTTGTTTCAATGTGTTTCATTTATATTTAGAAATGTGCATTTTTTATTAAAAAGGCAAGAGGAAAGTATTAATGAAAAAAAATAAGAGCCGGGAAATATCTACAAACTTGTAGCTATGACATCTTCTAAAAAAAAATTGAAGTCATACACACATACACATAAGAAATACAGCAACATGACTTCTTGTACGAACACAAACAAATGTGAGAAAACTTAACCACTGATAAGAACTTAAATGTGAGGAACTTATCCACTGAGAAGAACCTTCCTAGATAGGTACCTTACCTTTCAACACAGTAACAACAGTTAGTAAGCCTTTTTTATAAAAAAAACAGTTGCCTCGGTTTTCCTTAACCTTATATACAAAATTATAATAATGTATCGAGCTAAGTGAGCTGACGATTGTGCATGAAGACTATATGGAAATAAAATTCCAGCTTGCAAAATGTTCTCAGATGCTTCATGACCCATCGTTCTCAAACCTGCAGTTGCCTAACAGGATAAAATGAAAACATATTTCTGATGATTCACAAATTAAAAGCGACAATATGATAGTTAATCGTTTCCATACCCCAGCTATGACATGTGTATTAGGATGCAACTCACGGGAACAAAAGATTTTGCCTTATAAAGAAGTGACACTAAGGAGTTTGGTGTTTGTCGAGAATCAGTAGGATATGCGATGAAGCTTGGTTATATCTGAAATCGAAGTTTGGTTATATCTGAAATCAAACCAGACAATACATTAGTCAACGTTCGAACAAGCACCACTAAAGTGAAGCATAAAGAAGAAGTTCAAGCCACTGAAAATACAATGTAACAAGGAATCTGATGCTAGTTAGGCGTATTCAAGCTTCCTGTTAGGATTCCAGATACACAAAGTTCATGCCAAATATATAAATTGAGAGCAAATTTATACACTTGGCATTTATTTTGTTGAGCTTTGCTTCAGGGCGAGGTATTTACTTATGCGATCAATTGGAGACAAAAAATCCATGAAGGAGAGAATTAGTACCAATGACAACGAAAATATTGTGGGTATTAGAGAGAAATATGTGCTACAACTTTCCAGAGTGTAAATAAAGTTCAAGTAAATGCTGGCAAAAGGATGCAAAATCCCAAACCTGACGCAAGAACCTGAAGTGTTTGATTATCAGGCGCAAGACCACCTCTTTGAGAATTCGAGATGAATGATTATTCTCGTGTAGGCCAGAAGGATGAGTTTCTTTGGAACTGTACTTTAGATGAGACACCAAAGTATGACCTATGTTTCTCCTTATTGTTCTTGACGCCATTTGGGATGGGTCTATCAGGTTAAGCAAGTCATTAGTGTAGCCCATCTCATGCTACTTGCTTGAGAGAATCTCAAGAGTAAGACCGAAGCTCATTCTTTGTAAGAGGAAAACTTAATCAAATCTTGGGTAGAGAGGTAAACACCCGACGTAAATGGAGTTGGACTTTCTCTGAGTCTAGGTAGATACATGCCCAAGCCGACCACTGCAGAGTTGTTACATCTATAATCAAGAGAGTCGTTTCATATAGCCAAAAATGTTCTTGGACTTCAAAGAGCCTTCAAGGCTTGATGACTTGGCTTACAAAGAGCATCATACTCATTACCAACACGCCAATTTTCAAATGCGAGAAGCAAATCTATAATTTAGATTATAAATTCCAATTAACCGAAAATTAGTCGGAATCAAAAACATCCTCACGAAGCAACATATCCAACTATATTGCATCAAATCAATGGATTCACCTAAATGTTCGAGGCAAAGACTCAATAATACTAATCCATTGAATATTAAGATGATTAAGCTGATACCCTGCTTTCGTGAAGGTTCCGAGTTGGGCAGTGAGAGGGCTTTGGATCTCGACAACTTTGATTACCATATTGGTGGTATCAGGAAGCTTGGGAGGACCATAATTGTGGGTAATCATGACTGAATCAGAGAAATCAAGCGCTCGCCGATTGAAATTAGCGTCGCCTACCTCACACCATTCTGCTCCACTCGGATAATGTTGGTTCTTCGTTTGCTCGTGTCCTTCGACGATCACATTGTGAACACGGACCAGAACGGGAGCCACTCGCGTATGACATAGAAGATTTGCGCCATAATCCTATTGGCAGCAGCATTTTATAGCGTTTGAGGTTTTGACGCGGTAGCTTCGTCGTCGTCTTCTCCCTTACACTCTTCTTCTTCGGCATCGTTAATGTCTTCGAGTTCATCTCTTACTTCATCTTCATTGGGGGGTTAGAAGTTTTGGGTCGAGGTTATCAGCCGGATTTGACATGAGAAATAAGAAAGTAATTGAGAGGAGAAATCGAGCGTTGGTTCATCAAATGACGTGGTAAGCTTATGTGGTTAAAAAATAAGATGTGGACCAATTAGAAGGAAGTTGATGTGTCGACGCAGGAGAGAGCCCCCTTCTCTCATTATATATAGGATAAGATTGTCACGTACACAACCCATACACAACCCATAATCTGATAAGTTGTTAGGTCCATAAACTATAAGCATAATCAATGTCCCATTTGAAGTCGTTTTGTGAGGCCCATATATATTTAAATGAGATTTAAAAAGATAAAAATAAATGAGACTTATTTAGAAAAAGGTGAAAACAAGCTTACATACATGAACAAAAGAATCTAATTGTAAACTTATTTATGAGAACTTTAATTAGGTTTCAAATAAAGAAAGATATCAAGAGATTTCTTCTTATTTTATTTAACTAATGGTCACAAACTATGTTGTTACAGAATTTCCATCTAGTTTAACAAAAATTAAAGTTATGATCAAAGGGGTCCAAATTAACAAGATAAGAAAAATTAAAAATGGGGACCTAAAACTCTCTGTTATTGATGATTAGGCCGAAGCCGAAAAATGAATAGAATTATGAGTTTTAGGCCGAAGCCTAAAACTAAAGATTGCTTGGACTCGTCACATTAAAAGTGTAGCTCGGAACCTTCGCAAGTTACATAATTGATGAAAATGAACGGTAGATGGTTTATTTATAGTGAGAATTGTCAGACTTCTTGTTGGTCTGTTGACTCTTCGCGGGCTTTAACCTTTGCTCTGGTGGTGATAAAACTTCTTGATTGCCAGTCGTTTGTCGATGTCTCTTCCTCCCAACCTCCTAAAGGGGAGAATTTAAATTCTCTTGTCAGCGAGAATCGAGGAGACGATGACGAGCGGAATCCGAGTCCTGGTGATAACGAGCAGAATTGTATGAGTGAGAGCGTTGAGCCCATTGATTTGGAAGGTGGTCGCTCGAGACACCGTGCAGCTGTTTTGGTAATTGCTCTCGCATGAATGCTTTGAGAGGACAAAAAAAGGAGGTGGTGTAACCGATTTGGAATGGGCCCTACTAGAATAAGTATATGAATGCCCCCTTCCAACAATACGATCGATGCATTGAGTTGCAAGTGTGCTTTTCCTTTCCTTTGGTTGCCTCAGTATAGTTTATGTGGTTCTCCTTTTTATCTTTTGTCCATGATCTTCTACTTTGGACAAAGGTTCTCTAGCCTATTTTAAAGGAATTGCAGCTTCGACTCTCCTTGCTTCTAGTTATGAGTCAGTGAATGGAAACGTTTAGTCTTGTTCATAGCTCGTAAAAGTGGAGCAATACAATGAATGTCAATCGATCAATCTCAATAAGTTTCAACGTTAGATGCTTTTATGCTTATCTCTCTCTCGATTCTTGGTGGTCATCACTTCTTGAGTTTTCAGTTTGCTTGATTTCGATCTAATCTTTGCTGCATTGAGTTGTTGTTAACTAGGGTTGTCTTTCGTTTCCAGATGTGGATCTTGCCTCCGATATCATTTTTTGATAACCGGTTTTAGTTTGTTTTGATTATATCCCAAAAATGTATCCGGTTTTGTTAATATAATGAAAATTTTGTGGTGAAAAAAAGGATAAGTGTGTCTAGAAAGTCTAGTTGACATCAGAACACAAACTTGCATTTTACAACATAAATAACTAGAAGGAAAAAAACGGTAACCTTAACTAAACTGACCTTATCTCTCAATTTTCCCTGCAGTTCAGTCACGGTGGCCTCACTGCAATATCCTTTAAGCTTGTGAAACAGATCCATTACAAGAAAAAAATATTTATTGCATCGACTTGAGTTTTTGCAGAATTGTAAATCTTCTAAGAAAACTAGAAAGCAAAGATCAAATTTGACCATAAACACAATATCAAGTGTTCCCTGAGAGAAATATCACAAAAACCTGTCAATTTTTACTTGCTAGATCACAAACCCTTGCTGCAAAAACTAAAGATTTCACTAAGAATATAATCTTGAACATATCACAACACATGTCTCCCAATCTGATATCTCCAGCCAAACAAAAGGAATTAAAACAAAAGGAATTAAGTCATTACAGATGCAAATTTCCTGAATACCAAACTTCCGAGATGAGATGATAAGATTCTATTTACAGTAGCGATCGGCCTTCTTCTGCACGCGATCGTCCAGAGCTTTTTCGACGGAATCGAAATTTGCTTTCGGGATGTAACCGAATTTCTTGGCCTCTACTGGAAATAGCTCATCGTATTTCTTTTTCTTCGCCGCGTCGATTGAGTAAATATCGTCTCCAGCGCCGGAAGTGGCTGAACCGTCGGGAGCAGGAGCCACCTCTCCTTCTGCGTGAGATCCGCCGTCGAGCTTATCCTTGTTCTTCTTCTGCTTCTTCTTCTTCTTCTTCTTTTCGATCGACTTCCTCGTGGCTAGATCATCTCCTTTGAACGCTAGTCTTCCCCCTGTCACCCTCTCGTAAGGATCCGACATAGCTTAGATTCGTCCGATCGATTAGGGTTTCAAATCGGTAACATAAGATTCTCTCGCGAGTTCGGCTCCTCTGTAGAGGCAAAATAGAGACGTGGGCCGCATTCTCATTTGTCTTCGTACTTATGGGCCGGGCACATTTCATCAGACATCCTTTTTTTGTTGCATTAAACACCTTTTTACAATATAGGTTTGATTACAAGATCTAGCCATTTTAGCTTTGGTAGTGCCTTAATCCTTCTCCCAAGTCCCTCATGACTTGTTATCTACATAATGAATCTCGTACTATAATGACAAATTAACCTAAACAATTTCTCTCTTTATAAGTGTTTTGGCCATGATAGGAAATCTTGAGAAACTGTATATTTCCATTAGTCCGTTTAGATACAATAATAGCTATAAGCACCTTTATTGTAAGAATTGACCTTACTTCTTAAATCTTAACACACTTCGTAACCTCAAACACCCATCTTCTGACAAAGCTTTAGTAAGGAGGTCAACAAGTTGAATATTTGTTCTAACATGTAGAAGCTTCACAACACACTAATATTTTGTGTGCGAATTCGTAGAACCGTATAAGACACGATCATTGACAATGTGAAAGATTCCATTGTCACAGTAAAAACTGTAGTTGTGGTAGGAAAACTGTAAAGTATGACAAAAGATCTTCAACGAAAAAAATTCACACGATGGAAGAGCAAAGGCTCTTGTATTTAGCTTCCGTGGAAAAACTAGAGACCACAATTGGAGCCGTAGCTAGAAGCTTAAACTTCTGGTCTTGAATATTTTTTTATCAACTTCATAGGTTGGTAAAATTTTAAATTATCATTTAGGTGAGTTATAGCAGAGAAGGTTATGACTTGAATTCCACAACCATTTTTATCCCTTTGTTTGAAGCCATCAAATTTTTGAGGATGGACCTGACCATAATTTTCTGAACCCACAAACATACACATACCTAAACATAACATCTTGAATTAGGGAATCATGCCCAATCTGTGTATGAGAATCTTTTAAAAGGATATCAGTCTTCAATGGATAGAAGAGTCCTTTTCCAACTGTCCTTTTAAGTAGTGTATCATATATCAAGTGGATAACGGCTAGACACACCAGCTTGTTAAAATACTTCTATACATTTCACTTTTCAGCATCTTCAAGTGGCTTTCCATCATCGTTGGTGAGTTTCGAATTACTTCCCATGGCAAGCAATAATGTTTCAGTTAAGGAGTTAGCTAATACTAAAAGCAATGTTTTCTTTGGAAAACTTAGATACCTTGAGAAGAATGAACAATCTCCAATTAGATTCTAAACTGCTTCTTTAAAATTGTGAAAGTAATATCATAATTATTTAGAGGATCCACAGCAAGGGTTTCTTACAAGAGTTTTTCAACTTCTAAAAAAAAAAAAAATGTTTAAATGTGAGAGTTTCTAAAAATATGGAGATAGTTTCTCAAAGTCTCTCAAATAAGAAACTTTCTCCACTTTTTTTTTAGAAACTCTTGTAAAAAATCCTTGATGAAGATGCTCTTAAGAGTTACAATTTCATTAATATAGACTTGGAGGACAGTTAAAAAACCTTATGAGTATTTGAGTTTCTAAACTCTTGACAGTGACAAAACAGTGACAGGCAGTACTGGTGTTATATATACAGAGCAAAGTGATGGTGTATCAAACAAAGATGATTTGAGTTTCTGAGGGAAAAGAGAAAATTAAAACAAATCAAACTAAACCAAAGCAGACCGTAGTTTTGTACTGACTCACATAGTTAGTTTGGAGAAGTTGAGGATTCAAGAGAACAATTTTCCAGCCTTGGAAAGGAGACACCTAGCTGCATTCCAACAGTAACTAATGTCTCCAAGGACCTCGCGCTGTTAGCTAAGAGATCCTCATCAATCTTAATCGAGTCCTGCAATACAAAGGTAAGGTTGATGCACATGCAAGCACCCATCTAGGGATAGTATTGGGAAAATTTATGGTATTTTGTCACAAGATTTTCAAATTCTTTTTTTTTTCAAGGTAGTGGAAGCTCATAATTCTTTTTTTTTTGGGTAGGTTCGAAGAGATTAAGTATAAAATTTGTTATAGTGGTGAGAGTTTTAAGATTCATTTGACATGTAGCAGCATACAGAAGCAAAACAAAGTTAGAAGAAGCTAACCTTTTCAAAGACGCATATAACTGTGCTTCCACCAAATGAGAAGTAACCAAGCTGGAAACAAGTAGAATTTTAAATTAATAATATATTCCATCACTTTTAATTAAACAATAAAAATTACAGAATTGCTTACCTCGTCCCCTTTCTTCACATGATCACCCTCTTTTCTAACAAAGGTGATGCTACCAACCATTGTAGCTCCAATCGCAACAAATGCAACCTGTTACAAATAATAAGCTGCGGTCAAAGATCAGATTTCATTATACAGTGTCGTTTTGCATCATTGAATTCATATCAGCAAGCATAGTGACAATTGAGAAATAATTTGACAGAGAAAAAAAGATAATGAATGAGTGAGATGACAAACCTTTCCAAACTCTGTTGTTGATATAATTACGACAGTCCTTTTATTCTCAGTAAACACATTACAGTACTTGCTATTGACTGCAATCGGATTAACCTAAAACGCAAGGTAGATAATCAAGATGAAGATAGGGACGAGAAGAGGAGAAACTCTTCAACTTAAATGGAGATGGGCAAGTACATACTGTATATAAGCTTCCAGAAACATCAACAAACTTTTCAATGACACCAGAGACAGGAGAATGAAATCGATGATAGTCCTGTAACAAACAGATCATAAATGCATAAAGAGAAAGACAGATATACATATTAGCTTTTGGTCGAAGCAGTATTGTCGCACCTGTGGAGCCAATCGGAATATCACCAAAGATCCATCAAGGAAAGCATCTGAATGCACATCCTTCCCAAGGAGGCCTTTAATTGAGAACTTCCGGCCCTGCCAACGGTTGAAAACGGTTAGAATGGCTAGTAACGAGTTATGAGCTGCATCACTTATCTTAAGAGTTACTCAATTTTGCAGGTGCCAGAATTACCTTGATCCAGAACCGCGTACTATCATCCACAGACTGAAACGCCATTAATCGACAATCAGCAGCAGATACAGCAACATCATCCCGATCAATGAATGCAATTGGTCTTGCCCCAGGCTTTAACTCACGTATGAAGAATTCATTGAACGTCTGCAAGTGAATAGACCATCTTTCAAATCCATGAAGCTTACAGTTAACCAAATTATCAAGGGTTTCTTCCCTTTCTAGATAAAATCGGTAAAGGATTTAGCTTAGATTGACCTCATACTTCTATATTTATACCTAGCCACAAAGTAATATGCTTTTTCAAAGACCTTAAGTCCAAGAACTAGTAGCAACATTTCTTAATTTGGTTAGAATAATAGCATGAGTTGCCTTTGCATACCTTAAAGTGGTCCAGGGGATACTTGACTTCAGCCATGTTTATTTGATCCTGCAACCAAAAAAAAATGATTCAATTTCCTGTGTTCATGTAAAGTTACAATTTAAAAGAGGATTTCATACCTTGAAAAACTCGAGAAAGCTGGGTATATTTTGGGCAGATTCAACTGTGTTCATTTTCTTCCCCTGCTTCTCAGAAAGATTCTGCAAAATCTCTTTTGCTCCTGCAGCAAGGACATCAATCCAGAATGAAGGCTTGTTTGCTTTAATACAACGGCAAGAATGTGTAGCTTCTTTATTTCAGTTTGTTACCTTGGTCCATAAGCCGGAGTCCAATTTTTGACTGGTAAATAGCTCTCATCGACATAACTATCTTAGAATCAATCAACTCCTCGACAAGCCTCTTAGTCTTCCGATCAATCACCTTAACCAAATATAAAGTAAATGTAAATATATTTTTACAAGATACTCAAATGGAAACTACAAAAATTGATAGGATGAATTCAAACATATCAGGCCAAGATTTTCTGAAATTTAAAGCGTTTTCAGAATACAGAAAATCAGATAACTTCAGGATTGGCCGCCATATTAGCTTTTACTTGTTTATCATGACTCAAACAAAAGTGGTAGAAAGGAAAGATACCACGATATGTGAAGCACTAGAACCAGTATTCAAACCAACATCATAAGTTGATAGATGAGTCCATTCACTTAGTTTGAACATCCATCTGATGAAATGTTAAAAATTGAATGCTGATCAAGGCAAGAATACATAAATGGCTGATTAAAAACTTAAGAAAAGAAGAGAATTCGAACCCATATGAAGCCTGTCTATCAGTCAAGAACCCTCCGCTCATCTTTTGATTACCAGTTCCCTCGTCAAAACAGAGAGTCATATGGATCATTGCGTTGAGCTTGTCAGAAAGTTGAAGAACCTCACCGCAGACCGGACAACTATTTATAATTGGTTCCCTGCAATAGATGCACTGGGATTCAAGGATGTAATGGGATACAATAATATGTATAGACAGAAGTTCTCAACATAGGAAATGTATAGAATGTTATTAGTAATTACTGTTCCTGTTGAAGGGCAAGAAGTGCAGCCAACTCATCAATCGTAACAACACCATCTCCATTAAGATCAGCGGCTTTGAACAACTCCTCTTTCTGGTAAACAAGTAAGGGAAAACATCAAGAATGCCTTGAGAAAAATGCAGCAATCTAGCATTCTCAAGTAAGGGGGTACAATATTTGGTACTTGAAATTTCAAAGACTAACTATCGCAACACACTTGGAAACGAACACATATGCATAAGTGCGTGCAATAGATAGAGGTGACAAAATTGCTGAAGGTCAAACCTTGTTAGCAGCCACTCGATTCCCAAATGCATTCATCAGATCAGAGAACTCTGAGAATGAGAGATGCCCATCTTCATTATAGTCCTGCACTTATATGGACTCCATCAATCAATTATAAAGGCTGAAGGATACCATAAGTTCCACAGAAAACTGCTAAGAAGCCATTGAAAGGAACAAGGTAGCTCATAGTCTACATCACCACTCATTGGAAATTTCAAGCAAACTAAAATTGTACCATGCAAAGAGGATAACATGACAAAACTTCACAAGACCAGAATGGAAGATTAAGTAAAGCATACCACTATGGACAAAATACGCTTCGCGAAACATGTCTCGGTTTCAACAGGATCCTGCGAATGTTAGCAACAAAAATCAGAAACCATTCCCACCGCATTTTTTTATTTAACTTTTAACAAACTGCATACCTCAACGGAGCATGAAACGAACATGCTGCCAACAACGTTAGACGAGGCAGGATCTAACAGGTCAAATGACTTGCAAGCAGAGTCAGGTTCCTATGTCACATTGAATACAAGAAAAATAAAATAAAATATGTCAATAAACAATGTTCTCATCGATTTATCATTCAAGGCATTGAAAAATCTAATCCGTGAACCCACAATTATCAGCTAAACTGTGGCAGATACTTAAATTAGTCCAACTTAAGGCAGAAGAAGCACAGATATTTGAATGAAAATATTGAAAAGAAAAAAAGGTGGAAGAAGCTAAACAGCTTTCATATGGAAAACAAACTTTAAACTGCTGACCTGCACTACAAAGTCAAGGAGATCGAGCTCACAATAACCGATGATATTGTTCTTCAAGAGCCTATTGGTCTGCATCAAAAAAGCAAAAAAAAAGTCATCTTAACCGATCAATACTTAAAATTTTAAAATGTTACTAAACGCCAAATCTACAGAGAAGTAAGGTGGTTATTTTCACACCTCAAATACAGAGATTCTAACCAAAGTTGGTCCATTTTTCTCCAAGAGGAGCTTCTTCTCCTATATACAAAAACAAAAATTAGCAATACACAAACTATACAAAAGAAGCTAAAAATTGGGACTTTCTTACAGAATTCCATATCGGCTTATCAGTACTGCAAAATCATCACCAAAAACAAGATGGTGTTGACATTCTTACAAGCAAGATTCAAAACAAAATTTACGAATAATTGTTGTTGAACTTACGAATCTGAAGTTTCTGTACGGAATGTCTGTTCACCAAAGGAGACACATGCGAGCCACTTGTCCTTAAACTTCATCTCCGCCTAAGACAAGATGCCAAAAAAAAAGACGATTACACATGACTTATTGTTTCGAATTGCGCAGTTGACGAGTAATAATGAAATCAAAAGGAGGAGAGGTAAACCGTACGCCGATTAGAGTGAGAAGAGCAATACCGGCGAAATCCTCATGGCTCACAGATCTCTGAGTGGCTAATCCGGAGACGCTCCCGGATCCTGGACGACGAAGATGGCGGCGACTTTTAAGGTTTTTAAGCTTCTGTCGCATCTTTGATCGGCGCGACTCCTTCGTCTCCGTTGAGTTTCCGTTTCCCATGTCTTTCGAGTCTATCTAGCCCGATGGAACAGAGATGGAGGATGACGAGAGAGCACAGGGGTTTAATATCTGTCACCGGACCGGAGTCTTTTTTATTTGCGAAACATCTGTCACCCAAAAGGTGATGTGTTCGCCTTTGGACAAGATTGTTTTTCAAAATCAATGTTTATATATATTTTTTGTCAACATGTTTATAAACATTACTACACTAAAACTTTTCTAAAATAATAAAAAGTTGAAATATTTTATTAATTTATAGATATAATAATTTACTAATTTAATCTTAATTTAAAATAAAAATTCTATTAATTTATCAATGTATTAAATTATCGAATATTGATTTATAAATATTATATTATATATGTTTATCCGGGCCTTTTATGTTTTTTGAAAATACATAGTGCTGGTTTAGAACCTACTGTATGTATTAGTTATAAGATTGGTTGACAAGAAAAAAGAAAGTTATAAACTTCAACTTGATGAAAGTAGTTAATATTAATTTGACTTGGCCTTATTTGTGGTGATGCCTGTTTTGTTGTAAAGGTTTTTGTCATTTTGTAGAGACATGAACTCTGAAGAATCATGTATTGTATTGATCAAAGTTGTCTTTTTATCCCTATTGATGATAAGTATTGATGATAAAGAGAGTTTATAAAATAAGTGAGAGATGATCGGCATAATCACATATGATTAACATAATCACAACGAATAAAAGAAAACTAATCATCAGTATTTTCCCAAAAACAAATTAAGAGTTTTAAACAAATAAACTATATATATAGTATTTAAGGATGTTGCTGTTGCTGTTGCTGCTGCTGAAGACTGATGAGTTTAAAATACGGACCAGTCTTGTTCAGAACGAGCCTACGGTGGCTGCCTTGCTCTACGATTTTTCCTCCATGTAATACACTTATCGTGTCTGCGTTCTTGATCGTCGATAACCGGTGAGCAACCACCACCGTTGTTCGGTTTGTCATTAACCGATCCAATGCTTGTTGTACCTAATACTCATTCGTATATCATAAACCCATAGAATCAAATTAACCCTAGACGATATGATTTCTAAAGAACGTACCACACGCTCGGATTCAATGTCCAAAGCGCTTGTGGCTTCGTCAAGGAGCAGAATCGCTGGATTCCTGAGGATGGCTCTAGCGATAGCTATCCTCTGTCGTTGACCGCCTGACATCTGAACGCCGCGTTCACCTACTTTGGTCGAGTAACCTTCCGGGAGAGAGGTGATGAAGTTGTGAGCGTTTGCGAGCATAGCTGACTCGATGACTTCAGATTGAGTAGCTCCTTCGTTTCCGTACAATATGTTATCATAGATTGTCGTTGCGAAAAGTGCTGGTTCTTGTTGAACCAGACCAATGTGCTTCCTCAGTGCTTTCAAATCTAGTTTCCTGATGTCTTTTCCTGCAAGTGGGATTAAAAAAGAACCATCTTAATCAGCCAAATAACAGCTTACTTTTGACGCAAGAAACATTGGTGTTTTTCAGAGTTTACTTGAGATACAAGAAACTCACCCTCTATCATGACTTTTCCTGCGGTTGGATCATAGAACCGGAGAATGAGTGAAATGACCGAACTTTTCCCGGACCCACTCTGTCCGACGAGCGCCATGCTTTTTCCGGTACGAACTATCAGATCAAAGTCCTTGAAAATTACAACATCTGGTCTTGAAGGGTAGCTAAAGTGGACGCATTTGAGCTCAATCGTGCCTTCCACATTAGTCAGCACCTCACTGGTTTCTCCAACAATCTGAGTTTTACGGTCCAAAATCTCGAATACGGACGCAACCATCTGGTTTCCTTTCAGCAGATCCGGAGCTAGAGCCAATGTTTCACCCATCGCTAACGCCGTCACGATCAAAACCATGAATGTTTTCATCACTGATTTAAAGCTCGATAATCCTTTATCCATCAAAGTTGATCCGTACCTATCAAATTAAACAATTAACAGTTCAATATCTACTTTATCTTTGATTAAACATATACCAGACATACATTTATTTACTGAAATATTGATCATAATCTATTATACTCTTCACAAAACCGAAAACATCTGGAAACCCTAGGCGGCTAGGCCTATTGATTCTATATAGTTGAAACTTGTCTACAAAGAGACATACCAGAGAGCGAGGCCATAGGAGGAGAAAATGAAGAACTGAGAGATGCCGTAGAAAAGTCCAGCTATTTGTCCACGCCTGAAAGAACGTTTGGAAGGTTCCAAAAGCTCTTTTGAATAGAGTTCTAGAACCTTCTCCTCAGCACAGAAGGCGGCGACCGTGCGGATGTTGCTAACAGACTCTCCTGCCAACATGTTGGCCTTCAAATACGCTTTGCTCAAGTTTCCTCCATAGCCTTGCATGAAAAGTTTCTATACAAATATGACAAGTAGGTTGAACTTAACTTATTTCCCACGTAAACGCAACCAGTGAAATTGAAAGACGCAAACCCGCTGCTTTACCTCGCTGATATGGCCGCTTATAACCAATGGGTATGTGGCTAAGACGACAAGAGTGAGACGCCAGTTAAGCATGAAGGAAATGACAAAAGATGTCACAACAAGACCAAAGTTTTGTAGTAGAATCGTTGACCTATCGACCACTATGGTTTTAAGCAAAGTTGCGTCACTCTCAAGCCGCGACGCCAACATTGAGCTCGTGTTGTCCACCTCATCAAACCACCCGATCTCGTTATTCAAGATCGCTACATATCCAAAAAAAATAAGACAAAACAGAATCCAAGTTGGGATGTCTAATTTCATACCGATATTAAGTTTACTACTGAGACAAACCTGAGAACATCTTTTCTCGGACACGGAGAGTGAGACGCTCGCCCATAGTACCGAAGCAAACATGCTCAATAGTGTAGACAATAACGGTGAGGACGGAAGCGCAGCAGAAGAGGATAGCGATCTTTTTGATCTCTTTTTGAGTGGTCACCCAATCATTCTCGTAATACGATACTAAGGAGTGCGAGACTCCAAGTGCAAAAAGAGGCATCTGAGATCCAGCAATAAAGGCACATAACGTGCCACACAAGCCATACATCCAGTCCGGGCGGATCATAGAATAAAGACGTCCCACCTTTACTTTAGCCTTTTGGGGTGAATCTGCGCCCTCCTGTCGATTTACCGATTCCCTCTCCGAGCAAAAGCTCGTCCTTCTTGATAGCTCCCGCGAGTATCTTATACTGCAAAATGTAAAAAGGAGAACTTGTTAGTATCCCACATCGGAAGTTGGAGTAGATCATATATAATATATAAAGGGTTAGGGCCAATCCACTCATTGCAAATTGGTTTTGAGTTGGAAGCCCGTAATAGTCCAGTTTAACATGGTATCAGAGCTTCAGATGGCCAAGAGCTCTGAGCCATTGCCAATTGGTTTTGAGAATTAAGGGCCGGCATTCTAGGTTTATTTTTTTTAAAACCTAGTTCTAGTGGAAATTTTCTAAGACAAGAGTATTCAGCAAAAAGTACCTATGTGGCCTGCTTAGCGTGCGATTCAAGGAAGGGTTACGCTGCAAGGAGGCAGTCTCTTGGAGACGAAGGAGAGCAGAATAGGCTCCATCGGGATTGGATATGAGATTCTCATGATTTCCGAACTCTACAATCTTCCCTTCGTGAACAACTGCGATGATGTCAGCATTTCTTACGGTTGAGAGTCTGTGAGCCACCACCACCGTTGTTCTTCCAACCATCACTCTGTCCAATGCTTCTTGCACGCTCTGCTCTGACTCTGCATCAAGAGCGCTTGTCGCCTCGTCTAGTAAGAGTATCGATGGATTCTTGACGATTGCTCTTGATATCGCAATCCTCTGTTTCTGTCCACCGGAAAGTTGAATCCCCCTCTCTCCAACCTAAGAAAAGGCAGAATATCAGTGTTTTTTGTACGGCTTATAGTTGTTACGTGTGTCCTAAGGTATCTATTTTGACAGACCTGGGTCTCAAATCCTTCAGGAAGATTGTTGATAAATGAAATGGCTTCTGAGAGCTTTGCAGCACGGCCAAGCTCTTCAGTCGTCGCATCATCTTTGCCATACATAATGTTCTCGCGAATCGTTGTAGCAAACAGAGCTGGTTCTTGATTAACCAAACCAATCTGTCCCCTTAACCACTTAATATCCAGCTCTTTAATATCGTTCCCGTCAAGCAACACCGCTCCAGAAATGGGCTCGTAGAACCTCTCTATCAAGGATATGACCGTACTCTTCCCTGACCCGCTTCCTCCAACAAGTGCCACGATTTTCCCGGCAGGGATGGCTAGGTTTAGCTTGTCAAAGATCACCATATCGGGCCGAGATGGGTAACTAAAAGTCACGTCCTTGAATTGAATGTGCCCGTCTACTTTTCTGAGTTTACGGCCAGATTTTGCGCTTGTTTTAGCCGCAGTGTCCCGTTCAATCATCTGAAAAATTGGATACGCAGCAGCTTTGGCTCGTATAAACGCGGAAATATCCGGGGCTGCCTGTCCAAGCGACCTACACGAACACAAAAACAAAGACTTTGTGATCCATAAAGATACAAAGGAAACGTGAAGAGCAAGCAAGATAGGAAGATCTTATACAGGCCGGCGATGACAACGTTGAGCATGGTAGTGAATGATTTGCCTCCATCGGCGATATCCTTGTGGACCACAATGCTTGTGAACCAGACGAGCAAGGCCCATGATAGAAACAAGACACAGTGCAATGAACCAAGACCCAGTCCTTTGGTTAAACCGGCTTTTCTCCCGTACTTGTACGTGTTCTTGAGAGCTCCCCGGTATAATTTCACCGCCCTTTCTTCACCCGTAAATGCTTGTACAGTCCTCACATTACCGATCACCTGAGTTTCGACAGAGAAATATGAGATACACACAAAATCTATGATTTCAATATATGAACTTTACTTGTAAGAGAAGTAACTAACCTCTTCCGCAATCTCACCGGCCTTGATGTATGATTTCCGGACTCGGGCGATAAGTCCGATGGCGACAAATGCATAGATGCCGCCAGCTAGAGCAATGAGAGGGACTATGGACAGAGTGACAAGACTTATTTGCCAGACGCTCGAGAATCCGATTGCAAAACCGGAGATAAACCGGCTTATATAGTGCAAGAAATTCCCTACCTGCAACGAAATTTACCGGTAATCATGTTATCATAAACCATGAACCGGATTTGCGTGATCATCTTTAAATTTTGAAACTAAACGACCAGACAGTTTAAGTGGCTGGCTAGCTGGAAAGAACCCAACATATGTCAAAATTTAATAGCATATATTAAATCGTATCAAACTCAACCGCCTTATAAATGCAAAATGCAATGTAGCTATAACCGAATTAAAGACGATGCATTTATTATTTTTGCACCAATGACCGAAGGATATTACAAAAGGTAAAAAAATAAAGGTATATTCTTTATTGGTGTATCAGAAAGAAAAACTTAAAAATTACCCAAAACCAAAGGAGATGCATGCAAAAAAATCACCTTAAGTATATATATTTTTTACGGAGATGCATGCAAAACTTTCCTTAAATATTCTTTTACGGAGATGCATGAATTTTTTTTAGTTAACAAAAAAGTCTCATTAACTATTATTTATTGGACTAAGCCATGGACCATATGGTTATTCACATCAAAACTAGTAGACAACCCATGTGTAGGAAAAAAACACAATCCATGTACAAAATTTCTAAATTTGAATACCTATATATATGTCTATAGTTTTGATCGACCAACGCCTTGGTCAGTAGACTTTAATTACTAGGTACTTGCACAAAAAACAAGTAAATAGATTTGTGTTTATATTAATCGTAAGGAAAATTGAATGCAATTAGTTACTACTGAGTACCACACGAAATTTTATTGGTCTATGATGAATCTAATAATTGAACTAATACATAATGTTGACAAAAACACAACAAAAAATACATAATCAAATTATATAATTAGAAATCGATACCGGTTTGATCGGTTTAGAGAGGTACCTTCTCGGAGAGTGCGTCTTGGACGACGAGGATGTCGGAGGTGATGGCGGATATGACTTCACCGGTGGAAGCTTCAGTATCAAATAAGCTTATGTCTTGACTTAACATTGACCGGAGATAAGCTCTCCTCATTTTTGCTGCTTGCCTCTCTCCCGTATGCATCCAACATGCAACCTCTGTTTCAATTATTTTATCATATTTTTATATACTAGCTTAAAAATGAATTAAAATTCAGAGAGATTGCAATATTTAAAAATTTTAATTTTATTTTTATTTACCTAACCATGATGAGAACAGTATAGCCACACTAAGATATACAAAATCCAACGAGTACTGCACCAAAATTAATAATCATAAGAAAAAGTTATAATAACATGTTATATACTGAAAAATTAGATAAAAACCTTGGCGACTTTGTGAGAGGCTATGTGTGGATTGAGATAAGCTAGACCAATAACGTTGATGAGTTTGCCAAAAAATATGAAAAAGACCGGAACGGAGGCGCCGTGAATGCACGCGCCGATAGATCCGAGAGTCATGAGAACGCAATCGTAGAAATCCGCGAAGGAGAAGAGCTTAAGCAGTGACACCTTTGGCGTCGCCGCCTTCTTCTCATTCTCCTTCTCCGTCGCCGGTTCACCCGACGGCTCCATTGTTATCAGAAAAGGTAGTGTGTTTAGTTGTTGGAGAGGACAAATGAGAAAAAGAAGATAAAATAAATAGAGAGAGCGAATTTAAGAGGGGGGAAGTGGTTAGAGAGGATACATTAAATGAAAGAAGACATATAAGACTAAGTTTATTGGTTTCAGCGTGAATTGTTTGGTATGAAGCTGTTTGTGTGTGACCCTTATTAATAAGTGTCTAATAAAGTATGATCTCTCGCTTTTTTTTGAATTATTTATAGTTTTTTAACCGAATTATATGGGTAATTTTGTTTTTTTTTTGAATATGGAATTATATGGGTAATTATTCTTTCAATAAAGAAAAATTATATTGGTAATTATTTACTTGTAGTACTATTAATTTTGCTCGCTGGTAAATGTAATAAATTCGAAAAGGTTAATATTGGTGAAAGGGAACAAGTGTCAGATTTTAGTGTACGAGTTTGCGTAACTGAGCTATCAATGACTTCAAGTATATCTGGTAAGACTTTTGTAAAACTAAGTATGAAGTATCTAACAAAAGCCAAAACTCTAATCAAAAGAACTTAAACGAACCGAAATAACTTTGATCAGAATTTCATTTTAATTTTGATACAATCAACCAACCGAATCCAAACTGTATCTCAATTTAACCAGGGTAATATGGTGATAGGGGTTGGTTTGAGAGAAAGCATAAAACCGTCAGCATGTATTCTAGTTCGGTCGAGAACTAAGTTGCTACCGTCGTTTCAGAGGCATTTACACTATGGGGTACCTTCCCTAGTGTTATTTACACAATTGGGTACCATGTACACTGTACACTCTTTGGGGCTCAATAATGGCCAAGTTGCCCCTCTAAGTATATGTTTTTCGATTAAGATTGTGTAAGTAAAAAAAAAGTGGTCTATGTCAAATAGTGTCCGTTAGATGATGAGAGATCGTGTGGCTGAGGAGATTTGTTTATTTTTTTTAAAAAAAATTGTCTTTCTCTTTCTCACCTTCTCACCATCACTCACGATTGTTTTTCAAATCTAGTTTATTTTTATTTTTTCTTCTCCCCTATCAAATCTTTCTAAATTTCTAGGTTTTTCTACAAATGTAAATTAATTTTTTTTGGAACTATAAATTACATTATTTTTTTCTCTACGATATGATATCCATTTTGATATATTTTAGTTAATTTTCATCAAATCTTGTGGACATTTAAAAATTGTAATATGATAAATGTCCACAAATAAATGTACATAGAATTGATGAGAAAAAATATATGAGAAATCTTAGAGCGAAAGAGTGTCTACGTACAAATGTACACAAAAACATGTCGAGATGGACATATAAAATAAATATATATAATGTGAAAATAACAATTGTTTCAAGGACATTGAAACAATTATAATGGTCGATAGAATCTAGTGGATAGGGTATTGACGAATTAAATGTGAGTGATATTATGAATGGTACTGACGTGGATATGAATTGATGGTTTGTGGACGCTATGGGCTTAATTTTAGTAGGTGTACATAATACAATAATAATTAGAATAGAAATAGGCGAAGTGTACATGACTATGATCAAATTATAAACATCTATTACAAGCTTCCGACATCATGTCCACACATATCATATCCACATAAAATAAGAAAACTAAGAGAGGATTAAGATAATTTGTGTACAAATCTATGATCAAATTATAAACTTCCTGTATAGAATGGCGTGACATGATTTAGTGTACACATAAACAAATATCCACGAACTCTATTATACAATTGTGTATCTACAATAACATATCTATCCATTATAGTACACAATAAAAAAAATTAAGGTGAAAGAAATCTTAATAACACATATACACAAAGTTGATGCATTAGAATAAGAACACAAGGAACAAATCTGAAATAGGACCATTAATAACACATGTCCACAAACCCTAGTAACACATGTACACAAACCATAATAACACATGGTCTTTACTAGCGATTTGTGGTCATAAAACCAAGTATGTATGCAGAATCTTCTTCCTCATCTAGCTTCAACTGAATTGGCTCTGAATTGGCTCTAGAGGATCCACGTCCAACAAGTTGTTTGCATAGTCCAGTGGAGGCTCTTCATCATCAAATGGTGGAAACCACATTCTCTTGAAGTTACGACGATCCAACCTGCCAAAAATAAGCTCTATCCCATGTGGTGATGTATAAAGATGAGTAAGTCGAACTTGGAGTAAACATCTAGCCTGTTGCTAGGATAGTGTCCAATAGCAAACAGACGATCAAGCAGGCGTGGATCTGAGAAGATGAAAAACGAAACATTTGAGTGATTAGTTGAAACAAAAGACGATAAAAGTTGTTGTAATAAGAAAGATACGAAATGTCCACCAAGCCAACATCCACTAAGGTGATGTCCACACTTTATATGTCCACAACAATGAATGTCACGAAACAAATGTTCATCTACGAGAAATGCATCGACCTATAAAGCATCATACTACTTGACACCCACATCGTGTCCACACCAATGTGCTAGATTGTCCACAAAAATAATTGTCCACGAAAATGAATATTACAAAATATTTGCACAAATGTATATCCACACCATGTCAATATCCACAAAAAAAAAAAGAGAACTAAGACATGAGTAACATAACTTGTGTACAAAAAAAAACGAAACAACAATTTCAACACTTAAATCAACAACAATTTAGTGTACACAAAATAATGTACAAATCCACATCTAGCTCCTTCAACTCTTCTTTCACGGATTCCACATCTTCGAAGAACTTGTCCATGATTATGTGCTACATGGTCTGATACATTTAGATCGATAGTCTCCACAAAACTGCAGTTTAGTGAATATATGAGAATGTCACATATCACATGTACATTAGCCATCGTCATTAGCCAAAAGAACAAATTGTACATACTTTACAAGAGGGAGAAAAATTAAAGGAAATACCTTCACCGCTCCCATATCCATATATTGCTCCACCCAGAAAACCGTCACGGTTTCTAGTACAGGATCGAGCTTGATCTTGTACAGAAACAAGATTATCAATCACAGCCTGCAAAAATCCCAAGAAACATATCATAGATATCAACAAACCTGTTCATCGTTCTCTGTTAATCGACAAACCTGCTCATCTTTCTCAAGGAATGTGCTGGATCTGTGGATACAACAAGAGTTGGGTGTCCATTGTTGGTTAATCTCAGATATGGTGTGTTACCTGAAGAAAAGGGTTGAGGAGTACACACCCACGACGGCGTACACAACGTGATAAGTGATAAGCCTCACCAAGAAAAGATGGTGCGGCTTGTGTAACGACTTTGCTCATAACAGGAAACTCGCCTGTCCATCTCTCTCCACGGAGCATCTAGTCGGGCAATATTTATTGCAAAAACAGTATCCACGGACACAACACTAGCTTTCTAGTTTCCGACGCTCCTCGATCTCAGCCGTCAAGCTCTCGATTTTCCGGATGATTTCACCATTCTCCCGCGCTAGTTCCTGTCATCCTCTTGGAGCGTCGCTTCGCCGTTAATGAGGTCGGGTGACAAGAAACTCCAGCGAGTGGCGACGCCGCCGTCCGATAGTACATCTGACACCTACAAACCTTAAATTGAAGACGCACAGATACAAAATTCTTAGAGGATTTATCTTAAAGAGACGAAAGGTGAGAGATAGAGAGAGATTGAGTACTCTTGGACAGCGAGAGAAGTGATAATCGTGCCATGGAGGGTTTCAATCTCCCAGTCATGAGTGCGCAAACCTCTGCCCCTGTTAAACAAACTATCCAAGACATTTTACTTAATTTCTTCGTCCCTGAGCTGTTCACTTCCACGGCTTTCGCGTTTCCCGTCATAGCCGCCGCCGCTAGCTTCAAAGACCTGTAGCCCGACGTCATCGAACAGTCTCCACGGGACAACGCCGCCCAAACCCTAGCCGACGTGGAGTTGACAGATCCGGTTAGTTACAATCAAACACAAACCATCTAGTACAAGAGAGAAGGTAAACGAGATTGGAAGATTCAAAATTTGAAACTCGAAACGAGAGAGAGAGAGAGAGAGAGAGAGAAGTGACGAAGATAAAAGTGTTTGGGTGAGAGGAGAAAAAAGTTGTGGTTTAATTAAGAAACTAGATAGGTTAAATGGTTAGTTCGTTTTTTACAGAATGATTTTAGTTGGTTTATTCTAGTTATTGGATGAATTAAAATTAGGGCTAAGAAGGTAAAATCATGGGACCAAAGTACTCTAAAACATGAAGGTACTCTATTAAGTAAATAAGGCTTGGGAAGGTGCCTGTAGAAGTAAATAACTCGTCGTTTCACCATACGAACATAATGGCTGGTAGTGTTTTCTGGATATTAGTTGAATTTCGGTCCAGACATCCCGATTAATGAAAAGAACTATATCTAAAATAGTATCCACCCTATTCAACTCATCGCCCCCTACAGTGAAGTTGGAAATTATGCAAACAAGGAAGTCAATTAGTAATTTAAGATAATGAATGTGTTTTTGTATAAAACGCGTTCACATGTGTGTTTGGACTTTAGATACATATATATCCGCTGGATTAAGATTCGATAAGAGAACGACAATGACACCTTTCAGTTCAAGCAGTGAAAGAACTCAAAATCCATGTCAGAAACTTAATAAGGTAAAATTTAAATGAAAATCTAATATGAAAAATCTAATGTTACTCTCAGAAAATTCTTACAGCAATATAAACTATAAATATGGAGTTAGGACTAACATTATCTAAAACATATTTTTACTGTATTATTCTAAAATAACATCACGGTAATACCCAAAAAAGTCCATCATGAATAATTTGGTTTTCTTAAGAAAATTGCTCATTAAATCCTATAATTATATATACATATTTTCGTTTTTTATATATTAGAATATAATAGAGTTTGTTGACAAAAAGAGAGAGAATATAAGAGCACATTAATCGCTTAAGAAACTCACATAGTTTCTTAGCTAATATAATATTATTATTCGTGAAATAATTTAATTATCTAATTAAATTTGAAATTAAAAATAAATTTAACCATTCATAAGATGACATATGTATTGAAAATATCTAAAAATTAGCAAGGATATCTTCTTTAAAAAATTGGATAGCTTGTTTAAAAAACTCTAATCATTTTTCTTTCTCACTCTTTTATTATTTTAATCTTTTAAATTTAAGAACCACCTTGGTAGTAGGTCTGGGACGGATCCAGATATCCGGTTTTTTTGAGGTATCCGGATCTGGATCCGGTTCCACTGGATATGCAATATGACTATCCGGATCCGGATCCGCTTGTTCCAGATATCCGGTTTTCGGGTATCCGTAATAATACCGGATATCCGCGAATATCCACGGATATCCGAATCCGATCTAGAATTTAACTAAATTTTTTAGAGTTTACATTTTTCACATAAAAATATAATAACAAAAGATCATATGTGATTATATAGTAGCAAAAGATCATTGTAAAAGAGATAAAAGAAAATAGATTAACTAACAAAAGATTAAGTAACATAAGATAAAATAGCAAAAAATGTTGCATCTTCAAGTCCATGTCCATCTTCTGCATTACGACTAAAAAAGAAAAGTTATACAATCAGTTCAAAGAACAGCAATACAAACAACTCAACTTCTGTATTAATTGCATATGTGTTTATATGACTGAAAAACAGCTAAAATTACGGTTGGATTTTCCAGCCCATCAAAAATTTCAAACTTAACAAACAATATACAATCAGTTTAAGGAAAATGACATGATCGCAACTAGTGTTAACTTCCAAAATGATTTCATCCAGTAAGTACTCATTTATACATATTCATTATCTCAGCATCCAACTATACATTTCTAACAAACCGCAAGATCTATGATCTATCTTTACATAGAAGAACCAGTAATATAATAAGGTTTAAGTCCACAACAAAGACACAACATGGAAAAATATGAACAATCATATATAATTCCACGTTTCCATAATTTATGATTAATACAAATAAATTTAAGATGTTTACCATAACATATATAATAAAAAACATATTATAATATAATATAAACGGATATCGGATATTCGGTTCTGAAATTTTCTATTATCCGGATCCGGATCCGGTTCCGACGGATACATGATTTTACTATCCGGATCCGGATCCGGCACCCCAGATATCCGTTTTTTCGGAGCGGATACCGGATCGGATCCGGATCCCGGATAATAATCCCAGCCCTACTTGGTAGTGCTCCAACAGAGTTGACAAGAATAAGAAGGATTCTTTGAGTTGGTTGTGCTGATGACTGGTGAACTTATACTGTGGTGGGGTCCAGTTTTCGAGAATAACATGTTTTTTTCTCGGGGCTGGTTTCAATGATGCATGGTGAAGTGACCAAGTCTAGGGTTCTAGACGCAGTTGTTATATTGTTACGTATGATATGACTGACGTCTCGTATATATATTCTCTTGATTCGACTTTTTCACATATTAATGAGTTTGCTTTTTTCTCTTAGGTGAAAATGATCAAATTTTGATAATTTTTTTGAAGCTATATATTAAAGAATGTTTTATTAGTCTAAATGAGTTGCTAACTAGTAAACGTAATTTAAAGAACTTATTACGTCTATCTATTAGATTCTATATACAGTTAAGAAGGATCGACCCAAGATAAATTTGTTATTTATAATATGGTTTGACTTATATACTCCGGAAATTGTAAATGATGGGGTACAATACTGTTCCAACACCCGGAAACCAACCATGCATGTGCAATTAAGAAACAACTCCATCTTTATTCAAGTCTAGTGATCATTATCACGTCAGTCTAAGCTAATAGAGATCGATATTTGTTTATATACACTTTTTGTTTTGTCATTGTGAGACATAGCAGCGTTAAGTCATGGTCTTTTTCTAACAAGGCCATGTGGTGTTCGACAGTCTCATTGTTGTCGAGCTAACCTATCTCTTTTCTGGACATTTACAACTAGTTTTGTCCTGTCTCGGGTTTATTAGGTGATCAGCTCCAGATCACGACCAATTTACGTAGGGATGGCCTAATCCCTTTTTCAAAATTAGATCCTCGATCAGCGACAGACTCTCCGAACTCAACTGGATCGGCCTGTCTAACTCCAAAAGGATTTTCTCAACCTGAATATTGTACGCCCCTCACTGAAGCACAACGCCATCTCCCAGTCGTTAGTCCCGCAGAATCATCGTGACAGTCACGAACCGTCTCAGGAAAACAGGTCGTGACACTCTCTCCATCCAACAATGTGCACTTCCTCGTGCACGGAAAAGATTCTTCAAAATCGTACGTTGGGCCATTGTGGGATAACTCTATCCCTACTCCAGACGATGACTCGGCCCCTTGCCTTAGTCCGCAGGTGACTAGCTCGTCCCAAGGCGTTTACTCTCCGCCCTTTAGCAGCACTTACCCTCCACCCTAGACTCTCCGTCGCCACCGATGAAGATTCGCCTTCACTCATTAAGGGAAACAATGCGCAACGTACTCGCTCTGATACCATTTATCACTGTCTTTTTCCAATAAGATCGTGCGGCGCTCGACAGTCTCATTCCTACCGAGCCAGCCTATGTCACTTCAGGACATTTACGACTGGTTTCGCCCTGCCTCGGACTCATCAGGTGATCGGCTCCAGATCACAACCAGTTTGTGCAGGGATGACCTAATCCCTTCTTCAAAAGCAGATCATCGATCAGCGCCAGACTTCCCGAACTCAATCGGGTCAGTCTGCCTAACTCGAAAAAGATTTTTCCAACCTAAATTCTGCACGCCCCTCACTGAAGCACAACACCATTTCACAATCGTTAGTTCCGTAGAAGCATCGTGACGGTCACGAACCGTCTCAAAAAAAACGGGTCGTGACAGTTAGCTTACATAGATTTTTTTGATATAAGATTTTACTTATAAAAAAACATATTTTAACCATCTAATTCCAAATTTAATATCCAGTGGCCAAAATTGATAGTTGATCGCACGCAGGTCCGGCTCAAACAAAATTTGGACTATGAGCTATATTTAACTTTTTAATCTTTAGCCTATATTATTATAATTTTAAAATTAAGATCCTAATCTATATTCTTATTAGCAAAGCAAACTATAAAAGTGGGAAAAAATCCAGTGCAAATGATCGCACAACCACCGAAAAAATAGTTATGCCAAGGAAGATTTACTTGTGAAAAAAATTCATTCACATCGATGGTTTAAACTCGTTATGTTTCTAATTTATAACACTGGAGTTGTATACTATTTGTATGAAACATGTGAGGGAAATCAAAATTCATTTAGTCATAATTCATGTAATCATTTTCAGGAATAAATAAAAAAATTATGTTATCTTAATGCATGTGCTCTCTTTTATTTTATTTATATTATGTTGTCTATTGTTAAGTTTCAATAAACGTATGAATCTATAGAAAAATGTGTGTAACAAAAATAAATTATTTTAGACAATATCAATAATTATTTTGTTCAAGACCAACTAAAAACAACAAACTAAAACATCAAAGTATGGCCTCCGAACAGTAAGCAACCAGGTATTTTAACCAAACCATCGCCACGTTAAACGCAATTATGACCACCGCTCCGGCCACGACCACTATCACAGCTTTGAATCGAAGAAGACAAGACGCTATAAGGATAACTGAAAACAACCACATCCTATTGATCATCATCTTATATTGTGAACTTGATGATATTTTTACATGACCCATATAAAAAATAGATAAAACAAGGAAATCCAAATTAATCTCCTTTGTTTTCCAACGTGAACGACTTGTTTCTGTTGAAAAATTTATAATATGGATGTGACAGCTTTATTATTATTTTTTAGATAGGGAATGCGTGGTGCAAGATTAAATACAAACTATAATGATACAACTGCATGTGTATGATTTAGTTATTTGGGCATTCGGCGTATTATTGCATTTATATCAGTGAAAATGACGTAGTTGACATGGTTATTAATGGTCTAACTAAAAAACTTTTTTTTTGCTAACTTTGTGAGCTGGTTATTTGACACATTCAAAGCTAAGGATTAGCGATAGTAGATATATATATTTTGTAATGAATATAAAATTAATTCAATCAAAACCATTGTTACATCAAGTGTTAGGCTTATTGTTTTCTGTTTGTAAAGAATTGTGGAAAATTAAGCCAAAGAATGAAAGAATATAATCCTCCTTGAAACGATCATTGTGTTCTTCTGGTACGAAACCAGACTTCCAGTCCATCTTTGAGGTCTTGGCTCCCTGCTTCGCGTATGGAAGAGATCCTATTACGCACGGCTTTATCAATAAATTGCAGAACTGACTTACTATTCATCTGCTCATTCCCATGATGTCTAGAGTTACGCTCTTTCCATAGAGTGTGAACAGATACCTGGAGAGTGTATCTAAATAGGAATGGCTTTGTGTTACTCAATCTCGAACCCGAGGCTAAACTGATGATCTTGCTCCAGTCAGAGGTATAGTCACTAGCTTGCAGTCCCCTTGTCAGGTTCTCCCATATCTCAGCTGTGAAACCACATTTAAAGAACAAATGTCTCTTTGTTTCTGTGTGCCCCGTGCAAAGGACACATTGTGTGTCTGCGTTGATATTCCACCTTATACGGTCTTCCGTTGATAGACGGTCGTGATATTAGATAATTGTTCGCTCTCAAAACAAAACGACCTATAGCTAGTATGCAGATTCAAAAAAAAGAAAAATTGTTTGAATGTTTTTTTTTTTCAAGAAAAGTGACTAAAAGATAAATATATTTTGACGATGTATGTATTCAAATAAATTATCTTACACTTCTCCACATACATAATAAATCATGATGTTGTAATATTAGCCAGTGATATGCATATGCAGCTCTAGAGAATGTTTTTTACGATTATAATCCCTTTTATTTCATAATTTGCACCCAAAATTTTTCTACTCATTCTAGTTTCTAAATAATGAGTCAAAAACTAACTCCATAAACAAAGGAGACAAAAGCTCTCCATCTAAATAAAGCCTTAACCAAAGACGCTTATATCAACAAATTCCATCCCTGTCATCAAAATTTGCAAAAGAATAAACACAAATCTTCATTGTCTTTGAGGAGAACAAAAAAAACCATGGATTCTTTAAGAGGCCAAGGTGGGATTCAGATGCTTTTAACTGCTGAACAAGAAGCCGGCCGGATCGTTTCAGCTGCTAGGACCGGTATAGTCTTTCTCTCTTACGGTTTCTTGGATCGATCATTAAGATTTTAGTTTTAAATCATTTTCATCTTTTCTTGTTTTTGTTTGTTTGTTTTGATGGATGAATCGATGATCAGCAAAACTAGCAAGAATGAAGCAAGCGAAAGACGAGGCTGAGAAAGAGATGGAAGAGTATCGGTCCCGATTAGAAGAAGAGTATCAGACACAAGTTTCTGGGGTAATCTGCAACAAAACAAAACAAAAAACTAGCTACTGAGATTGATTTGTACTCAATTATTTACTTGTTTTTAGACGGATCAAGAAGCAGCTGCAAAACGTTTAGAAGAGGAGACAGAAGGCAGGATTCAAACCCTTAAGGACTCTAGTTCAAAGGTCTCCAAAGAGATTGTCAAGATGCTCATCAAGTATGTTACCACTACTGGAGCATGATTCTCAATACACTCACCTCATAGTTCCTTATTTTCTTGATAATAAAATTGTTTGATGCTTAATAGTTTCAGTTTGATGCTTAATAAAATCGAGCCATGCGTGTAGACACATTTACATGAGGAGCCTAAAACAAAATTATATCAAATTATAATTTGTGAAAAAGGGAAACATAACTTCTTACGCAAGTAATGATTTTTTGATGAAAATTCTTGTTTCAAAAGAGAAAAAGTAATGAAATTTAAGTATAGCTAGAGAAGGGATACACATGCATGCAATATAATTCGATGTCTTCTTTATTTCTATACCATATTATTTTTGGATTGCCAAGAGATTTTGGATCGAAGCCCGTAGTTTCTCCACACTTAAAATACTCTCAAGAGTTTGAAACCACAATATGTAATATTAGTTTCGCCACAAACATTATTCGATCATGTAATCTTTAGGTTTTGCATATGGTACTTATCCAATTGAGTTTAACGACAATTGCTTTTCTGTACTATTAAGCACAACTTGTTTCGACATTCTTAAGCAAACTTATAGGACTAGGCCGATGAAAATGGTTGGTCTGAAGAAAATAATAATATGCATGGCCCATTCCATTTTTATTCAAGATAGCTAATATTTTTTTTCTATACAACAATTATTTAGCTAAAATAACAACTTTGGTGGTTCTAGAAATCTAACCATGACTCTAAAGAACAAAAGGTGCCCCTCAAAACAATAAAGAAATCCATAACCTGAATCATTTGTTTATAACCTGCTTGTCTTTTGGGCCAGATCGACTTATTGAAACTTAATTTGTTAATGACATTGGTCAACAAGGGAAATGAGCATATGGAACAAAACAGGCAACAATGATATAGGCGGCAAACGTGACCCAATAAGACTCAATCAAGGATTGATTTTTATTGATATTTTTTTTTCAATCAATCATGGATTGATTCGAGATGCAACGATAACCAATAACAAAAAGTAAAAACTTAGCTTTCTAGGATTTAACAGCGCCGGCTCAGAGTGTTGTGGTGCCTAAAGCATACTGTAAAAGTGATGCTTTTTAACTATAACAATTTTTTACTATCAAACGCTTAATTGCAATGGCAAAAAAATGCTGGGATGCAGAGAAACCCTTTATCCAAAAGCCACATGTGAAAGAGTAAACTATTGTACTAAAGAAGTTATAAAAAAAAAGATGCCCATAAAAATTTGTATATCATTTGGCGCCTAAAACTTTTGTTTTATGTGCATTAGTCTAAGAACGGCCGTGTCTTGGACAAAACTTGTCTTGTCATCAATATGGTATTTAACAGGTCTGATTGGTAAACAAAAACGGAACATATATATTAATTGTTATCGGAAGTAATAAACGGTTGAATAATGTAAAACTGAAAAAAACGGTTAGAGAAAATTGTTGGTGAAAACGATAACAATAAAACCGAGAATAACCGTTTCATTATAGCTTTTGATACCTCTTTTTATAACTCATAACAAATAATACGGTATACTTTTAACGACTGCGGTTAGAAGTTACTAATCATATCCAACATGTATGGACTTCTCGTTTGCGGAAGGCAAATGCGAGTTTTAAATCTGCTGGACCACACACGTATAAGCTGGGGTGATATGGATCAGGTACGAATGGACCCACGTATGATTCGAAGCATATCGTCCAATTCCGACTCCGACACACAAGGTCCACAAGGTCCATAACGCTAAAGGTGAAAATTGAAGAAAGACATTACAACTGTAATATTTTATAGACATTACAACTGTAATATTCTTCAATATATATTAATGATTAAATCAGTTCAAACAATTGAAAAGATTTCCTTCATCGGACCAATGGAAAAGTTGATATTGTTGTATTAATTATCTTACAAAAATTACATACACATAAATAAGTGGATTTCATTGATGTTAAAAATAAAATTAATGATTTTTATTTTGAAATCACATACATGATATGGATAATTGAGGAAATGATTCCATAGATAAAGAATTAAACTGGCATCCAATTGAAGGAATATACGATATTCGTTTTAAGTTTATAAAAATAAAACATTGATCTGGTAAATGAGATACTATTTTCGATACATTAATTAAAAATGACCAAAAAAAACTTACCAGATCATCAATATTCCGTTGCGCATGTCATGGTTAGGCAAGAGAGAGAGGAACTTGTGGAAAAGTCTGTTATTGTGTTCTGTTTTGTTGTAAAAGCGACTAACAGAGCGTCTTCTTCTTCAATCCTTATCTCTCTCCGTCGTATGAACGCATCGTAAAACAGAATCATCCGGTGATCGCCCCGCCGGGAATAATTAAGAGATTTTCCAGATTCCGATCATCGTTTCGATGGCAACGTTAAACAGTTTCCGTAAAGCCGTTGGCGCGCTTAAAGATTCCACAACCGTCAGCATCGCAAAGGTCAACAGCGAATTTAAGGTCAGAATCAAAATTTATTAGTCTTTCCTCTTCTTGAAAATTCTTAAAAATGACGGATGAATTGTTTTGAAATAATCGTAAATAATAGGATTTGGATGTTGCGATCGTCAAAGCCACAAATCACGTCGAATCTGCTCCCAAAGAACGCCATATTCGCAGTATACTTTCTCCCTTGGTTTGGTTATGAAATGATCATGACACTCTGATTCTATAAGAGTCTTCTGTTTTTGTTTTTCTTACAGAAATATTCTCTGCAACATCTGTAACACAACCAAGAGCAGATGTTGCTTACTGCATTCACGCACTAGCCAAGAGATTGTCTAGAACTCACAATTGGGTTGTGAGTCACTTTAAAAACCCACATTTTCTTCAATCTATGAACTCTCTAAATTGCTTTCTCAACACGCAGGTGGCTATTAAAGTGTTGATAGTAATTCATAGAACACTAAGAGAAGGTGATCCAACATTCAGAGAAGAGCTTCTCAATTACTCACACAGAGGACATATACTTCGTATATCTAACTTCAAAGACGATACAAGTCCTCTTGGTACAATCACAATAAACCTTTCCATATATACATCTTCATTTTGTTCCACAACTTCTTGATCACTTTCATTTGTGTTGCAGCTTGGGATTGCTCTGCATGGATCAGAACATACGCGCTTTTCCTAGAAGAAAGGCTTGAATGCTATCGTGTTTTGAAGTACGACATTGAGGCAGAACGTTTACCAAAAGGTTCAGGTGCATCTTCAAAGGTTTGTTGTAAATTTCTCATCATTTAAAAAAAAAGGAATCTATTTCTAAATTATTCACTATAAATCATTTTTCAGAATGTGGATTTCAATGCTTCTCAAACGTATAGAACAAGAATGCTCTCTGATGAAGAACTGCTAGAGCAGTTACCTGCTTTACAGCAGCTGCTCTATAGGCTTACCGGTTGTAAGGTAAAGTTATATATCAAAACTAAAATCTTCTGACCGGTTTCTTAATATGTTTTCAGTCTTGCAGCCTGAAGGAGCAGCCTATAGCAACTACCTCATCCAATATGCTCTTGCATTGGTGCTCAAAGAAAGCTTCAAAATATACTGTGCCATTAATGATGGAATCATTAATCTTGTAGACTTGGTTTGTAATCTCTTTCTCTGGTTTAGTATCAATTTACTTCTTGTTGGATATTATACTAAAGTATATATCTCTGCTCTCACTGCAGTTCTTTGACATGTCAAGACATGATGCAGTTAAAGCTCTAAATATATATAAACGAGCTGGCCTACAGGTAAATGTGTTAAAGCTAGACTTAAGTATCAATCTTCATTAAGCTTGAATATTTAAAGGTTTTGCACAGGCTGAAAATTTGGCTGATTTTTATGAGTACTGCAAAGGTCTAGAGCTTGCTAGGAACTTTCAGTTCCCAACCTTGAGACAGGTTCGGTTTAAACCATTTTGGTGTTATATGATATGAGATTGTTAAGTTCAAAAGACAGTAATATCTAAAACTTTGTTTCAGCCTCCTCCGTCTTTTCTTGCAACAATGGAAGATTATATTAAAGAAGCTCCTCAAAGTGGTTCTGTACAGAAAAAGCTGGTACAGAGTTTTATCTCACTAAGAAGTTGATTAGTAAGTTTCTTTATGATTGGCATTTTGTTTGTGGTAACAGGAGTATCAAGAAAAAGAGGTTGAAGAAGAACAAGAAGAAGAAGAAGGACAGTCTGCACAGCCTGAAGAACCTCCAGAAGCTGAAAATCAGAATGAATACACCGAAGGAGACCAGCCACTTATTGAAGAAGAGGCAGAGGAGAAAGATATAGTAGAAGAGGAAGATACTAAACCTTCTTTCTTGATAGACACGGATGACTTGCTGGTGAATCTTCTTTCTACACATCATCTTATGTGTATTGACATGTCTTTAAGCCAAAGTCTCAAGTTTTTCTCTTTCACAGGGCCTGAGTGAGATAAACCCAAAAGCCGCAGAGATAGAGGACCGCAATGCATTGGCTCTTGCAATATTTCCACCAGGTAGCGAAAAGAGCCACGTTTTTGTGTTACATCTACTAATAGAACATAATGTTCCATATCGAAAGTTGGAAGGGATCCATCTACTAATATATTAGGGATATGTCCTAATATCTACTTGTTATACTATTGGAGGAAGAAATCAAGATGATGAACTTGTTATTGGTCTCTACAGGTCATGAAACTCCAGGTCCATCCAATAGTTTAAGCTTAATAGAAACCGGTGGATCCGGTTGGGAACTGGCACTGGTCACTCCTCAAAACAACAACAACAACATTCCTCGTCCGGCGCCTGACACCAAACTTGTAATCAACAATGCATCTATTTTAAATTTAAAAGGCTTTTTCTCCTCCAAGACTCACATGGGTTTGTTTGTTCTATCTTGCTGGATCCTTTTGTATTTATAGGCTGGAGGATTCGATAAGCTATTGCTAGACAGTCTTTACGAGGATGATTCAGCGAGGAGACAGATCCAACTAACCAATGCTGGATATGGACATGGTGTCACAGACACATCAGCACCACCACCACCAAACCCATTCGAGATGCAACAAGATCCCTTTGCAATGTCCAACAACATTGCTCCTCCCACTAACGTCCAAATGGCAATGCAACAACAGCAACAACAGATGATGATGATGCATCAAAGTCCCTACAACTACTCTCATCCTCATGATCACCATCATCAGAATCATCAGTTCTCAGCCGCAGGTCCTTCTCCATCAAATCCTTTTGGAGATCATTACCTTGCCCTCCCACCTCCGCCAGGCTCATCTGGTCCGCAGCAGCAAAACAGCCATAACCATATGCTCCTCTAGAGTAACAACATCTCACTTAATAAGAGCATATCCAGGTTCTCTCTCTGTCAATGGTTTGAGTGTTTTAGTTTGATAATTTATTCAGGGTGTTATTCTTTCATTCTTTGTACTAGATAATAACTACTCTTCTGTCACTCGTGATTTCTTATTTTGCTTATATAAACCTTCAAATGTCCTCAACTTTGCTGCAATCAGTATTCAAGAAGGCAGTATTTAAGAAAGCGTTAGATCCTAGTCAGACGGTGAACCAATGCCTAGTGCCTAAAACGTTTAATCGGAAACTTGTAATTACACGGCCTAAACATTTATAAGACTAACCAATATATTAAATGTATACAACACAAATTATATGAAATATGATGATTTATAAATAATAAAATTCATATTATTTTATTATCATAAGATTTTATAATATAATATATGAATTATCATGATTTATAAATAATAAATATTATATTCATTTATTACTATAATATTATGATTTTTTTAGGCAGATTAAAAGGTAATCGTGAGAAGGGAAGTTTTTTTAGACTAGTATATGACAAAACATAAGAGAAAACAGGTTCTGTCATGTTTTATTTCTAATAGTACGAGATCTACGAACCAAAAACATTAACTAGTACGTGAACCAACTCAAGAAAACAACAAACAACTAGTATGAGAGTGGAGTAGGCCAATAAGGGAACTCAGTGGACCTCAATGGAACTATTTCTTCTGTGTGAAAGAAAGTGGTGTTAGTTTCGGTTGCGATATTGTGAACACCAAAGTTAAAGCCCGCATAATAGATGGAGTTAGGCCTGAGTCCAGGGGACGAGCTTGCCGGGACACAGAATGCTTCACTATGTCCAAGAAAGATACAAAGATCTCCAATGTCTTGTGTGAGATACCATCTGCCAGAGATTGTATCCACTCTAAACACCAAAAACCCATCTGTTTTCTGTGTGATTGTTTCCACCTCATTCAAGTCAATGACGATTCTTTTTTTGTTAATGTCATTGACGAACCTGCAAATAAGATATCCATGTTTCAGCATATTGTATTATCAAACTTGTCCATATATATATAATGAATACCGTACCACTTGATGAGGAAATGTTCACCGGAGGGTGATTCCACCAGGTGGTCTGTTCTGGAACTCCAGATGTACCGTTCAAAATTATTTTCCCCACGCAACTTCTCAGTAAGGCTGTCCTCGTCATTAAACAAGAAAGGGAACTTGGGCTCGACATCTTTCTCCTCGTCGAAGTGGAGATCCACGGACCAGAAGCACTCCCCAGAAAGACAAACAGTGACAAACTTTTTATTCTTCTTGGAATACATTAGACTCGAGAAAGGTTGTACAGTGCCAGAGGTATTGATGTTGGTCCAGCTAGAGCCAGATTCGCTGAAGGGCTTGCACAGACTCACTTGAGATCCAAAGAACTTGACCGCAACCACAACATCTTCTTTCTCTATGTCAGGAGAGTTGGACGTGGCCACGTTGTGGATTCGAGAACTACTATGCAGAGGAGGTAGATAATGTTTCACCGTGTTATTAACCAGCATGAGACTTGTGGAATCATCCTCAGATTTCTCCAAGTTAACTCTCCATCCATCTCTACGTGAAAATCCAACAGTCATCGCCTCTCGGACCGCTTCTGCGAGTCCCTTGTCCTTAATCACGAGTTTGTCTTTATCTTCACCATGGTAGTATACTTGATCACTGTAACAGTGTTTGGCGTTAAGGATGTGGTCAATCAACATGTACGGATGTGTTGGCTTAGAAGAGAACATCCGAATCTTCTTGTTGTGTCTCTGCCAAATTCAGGGAATCAATACAATAAAGGGAAGTAAGAACCAATAAGAAACCCTAGTTAATACATAACTATAAGAACTTACGATGACATTTTTGCAGATAGATGGCTTCAAGAGTCTGCTAATAATGAACTGAGACATCGTGAAAACCCTAACTAAACTATATATGTTCTTGATTGGTCGTGTATTTGTTTCTTTCATTATTTTCATCTCAATTCAGAGTTATAGAGAGGAACCCCTTGGCCACCAAGTTCACAATATTGAGTTAGATTATAACAACTTTTTTGAAGGAAATAAAAAATAAGTAGTAGCCCATTTCAGTTTTTTAAAATAAAAAGAAAATCATATGCAGCAAAATAGAAAAAAATCATAAAATAGCACAAAAACATGTCTTATCATAAATATAGCACTAAGGAAAATAATTAATATTTTTAGCATTATTTTGATTACAAAGGCTTTTATAGCATTATATAAATTAGGGTTTAAAGTTTATTATTTAGGGTTTGGGGTTTATTATTTAGGGTTATGATTTAGTATTTAGTGTTTAGGGTTTATTATTTATGGTTTAGGGTTTAGTATTGAGGGTATAGGGTTTAATATTTAAGGGTTTAGGATTAGGGTTAATTTTGTTTTATCCCTTTAATAAATGCTATTTTGTGATTTTTGCTCTTGTTGCTATATTTGTGACAATGCATGTTTTTGTGCTATTTTTGCGATTTGTCCGCAAAATAATGTTATATTTACCTTCAATTTATCAACTTTCTAAAGTTAGTTTTTTTTTTCATTTATACATTTTAGCTAAACCATTATTGATTTACAAAAAAAAAATCATAATTAAATAAGTATGTTCATGATTCGAATATTTAGTCTCATATTTTAAATCAAATTTTAATTTTATTTTGTAGTAATTTACGATTAAATATTTAGCATCAATACATATTAAACTAATATACAATTATATTCTTGTTATAAGAAATATTCATTGAAAATTTAATCTAATAATACAAAAATTGAATTCAGTTTTTTAACATTTATGTATGTTCAAATTTTGAATCTATAAATACACTTTGTCTTCCACAACCATTTATCAAACTTCCTTGGTTAAAAGTTATTGTAGATCTCAATTTATATGTGATAGACTATTGCAGTTTAGTGATGGTAAAATTTAGGCATGAGTTATTGAGTATCCAGTTCGGTTCCGAATATTTCGGATATGAGAGTTTAGAGTAATGGATATTTTTAAATTTCAATTCGGTTCTTGTCCATATCGATTTCCGGTCCCAAGTATCCAATCAAAAAAAAGAATTTATCAGAAAAAGTTGTAACGTTATAGGAAAAACTCTCACATTGGTTATATGAAAAGTATAGTGGAGTCGCTGGTTATAAATAGCACTTGTTCCTCCTCCATCAACTAATTAGTGGGACTTTGGTAACTAATTGGCTCATGTTCTTTTCGGTTTAAGCTTGAGAAAAAAAAATCTAGACAATTGTCGTTAATTATTTCATATTTTGGGGTTTTGATTCCATATTCGGTTTCCGAGTAAAAATCGGAATCAAACTGATACATACGGTTCCCTAGTTTGAAGATTCATCAGATATTTTGGATGGAACTGAAAATGAACCAAAACCTGGTTTTTTGTGATCGGTTCTGTTTAGATTTTTTGGTTCCGGATTTTTTGCAAAAATAAGACTATAATTTAACTTGTTGGTAAAAAAAAATTGTTTTCCTAGCTTCCGTACTCAAGTTATCAAATGTCATATCTTGAAAAGACTTGAAAATTATTTCGAAAGTAAACTCTCTGTTCCACGGACCAACGAACCGGAAAAATTAACTAGTACTAGTAGTACATGAAACAAACCACAAAATACTTGACACTTAAGAAGGCCAAAGGAGCCATACAAATATAGCAAAAGACATACGATCATATCAAAGTGACTAGTAAGAGAATGGAGGAGGCCAGTAAGGGAACTCAGTGGACCTTAATGGAACTTCATCTTCTGCGTGGAAGAAGGACGTGGTAGTGTCGGTCGCGATATTGTAAACCCCAAAGCTACAGCCCGTATAATAGATGGAGTTAGGCCTGAGTCCGGGGGACGAGCTTGCGGGGACACATAACGCTTCACTATGTCCAAGAAAGATACAAAGATCTCCAATATCCTCTGTGTGAATCCAACCACCACAAGCTGTATCCAGTCTAAACACCACAAAATCATATGTTTTCTGGATGATTGTAGTTGTATCCCCCTCGTAGTTCTTCACGTCCTGGACAAACCTGATAACATGTTTCAGCATATTGAATCATCAAACTTGTGCACAAATATCTAAATAAATACGTACCACTTGACCAGGAAATGTTCACCGGTGGGTGACTCCACCAGGTGGTCCGTTCTGGATTTCCAGATGTGCGGTTCCAAATACGCATAAATAAGATCCGCATCATAATACATGAAGGAGAACATGGGCTGAACATCTTCCAAATCGTTGGATTCGAGATCCAAAGACCACAAGTACTTCCCAGTGAGACTAACAGTGAGAAACTTTTTATTCTTCTTGGAATACATTAGGCTCGAGAAAGGGCTGACTGAACCAGATGTATTGATGTTGATCCATCCAGAGCCAGAGTCTTTAAAGGGCTGGCACAGACTCACATGAGATCCCGACAACTTGACCGCCACTACCAAATCTTCCTTCTTTATGTCGGGAGAATTGGAAACGGCCACGTTATGGATTCGAGAACCACTAGGCAGAGGAGGTAGATGATGTTTCACCGGGTCAGATTGTGTGTTATTGGCCAGCATGAGACTTGTTGAGTTATCCTCTGATGTCTCCAAGTTAACTCTCCATCCATCTTTATGTGAAAATCTAGAGGTCATCGCCTCTCGGACCTCCTCTGCGAGTCCCTTGTCCTTAATCATGAGTTTTTTGTGATATTTATCATCGTAGTATACTTGATCACTCGAACAGTGTGTGGCGTTAAGGAGGTGGTCAATCAACAAGTACGGGTACGATGGCTTACATGAGAACATCCGAACCTTCTGGTTGTGTCTCTGCATGTCACGTTCAAGTATTCATACAATTAGTAAGAACCAAAAAAACCTAGTTATATTACGTAACAAATAAGAACTTTTTTTTTTGTTAATCCAGGGGATTAGTCTGGATCAATTGAACAAATAAGAACTTACGATGACATTTTTGCAGACAGATGGCTTCAAGAATCGATTGATAATGAGCTGAGACATGGTTGGAAACCCTAAACTATGCCGGTGATCTGTCGTCTGTTTTTTCAATATTTTCCATCTCACTTAGTAATAGAGGGAAGGCCTTGGCCACCAAGTTCACGGTTAAATCTTCAATGTATAAAAATCTTTACGAATATACAACTTTTTCTAAGGAAATAATCGATTACCTATTTCAGTTTTTAATTTTATATTATTATTATTATTATTATTATTATTATTATTATTATTATTATTATTATTATTATTATTATTATTATTATTATTTTAAGAGAAACTAGATGACTCGCCCGCACCTTGTGCGGATTAATTTTTTGGATCGACGATTGTTTGTTTTTTGGATTAAGAGAAAAGTTTCACTTGAATATATAAATGGTTAGTTATACAAATTAGAAGATGTGAGTTAGCGGATAGAATATATAATAATTTGCGGAACGAATTAATTTATGAAAGATTTTTAGCTTAACTTAATAAGTAGGTTCACATGTAGTCGAGTATTTGAAACTATAGTAATTGTAGATGAAGCATGAATTTATAGAAAGAGAAACTTACAATAAAAATGAAAATCAAGAACGCTGAATTATTTTTTATTTAAAAGAAACAGAACCATTATTTGAATAGATAATTAAATAGATGATTAAGATAATCGAACATAAATTAGGCACCTTCAATATTTTGAAGGGCAAACCATGCATCTCGGAATGTGTCATAAACAACATTGTCAATCGTCCTTAGATCCATATAGTCACATGGTCCCCTTATTACATCCAACAGACGGCGTAAATAATATAGTTCTCCAATTTCTTCTGGATATACATGTAAACGACATAATCGCGGTTTACCTTGTATGCGGGGTTTCCATTGAAGGTTTTTTTTATCCCAAACAAGTTTTGTTGTTATTTGTGAGTATAAAAGACTTCTTGCTTGAAGATGAACTTGATTGCATTTCATCCATGCCCGAAATTTATCTTTTTTTTTCTTAAGAAGCAAAACTGACATCTTTGGGGAAAATAATATTTGGAGAACGAAGAACAATAGGTAAAATTTCCATAGAATTAGTAGAACGTCGGGAAGAATCTGTAAAAAATTTAGAATTGTTAATAAAAATAATAAAACTTGTTCAACAGAAACCAAAAAAGTATGGAATATAAAGAGTTCTCAAATGTACATATAGCTTCCATTAGCAACCCGGGTACGAAACTGATAGTAATGAGAATAGGATATCAAATATATAGTAGATGATATTAGGGTTTTTTAGTGATAATATTTTTTTTTAATATTTAGTTTATTAATATTGGCCACATAAATTATACACAAAATAAAATAGTTTAGATATGAGGCAAGAATATAGTATCTTTCATTTAATGGCAAGAATATCTCATTTTCTTATTAGGTAATATTGTATAATTTCTTAACTTATTTTTACATTCGGAAAGTAATTCCAAATTCGAAATCTAAGAGATTTTCATATTTTCCTTAGTCAATAAATTGTCTTGTTAAACAAAAACATTGCTTAAAAATCGGCATAAATTATATAAAAGTAAATAGTAGAATGGGAGTGGTAGTAGTTACTATTGTAAGTAAAAATATAAAGAGTACTTGGCTAAAATTCTTCTAAATCGTTTGCTAAGTTAGAATAGTAATGTATGTACTTACTATTGAAAGATGTCCTAACAGAAACCTGAATATAATTATAATTAAACAAACTTGAAAAACCATAAAATATCCAGAAACATAAGTTTTGTCAAAAAGGCAAGGAAATTACAACATACGATGGATAGTGAATTAGACAAATTCAATCATTTTTAGAGAAGAGTTTGAAACGAGGAGCAATTGAACTTTCCCAGAAAAGTTGAAGCACAATTGTTTGGTTAGCCTTGACATTGTTTGTCAACAAAAACTCTCTTAAGCCGGAGCTCAAAAGTATACGTCGACTGTCGCTATAAGAATGGAATGCAAGCTAAACATACCATTTCTCTCCTGCATCATTGACCATCACTATGGTGCTCCCTGCAGCACCCTTTAAAGATTTTATAATATAATATATGAATTATGATGATTTATAAATAATAAATATTATATTAATTTATTACTATAATACTATGATTTTTAAGGCAGATTAAAAGGTAATCTGCATGGCAAGTTTAGAACAGTGGCTGCAATAACCTTAGACCATGAACATCAATGGTTCTTAAGGGTGGGGTTCTTAAAATCCTTATTTAAGAACCGGTTCTTACACTGTTCATGACACGTGGCAGCCTCTCAATCGTCTATTTTTTTTTTCGATTTTTTTTTTTTTACACTTTTCCCCAAAAAGAAAAAAATTTTTTTTTTTTTAATAACCCCATGAGGGGTTCTTTGATGTGTATGCTCTTAGACTAGTATATGACAAAACATAAGAGAAAACGGGTTCTGTCATGTTTTATTTCGAATAGTAAGAGATCTACGAACCAAAAACATTAGTAGTACATGAACCAACTCAAGAAAACAACAAACAACTAGTAAGAGAGTGGAGGAGGCCAGTAAGGGAACTCAGTGGACCTTAATGGAACTATTTCTTCTGTGTGAAAGAAAGTGGTGTTAGTTTCGGTTGCGATATTGTGAACACCAAAGTTAAAGCCCGCATAATAGATGGAGTTAGGCCTGAGTCCAGGGGACGAGCTTGCCGGGATACAGAATGCTTCACTATGTCCAAGAAAGATACAAAGATCTCCAATGTCCTTTGTGTAAATCAAATCACCACAGATTGTATCCACTCTAAACACCAAAAACCCATCTGTTTTCTGTGTGATTGTTTCCCCCTCGTTGTAGTTCCTCAAGTCATTGACGAACCTGGAAATAAGATATCAGCATATTGTATTATCAAACTTGTGCATACTTATTTAAATGAATACCGTACCACTTGACGAGGAAATGTTCACCAGAGGGTGATTCCACCATGTGGTCTGTTCTGGAACACCAGATGTACGATTCCAAATTATCTGCCTGACCAAACTTCTCAATAAGGTCATCCATATTATGCATGTAGCGGTACTTGGGCTTGACATCTTCCTCCTCGTTGAAGTGGAGATCCACTGACCACATGTGCTCCCCAGAAAGACAAACACTGATAAACTTTTTATTCTTCTTGGAATACATTAGACTCGAGAAAGGTTGTATAGTGCCAGAGGTATTGATGTTGATCCATCTTGAGCAAGACTCGCTGAAGGGCTTGCACAGACTTACCTGAGATCCAAAGAACTTGACCGCAACCACCACATCTTTCTTCTTTATGTCAGGTGAGTTGGACGTGGCCACGTTATGGATTCGAGAACTACTATGCAGAGGAGGTAGCTGATGTTTCACCAGGTCAGATGCTCTGTTATTGACCAGCATGAGACTTGTGGAATCATCCTCCGATTTTTCCAAGTTGACTCTCCAGCCATCTCTACGTAAAAATCCAACGGTCATTGTATCTCGGACCTCTTCTGCTAGTCCCTTGTCCTTAATCACGAGTTTGTCTTTATCTTCACCATCGTAGTATACTTGATCAGTGTTACAGTGTTTGGCGTTAAGGATGTGGTCAATCAACATGTACGAGTGTGTTGGCTTAGAAGAGAACATACGAGTCTTCTTGTTGTTGTGTCTCTGCAAAATTCAAGGTTTCAATTATTACAATAAAAGTAAAAACCAATAAGAAACCCTAGTTATTATTACATAATTATAAGAACTTACGATGACATTTTTGCAGATGGATGGCTTCAAGAGTCTGCTGATAATAAACTGAGACATCGTCGAAAGCCCTAAACTAGGTTGGTGATTGGTCGTCGACCTGTTTCTTCCATTCTTTCTCAATTCAGAGTTATAGAGAGGAATCCCTTGGCCACCAAGTTCACAATATAGAGGAGTCTTTATGGAAATACAACAACTTTTTCTAAGGAAATAAATAATAAGTAATAACCCATTTCAGTTTTTTTAATATAACAAGAAAATCATATATAACAAAATAATGGATGTTTTACTTGGTACAAACTCTATAATTTTTGTTTTCTAAACCATAACTGTTTTAACAAAAACAAATTATAATTACAAATTAGTAGAATGTGTGAGCACATAAAAACCTTATAAAAATATTTTATTTTTTATTTGGTAAGAAAAAATAATAATTATTTAATATGTATTTATTTTAAAATTTATTATAAAATAATTTTAATTACATTTAATTCAAACTTTTTAATAGTTTTTAGCGGGTTGTTCCATCAAATTTTAAAATTATATATACCAATACAACACATATTGAAAAATAGATTAGCCAATTTGATTATAAAGTATTAAAATCAAACTTTGCTCACTAAAAATGCAAAAATATTAAACGGATTGTTTTGTTTTTACTTTGTAAATACTGACAGGGCTCGAACATGCAGCTTCCGCCTTGACATGGCGGTGCTTTGACCAATTGAACTACAATCCCATTGAAATCAATTGGGCTGCCATTTCTTTGACTCTTATTTTGTTCTTTATCCAGAGAGATACTCCTAAGTAAACATTAAAATTATATCACATAATTTTTACAATGGTTGTTTTATTTTTAAAATAAAATATTTTCAAAATCATGATCTTACGATATAACGCGGGTTAAACTTATAATGTAAAATCGTTATTTAAATTTTTTTATCTTTACGATATACCTCTTCACAAATAACACACTATTCTCTTTTTTTACCTAAATTATTAGCTCAATTTTTATAATGTGAGTTAGGCAATTATAAACAAAAATAGATTACATAACTAAATAATCTAAATTACTAATAGCAAAATAAATAAAAATTCGAATTTGTAAAGAAAAATAAAAATGCTCTTAGAAGCACGGATCAAAATCTAGTACATATTAAATTGACACACTATTCTGGTTATAAGAAATATTCATTAAAAAAATAAAACTAATATTATAAAAATTGAACATTTGTATGTATGCTAGTCAAATTTTAGTGGATAAACACTGTCTTCTTCCACAACCATATATCAAACTTCCTTGGTCAAAAGATATTGTAGGGAAAAATTATATCTAGCTACACGAAATAGAAACCACTATATGAACACACATCTGGACAATACTAATGTATACAAAACTACATGAATTATATGATTCACATGAGAACATATATATAATATATGTTGTTATGTTGCTAACATTACAACTAAATTTTCGACGACCGAAATATTGTATCAGACTTCGAATTATTAACTCGGAAATAAACCACTCAATTATTAAACCATAACTGATAATAAAATTCCAACACAAATCAAAATGATCTTACACTAAAACAATTAAAGCCAAACTTTTTTTTAGAATCATTTACTTTGGGTTGGATTTTTATTATCGAATCTGGTTTAACAATTGCATCGTTTTGTTACGGGGTGGATAATATGAATTCTGGTACATTATTCTAGTCATTGGAAATTTGCTCGTGATGTTAGCAACATAACACCTTTTAATTCATGTAAACCATATAGTATGTGTAGTTTTATATATATAGTACTATTGTTCAGATGTGTGGTCATGTAGTGGTGTATCTTTCGTGTATCTAACAATCATTTTTCCATATTGTAGATCTCAATTTAAATGTGATAAGACTATTGCATTTCAGTTATGGTAACAACTTGTTATCAAATCTCATATTTTTAAAAGACTTGAAAATTATTTCGAAAGTAAACTCTATCCTCCACGGATCAATGAACCGGAAACGTTAAATAGTACTAGTAGTACATGAACCAAACCACAAAATTACCAAAACAGTTAAGAAGGCCACAAGAGCCACACAATATAGTAGAAGACATACGATCGTATCAAAGTGACTAGTAAGAGAATGGAGGAGGCCAGTATGGGAGCTCAGTGGACCTTAATGGAACTTTTTCTTCTGCGTGGAAGAAAGTCGTAGTAGTTTTGGTTGCGATATTGTGAACACCAAAGTTAAAGCCCGCATAATAGATTGAGTTAGGCCTGAGTCCAGGGGACGAGCTTGCAGGGACACATAACGCTTCACTATGTCCAAGAAAGATACAAAGATCTCCAATGTCCTTTGTGTAAATCAAATCACCACAAGATGTATCCAGTCTAAACACCAGAAACCCACGTGTTTTCTGGATCATTGTATTCCCCTCGGCTTTGTAGTTCTGCACGTCCATGCCAAACCTGATAATAAGATTTATATATGTTTCAGCATATTGAATCAATTAGATTAAAAAAAAAGCATATTGAATCATACTTGTGCATAAATATCCAAATAAGTACGTACCACTTGACCAGAAAATGTTCACCGGTGGGTGACTCCACCAGGTGGTCCGTTCTGGAATTCCAGATGTACAATTCCAAACACAAACTACGCAACTTTTGAACAAGGTCCTCATCATAATACATGTAGGATAACGTGGGCTGATGAAAATCCTTCTCGTCGTTGGAGTCGAGATCCAAAGACCACAAGTGCTCCCCAGAAAGACTAACAGTGACAAACTTTTTATTCTTCTTGGAATACATTAGACTCGAGAAAGGGCTTACAGAGCCAGATGTATTGATGTTGATCCATCCAGAGCCAGAGTCGCTAAAGGGCTGGCACAGACTCACATGAGATCCCGACAATTTGACGGCCACTACCAAATCTTCCTTCTTTATGTCGGGAGAATTGGAAACGGCCACGTTATGGATTCTAGAACCACTAGGCAGAGGAGGTAGATGATGTTTCACTGGATCAGATTCTGTGTTATTGACAAGCATGAGACTTGTGGAATCATCCTCAGATTTCTCCAAGTTGACTCTCCATCCATCTCTACTTGAAAATCCAACAGTCATCGCCTCTCTGACCTCCTCTGCGAGTCCCTTGTCCTTGATCATGAGTTTCGAGTGATATCTATCATCGTAGTATACTTGATCATTAGAACAGTGTGTGGCGTTAAGGAGGTGGTCAATCAACAAGTACGGGTATGACGGCTTACATGAGAACATCCGAACCTTCTGGTTGTGTCTCTGCAAACCCTAAACATTCAAGTATTCATACGTACAATTAGTAAGAACCAAAAAGAAAACCTAGTTATTACATAACTAATAAGAACTTACCAAAACATTTTTGCACACAGATGACTTCAAGAATCGATTGATAATGAGCTGAGACATGGTCGAAAACCCTAAACTATGTCGGTGATTTGTCGTCTGTTTTTTCAATATTTTCCATCTCCCTTAGTAATAGAGGGAAGGCTTGGTCACCAAGTTCACAGTTAAATGTATTAGAGAATCTTTATGAAGATAATAACAACTTGTTCTAAGGAAATAAGCGATTACCCATTTCAGATTATTATTTTAAGAAATGGAATATAATATGAGGATATATAATATGTATGATATTTTGGCATCCATCCAAGGAATCGTTTCCAGAATGGCATTTATCTCTGTTTATTTTTCTTTCTTTTTCTTCATTAACAAAAATGGGTTAATATACTAATTCTAAAACTTGAAAATAATGTATATTGAATCGAAAATATGGCCTTGAAGATGAGTAATACAAGTTACATACAAAAAGGTCAATCAGAGTCACTCTAGAAGCTGGACTGCACCGATCGAAGGAATTGTTTCCCTCAGTTTTTGAGTCAACGCGACACGAACCGTCATGACTCCAGCAGCTGGTCCAGTGAGCCGAACCTTAACCACGTAACCATCGATCTCGACAAACTCAAGCCCCCCACCTCCGGTTCCTGATAGGTAAGGCCGTAGCTCAGAGAGAACCTGAACAAAGTCATCAAACAGAGAGGGGCCATTCTGATCAATTTTTAACCAAGGGGCACAAATAAACATCAACTCTTTTTTTAATTTCACAAATCAAACCTTTTCGATGTTTTCCTCGTTTAGCTCTAACCCTCCTGCCTCGGCTTCAAGAAACTGTTCGACGGACATGATTTCAGGAATCTTATCTCGGAGACGACTCTCGATTCCCATCTTTAAGGTCATAGATGAGCTAGGACACGACCCACAAGCTCCTTGTAGCTTTAGAACCACCACAAGCCCGTCGATTTCATGCAGCGCCACGTTTCCTCCGTCGGCCATTAGCGACGGGCGTACTTCGTCCAGCACTATCTCCACATTCTCTTCCGTCAACGGCATGACGCAGCTCGGCGACACAAAGTGAGCTATACTAACGCACAAGAATCTAATCAAAATTAACGTTCTAAGAGATTGGTAATGGTTTTGCAAAATCAATAAGAATTTACCTGCCCGTTTTTTCAAAGGTCGAGTTTGGCGAATCGAAGAAAAATGTATTCTTTGAAATTGACCCCTGAGGAATGTACTGCATTTGGAAGAGACCCCACAACTATCTGAAATTGCGTTCTAACACAAGCCAAGGAGGAGGAGGAGAAATCAGAAGAAAATAAAACGAGAGTAATTTTCTGCTGAAGCAAGATGAAAGTGAAAACAAAACCTTAGAATTGAGAAGTGAGGAGCGAAAATTAGGGCTCTTCTTAGCCGAGGAGATGGAGAGGTTCATCAAAGCAATTCGGGTTTGACCCGAAACCGAACCCATTTGAAACCGTTGCTTTTATGATCAAGAAAACTGTCAGAAATTAAATAAACCCTTCTCGAATAGTGGCGGAAATCGGCTGGATTGAGATTTTTTTCCAGGAAAATCTGGGGAGAGAAGAATGAAAGAGGAAAAAAAAAATGAACTAATTTTTCATTGGTGGATGATGATACGTCTTCGAGATGATTTCATTTTGTGGTCAAGATTTTTTACTCTTTTTTTTCGGCAACATCTTTTTTTTTGTCAACTTTTCGGTCTTTTCTCGGCAACATCTAATATCATTAGAAGGCCCATTGGGCAGAATTACATAGTACAAAATGAAGAATAATAAAATCGTACAAAGCAAATGGGCTTCAAGGCCCGAAACATGAAGTCAAGGCCCAATAAACTTGAGACCGAAAAGTAGGGTTTTCGAATAGACACTAGAAATGTCGAGAAACCGAGCCGCCACGTGTCAGAAGATGCATAACGCCGACCAGTATCTCCGATCATCCAAGCACCGCTGATCCCGCTTCGTTTTAACAACTATGCCGATCAACTCTGACCAACCATCACAAACGCCGCATAAAATTACTATTTTTAACCACCGCATCACTGTCATCATCATCGATATACTTGCGCGACATATCCGTTGAATCCATCAAGGATTTGCCGGAAGAACAGAGAAGCACCAGTCGAACCTGTTCAGTCGATCGGGCCAAGAAGCCGACGACTCATAGTGCTCGATAACGCGGAAGAGAGGCTAAATAAATCTCGGTGCCGCTACGGAGAAGACGACGGAGAAGACCAGTTATTCCATAAGAAAGCCGGAAAAAAGATCGGTATAGAACCGACAACAAAAACGGTCTATTTCTCCGGTATATTACACCAAAAGAAGGGAATCACCGCAGGAACTGAAAAGAAAAGCTCACAACAAAAATAACCAGAACGCCGGTGAGGCAAAAAGCTGAACGCCGGTGAGTCAAAAAGCTGAACACCGGCGGTCGGAACTGAGTGCGAGATGAAGAACTTTGTAGAAAGAAGTTGGAGTGTTTTCTTTTTTTTTTTTGTCAACTGATAGGATTATATTGATGAAACTGAAACACAAAGTTTAATACAAAGCCCAAAAGACAGGCAACAAAGCCCAAACCACAGGCAACAAAAGCCTACAACAGAGGCAACACAAGCCCATAAAGGGTCGCTAAACGTACAATTAAAGGAAACATAAACCAAGGAAATCCAACTCAACTCATCGCAACTCAAGCTTGAAACAAGATAGCAGCAATCGCAAAGAACAAAGGAGCGAGATAAATCGTCGTAGCCCGCGGCACACCGAACGATAACATCAACCACCTGGAGACACTCAGAGAGACACTCTCTCCCCAACCCAAAACCAAGAAAAAGGACTTCATAACCCGACAAGAAAGAACCTAAGAAAGTTCTCACAAACCACTTTCGGATGCGGAAAAGACGCACTCATAAACGTCTAACTTAAACCTAGATAGAAGTCCTAAACACAACCCAAGTCTCCAACGAAGCCTAAGCAATCCAAAACCCAAAAAACCTTAAAAACATGATTGAAAAGCACTCACAAGGCAAACGACGACTAACCACCAAGAAACAAGTTGAGATACTAGAAACAAGTTAGAACACCAAGTTTCCAAAAGAAAAGGTAATTGAAAATAAGCTTCTAACACCGATAAATCCACATCGCATAAAAACCACACGGACCAAAATCCGGACAGCAACAATCCAACCTAGACCAACCCTAAACCAACACCCAAAAACCACAGATCTGCTCCTAAACTACCAAAACCAGACCACAGCCATACGAAGAATAAGAAGCACGACCGATATCTCTTACCCCATCTGCAACAAGCACTCACCGAGGAGATGAAATGGCGACGGAGGCATGAGGACACGGCGCCAGACGCGAGCAGCTGAGGTAACCAGCAAAGCAGCGACGACCAGAGAGATGCGGAGGCGACGGCCGATGGGAAAAGCGGAGGTAGATGCGCCAGAAAACCGTTGAAAGAGGGCCGAGGGACGGAGGAGCGAAATACAACTAAGCAGAGGAGAAAGAGGAGGTGACGAGCCGTCGAGACGCGCCGGCGGTGAAGCCAGGCGGTGACGACGGCTCACCACGGCGACGGCGGCGCTTACTAAAACCTAGATCGAGCTGTTTGGGTCGAGAGAGATAACGAGACAGTCGAGTTGGAGTGTTTTCTAGAAAGAGGATTTTTTTACTCTAATAATTTTTTTTTTTGTCATCTGTATTTATATTAACAAAAGGCCATAAAAGCCACCACCGAAACAAAAATTCAAACAATTCACCCACTGCACATCACCTTCACAGAGGTTGAACCCAAAAAATTACTACAAAACAACCTCAGCTCACGAAACAAAGGGAGTGAAGTCATCATGCTTAACCAAAACACCTTACGAACTAAAAAGAAACTTAGTGCTCAGTTACCTCAAACATGAGAGTCCAACAGGACATTACCAAAGAACACTACTAAAGTTAAAACGAACAAACAGAAGGCATAACCCTTTCATTCTCAAAGAGATCAGCTAACCAAAAGGGTTGGTTAGATGCCACATACGACTGATACAAGACACAACGATCCACGCTTTGAGCAATGATAGTAGCCCCTCTATTCGCTTGTCTTGGTTCGACTTTAAGCCTCCAATTCGTGATGCTAGCCAGTTCACGAAGCAACACAGTTGCATAACACCGGTAGGATGGCCATGCCCTCGGCCTTAAGATACAATAATTAAATACAACAATTCCAACGAACGCCCCAAAGAAATAATAATACGTATTAGTTTCTTTTATTGGTCAAATACGTATTAGTTTATTATTATTATCAACCCAAAAATTCAATTATTATTATTGTGTCCCATAAAAATAGTTACTTTTTTTATTAGCGTTTACAGGATTCTCAAATACTAAAATTACGTGTTAGATCGCGTTTACAGGTTTTTCCTCTGTAAATTTATGGGTTTAATCTTCATCTTCTTCCCTCTTCCATATCTTTCAGAAGCTGATGAATACCCTTTGCGACTCGTTTCTCCTTTTTGTTGTGTTCTCGTTTTCGTTTCGAATAAACTCGACCCGACTTAGATCTGTACTGGTCTCCTCGGTTCGATTTCTTTCCGATTAACCTCGGATCCTTTCCGATCTCCTTCCCGGCTCTTCATCCCGCCACGTCGTCTGTTTCTCTTCGGTGTCTCTCTCGGTGGCTCCCTCCTCTTGGAGTAATATCTTCATTGCTTCTCCCACCGCCTCGGGAATCAATAGGCTGATTCGATTTCGTTCTCAGCCGGCGTGAAGCTTCCTCGGTAGGGCGTTCTCCGGTGTGATATTCGCGGCTGTGCTTCTTCTCTTGCAGGTCTTCTCCGGCGGTACTTTTTAGGGGTAAGGTTCGATCGGCAGCAAGGCGTCTCTTTTGTGCAGAGTTCCGGTTTGCGGAGGAGGTTTCCGGCGCTTTCCCGTCGTTTGGATTGTCAACGGCGGCTGCATGTCGAATTGCCTCTCCGGCTGCCACGTGGGTCGGCTTGTTCTTATCCCGTTTGGGATTCTTTTGGATCCATCTTGGGCTTCTTTCAAACCTTTTTGTATCTCTGTTGGGCTTTCACTTGGGGCCTTGTTGTAAAACTTTTGCCCTTTGGGCTTTTCTTATGAAAATGTTGGCCAAAAAAAAAAAAAAAAAAAAAAATACTAAAATTACAAAACTAAGAGCATCTGCATTAGTGAACCCCTTATGGGGGTTCTTAAATATTTTTTATTATTAATTTTTTTTTTTTTTGTAGATGGAGGAGAAAAAAAAGAAGAAAAAAAATAACCAATGAAACGACGCCACGTTAGCAAGCACAGTGACAAACTGCCTCTTAGCTCAGCTAAGAAATTTTGTGGGTGCAGATTCTTAGGAAAATTAGTTTTTATTGGATCTGTCTAGGTTCTAGAGCTAAGAACTCCTCTAGAACCTCTAATGCACATGCTCTAATGACCAGTCAATTCTGTTTTTGATCATTCGTGATGGTCAAGTGTTGTTTTGATCTTGACAAAAAAGTGCTGTTTTGATAAAATTTATATGGCAAGTAAACTAGAGAAATTAAATTGAAATTCTTATTGAAAATAACAAATATTGTAGTTTACAAGATCCAAGAATACTTAAAAGTTACAAAACAAAGCAAAAAACACTGGACTGGTCAGGTCTGGTTTGGATCCTGACTAAACTAGTGTTCAACATCTGATGTTTCTGGAACATAAACTATACCTTTCTGGGACTTTTAAGTTTTTTATGAATGAGGAATGCAGGACTTTTTGTGGTAAGGCTTTCCACTGGTGCAACCAGAAGGAACCACAGAGACTTGGAGTATTCCTTTCCACTCTTGTCCAGGTTTCAATCTGATCGGTTTCTCGACAGCCACGCTTTCCACAGCAACAAAACGCCTGTAATCTTCAACTCCCAAATCGGACACTTTCTTCTCCCATGGATTCCACACGACTGCAGATTGTGTTATTATTATTACTAAAGCAATCTTTATGTGTCTATATGTGCATCAAATTACGTATAAGAAAATCTCAAGTCTTTACCAGCATCAACTTGTCCTTCCTTGTGTACCACGATTGTCTTCTTTTGCTTGCGGTCCACGATTCTGATTTTATTTGGAGTGCTTAGGTAAAGCCTGTCAAGCTATTTTCAAAGAGTTACCAGTGTTTTCTTTTCCTTTTAAGTGATGAATTTGGAATTGGCAAAAATAGAAAAATAGATAAGAGCTTACCTGGGAATTAAAAGTTATAACTTTGGCATGATCAGTGAAACGTGTTCTGTTCTTTTGTTGGTCAAGATAATCCAAATTATGCAATCCTTCCACTTGGATTTGACTGAACACAAGAAACTCATATATATATATCTTTATATAATATAGTAATATATATACTAACACCAAACAATAAATAAGAACTGCGCAATTATATGCTATGAAAACATTCGAGAAAGAAACAAAGATGTTTGAAACGATTTATAAAAGAGATATGGGAGCTAGATGATGGCTCCCTCGGGTCTAGCGATCACAAAGAGTTGGCTTGAAAAGGAAAAAAAAAGAATATTGTGATGAGATTACCTGATATCGGAAACAGAGAAATAGGGGTGAAAACCACATGTGAAGTTGAATGGCTTTACATCAGAATTCCTAACACGAGATGTCAACGTCAAATCTCCTCCACGCCCCAATGCTATTCTCAGTCTATATACAAACCTGAAATATGGATACAGAGGTGGTCACAAGGCTACTACTTTCTATGAGAACTAAGCAAAAAGGTCTTCATATTCTATGTATACGTTCTGAGGAGTTACGGAGTTCTAATTCAAAATTAATTGGTTATGAGTGGATAAACTTCTTATGAAAAGTGGTGGAAGAATATGAAAGAGAGAGAGAGAGGTTCAAGAATCTTACTTATGAGGCCAGATCTTCAGATCATCTTTGGTTGATCTTAGGATAAGGTCAACGCAAGCACTAGAAGAAGGATGTGATGGCAAAGGAGGTGGATTAGCATCAATTTTCCAGAACCTCTGTCTTACAAAGCCATGTGCGGGAAGTGGACCAGTGTTACTATACTGCATTTTACAGAAATAAAAAAATGCATTTCATTAACAAAACAAATTATACATCATTCGGTTAAGAATAATAAAAAAGATTCCAAAACACATACTTGCGGAAACAATACTGGAATTCCTCCACGAATTGGTGTTGGAGGCTCGAATATAGCCTGCACAAATACATAAGTACAGCATTTCAGATCTCACTCGTTTAAAGCTCTCATACAATCTTGAAGGGTGAATCTGAAGTACCTTGGTACTCATAAAAAGTAAGTCCTCTCCTTTCTCATTCTTCCAAGAAGTCACTTGACCTCCATACAAGTAAACCTGATATTATTTTACCAAACAAACGAGTCAAAATCTGCAGCAAGCAATTCAAGACCATCACTAACTTCATCGGGAAGTTATGTCCAAAAGATGAGACGATACAAATTTTCTTATTTACATAACTATCACAGATCAAAAGTCAAAACTCAGGATTTCAAATAGAAAAAAAGGATTCACAGATGCTTTGTTTAATATAATAAGAAAAGAAGAGTACCTCGAAAGATCGGCCGCGACGGTCGCGGATGATGAGCTTGTCGAGACCATTGATGCCTTTTGTCCGCTCAAAGAGACGATGCTCTTTAGCCATGGCGACTACTGACACGAGCATAGCCCATAAGAAGATCAGATTTCCCTTATTCCCCATGAAGTTCTCGTTTTTCTTTCACTGTTCACTCACGAGATCACGAAGACGATACCTTGTTAAAAGTTTCTCTTCTCATAAATAGGCCAAAGGGAAGGAGCAAAAGGTCAACGACTGAACAAGAATTGTAACGTACAATTTATCTCATTTGATTTTTTTTTTTTTTTTTGTCATCTTTTATTAAACATCAAGGTGGGATACAAGGGTAGGATACATTGGAGGGATACTAAGCTGGCAAGGAACACAATCCTTCCAGAGACAAAGCCGGCGATATTCACAGATCGAACATCCCGGAGACGAAGATAAAAGACGAAAAAAACACAGTACAACCACAGAGACTAGAAACAAAGGTCAAACGATAAAGTCAAAATAGCATTGGAAGCGAATAACTAACACGAATAACTACTTGGCATGGCTATCTACGATGTCTCATTATATTGCTTCCACTCTAATGAAGCCACGAGATCACACAATAGCACAGACCTCTCGGAAACCGCTATGACCCTGACACGGGTTTCGGAATCCGGCTGCTAGACTCCCAAGCAAAGTCAACTCAACTATGACCACCTAATAAAACTAAGACTAACAAGTAAAAAGTACAAAAAGTCAAAAGAGAAGGAAAGACAAAAAACAATACACGTGGCCAAAAAATTGCAACATATTACTACAGAGAGACACGGAGAGAGCATGTGTAGATACTGTAGAATCCCCGTCATGCAACCCGGACAAACACAGAATCGTCGCCGGAAAACATGGAGCACACGTCAAGACAAGGTGAGCATACACCCAAACCACTACCTAAACAAACTGGGACAAAAGAGGGCCACAACACATGGAGAACGTGAGCAAAGACTACCGGAAAAGGCAGCGTCAGAGGAACGCGGGAGATGAAGAGGCGTCGTCACGGAATCAGACGCAACCATCATCACCAGAAGACAACCGCAAACGCCGGTAGAGAGAGAGCGCCGACGGTCCACCACGCCGGAGACACCAAACCAGCTGAGAAGGAGCGGAAAGAGACAGAGACACGCCGCAAAGGAAAACTACCGATCTATGTACCGCTCACCGGCGTCGACCATGACCGCCGGGGAGCTCGAGTGAACCGGAAGACTTGTTGTTTGTCGCAGTCGCCTGTTGTGTCGCCTGGGTTTTCCTTATCTCATTTGATTTAGAAATTACTTTATTTTGTTGAACAAAGAAACGAGAAAAGTCCTTATTTTGTCATTTTCCCCGCATTTCCAGCTCAGTGTCAGTGACATATATTATCATTAAATTAAATTTCTTTTGTCAGTAATATATTAAATTAAACTAAATTAATTTATATTCTGATCCACATTAAAGCACTCGACTAAATTAACATGTCCTGTTAGTCATAAGAGTAAGTCCAACACGGGATTTAAGAACACTCACAGCCGTGTTATCGGCGTCGGTTTCTTAACTATTCATTTTTTTGTTTTTTTGTTTTTGTTTTTTTTAATCTGTCGAAAAAAAGAAAAAAAAAATTGACCAATAGCATCGCGTCACGTGGCGTGAACAGTGTAAGGATCGATCTTTAGATAAGGATTTTAAGAGACAGTTTCTTAACTATTCACGTGGGCCCCACGTGGGACCCACGTGAATAATTAAGAACCCCTACCCTTAAGAGTATCCCCAATGGTGTAACCCCATTGGGGTTCTTAAAAAAAAAAATTTAATACTTTTTTTTTTCGGATCCTTAAAAAAAAAAAAAAAATTAAAAAAAAATAGACGAATCACAAAGTGACACGTGTCTAAACAGTATAAGGAGCGATCCTTAGATAAGGATTTTAAGGAACCGACTGTTAACTATTGTGTGGGGTCCACGTAGGACCCACACAATATTTTATATTTTTTTTGTTAAGAAACTATGATAAGAAACGCTGTTGTTCTAGCTCTAAGAACCTCCAATGTTCATGGTCTAAGACCATGTGCATTAGTGAACCTCCTCTTGGGGGTTCTTAAGTTTTTTTTATTATTAAATTTTTTTTTTTTTTTGCAGGTGAAGAAAAAAAAAAAGTAAAAAGCAAAAAAAAAAAAAGGATCAACCATAGGCCGCCACGTCAGCCAGAACAGTGAAGAACCAGTTCTTAGGAGCTCTTAATTAAGAGCCGGCTCTTAAGATTATTGCATTTTTTAAATTTTTTTTTTTTAAAGATTCCTTATGAACCCGTGCACAAATCGATGATGCACTTGCTCTAAGCAGGGGTCCTTAACAAAAAAATTATAAAATATTGTATGGATCCCACGTGACCTCACACAATAGTTAACATCCGATTGCTTAAATTCTTTATATAAGGATCGATTCTTAGATTGTTCATGCCACGTGTCGGCAAGTCATTGGTCCTTTTTTTGAATTTTTTTTTGGCATCTGAAAACAAAAAAAATAAAAAATTATTAAATTTTTTTTAAGAACCCCAATGGGGATATCACCATTGGGAATGCTCTAAAGTCCTTTAAAAATTTTGATCAAAAAAGTTCCTTTAAAATTTATTGCTTTCCGCTAACAGCATAATTAGAAGTATTCAGTATTCTTTTAGGAAAAAGTAACAAAGTTTCTAACTTAAATTACTTTTTTGTTGAAAAATATTTGAAAACAACTCTGAGATTTTTAACCGAACCGTTCGGATATTTCGGTTAGTTTAACTTTTAATTTTGGTTTTTGATTCGGTTCGATACGGTGGTGATAGGAGGCACAATGAGAGGCGTGGTGGGAGCCCCTCAAAGAATGTTTCTCCCAAGTCATATGCCTCCCACTGCACCTCCCACCACGGCCGCATCCAAAGAATGAACAGGATGTTAATTGTTAAATGTTTCTTCTATTGCCTTTGCTATGTGATCTCATTTCACGAGTCTCCAATGTAATGACAAGTTACTCATTCTATCATATATTATTATATTTTGGCTCGTCTTTGGTAGAATGAAAAATTAATGGCTTAAAACAGAAAGTTGAATTCTGTGTAACGAACGACTAGAATGTATAATTTGGCATCAATCAAACTGTCTACAAGAGTTTGGAATTGTCTTTAATAAATCCACAAACCAGTTACAACTACGACTACACTACAGATACATTTATGAATATGTACGAACATGCCCCACAATCATAACAACGGCTATGATAAAATTACAAACATTCTTCACAATCATTTGCTTTCAACAATGATTGTGAAGTAAACCTTTCCAATGTAAAACCTTTGCAATGAATCTCCAGCTTCCATGAAAAGTAAATTGTATCATCGACTAAATATGAGTCAGCCACTGTCTTGAATCAGAATAGCTAACTCATCTCCTCGATTCTTGGTTTTCTGCACAACAGATTAACAAAGCGACATCATCAATTCAAGTAGGGCTAGAAGTCCGGTTCTTCAGGTCGGTTCGGTTTTTCGGTTAGTTCGATTTTAAAAAAATTTCCGAAATTCGGTTTTGGTTTTCGGTTTATTTCGGTTATCAAATGATATATCAAAATTAAACGAATTTTGTTTTTCAAATAAAAAAATATCGATTTAGTTCGGATAATTCGGTACGGTTCAAAAAAAATTAATGTATTTTGATTAAAATCGGTTTATTTTGGTTAAAATCGATTTATTAAAAAACATCGGATAACCAATCGGTTCGGTTAGTTCAGTTCGTTAAAAATCTCCCGCCTAATTTCAAGTCTATTCAGTCAAGATGAGGAAGTTAGTACCTTCACCAACGGGCTGTTCCAAACGAGTAACAATATGTTTCCCATATGTGTATTTCTTCAACGCAGAAGCATGCACTCTGACTCGGCTAGACAATGCTGCACGCTGATCAACAGTACACGTCTCAAATATCTTCTGCACCACATAGTTTCCATACTGGTCCTTCATCATCATCTGTTAAAGGATGGCTTACAGTTAATCTCCCATCAGTTAACATGAAAATGTATCAGGTTTGGTCCATTTGCTCACCAATAGACTATCATAGCTCTCTTCAGGCCCTGCAATCTCTTTGATGATGAGGTCCCGCTCAATCCGACCACCATACTCCAGACACTTCTCTATAACATTTGATGCAAATTTATGTAGACTAAGATGCACGATGTGACCTGATAGTTTCCTCACGATTCTCTCTCGTTCTTCAGATGTCCCTTTCTCCAAGACATGCTGCCAAATTGTGGGATTTTGTTTTATTTCAAATTCAGTTGCAAAAGATTTGTGAGTTTAAAATGGTATGACAGACCTGTGTGACATAATTGCCATATTGGTCCTTGGATAGGACACATACTGATTCAAGTATCTCCTCAGTGATGAACTGACACTGATGCTCATCTGAGCAACGCTCCAGAAGCCTCTATACATAAGGGAAATGAAAACATGAATATGCATTGTTCTTGAATAATAATGAGAGACAAAAACAGTCGCTTAACTGAGTTCTTGGTACCTGTATGACACGGCAGCCATAAGGATGCATAGAGAGCGATGAAACTTGACCACGGAATGCAGATAACATGAATTCAACTCTGTCTGCGGGGATACTCTCAATGCATTTCTGGATCACATGGTTTCCATTTTGGTCTCGAACACATCTCATGACCTGCCCGTCAAGTTCACGTGCTAAACGAACTCTTTGATCAGGTTCTATGACATCAAGAGCCTACACCAGAACAAAGTTTCACTCATGAGTCAACCGTTTAAACAAACTCCAAGTCAAGACAACATGAAGTGACTTCAGTACCTTTTGTATCACACGACAACCGTACATCTGCAGACTAAGTGGTACTATCTGTCCCATGAGTTGATCAGCAAGTTCCTTTCTCTGAGATAGGTTTCCGTATTCGAAAAACTGAAACAGATATCACAAATAATCAAGACAATGGATAGAGTAAGACATAGGGTCAAGTAAGAACAGACCTTCTGAATGACATAATTGCCAAATACATCTGTCATTAGTTTGCAAGCATGAGGAAGAATTTCTCTAAAGACAGCTGCTTTCTCTTCTGGATTACAATTCTCAAGCTTCTGCTGAATGAACCGGCTCCCGTGCTGATCCGCACTGAAAGGAAACAAGGTTTTACTAACGTTTGTTATTATATGGCTGAGAAGAAAACCAAGAGAGATGAAAGCTTGCCTGAATTCAACAATGTGTCCTGTGATGTCTGATAAATCAAACCTCCTGCCTTTGCCAGATTTCAGATCTTCAAGAAAACTGCACAATCTCGGGCCATTGGTACCTTCCAAGCTTCCATGTGGCTGCCACCCAGGATATGCCTCTACATAGGGAAGAACAGAGCCAGGTGAAAGAGGAGTACCGGGCTGTGTAGGCAGATACTGTACCATAATGCCCATATTTGGCTGGACTCCATAATAGTTAGGACCCATCAGTCCCATTCTACCCATATTAGAGTTACTCGGCCCCCTTTGCCGGACGAACTTCGGCTCATCTTTCTGAGACTCATGACCATTCTTATGGCTCCCCCTAGCAGTCATTGGGTCCATCTGCCCGAATGACTGTTGACTGTACTGCATATACATAGGATCTTGAAAAGAAAGTTGACCCGGTGGAGCATAGAACTTCTCAGCATACTGCACTTCACCTCCGTGGACTACACTTCCAGCACTCGGCCCAGGTAACTGAGGAATAAATTCTGGACCAACAATAAGCGGAACGGAACCATGGGAAGGGTATCCAGATATAAACTGTGGGTGTGGGATCATGTTAGTGTATGGTCCATAACCATATTGAGGAGAGTAAACAACAGGAGACTGCATATTGTAGACTTGAGCTGGTGAAGTCACATAAGTCGTTTGGGTAGCAGCATAAAGCGGAGGCGGAGTGAAGCCTGAGGACTGAAGCACATACTGACCATCATTCAAATACTTGTAAGGTTGTCCATAATGAAACTGTCCGGTCCCGTTAACTCCATCACCATGATAACCACTTTGAATCCATGTTGCATTATTTTGTTGTTGATACATCTGCCTTTCTGACCTTACATTCCTTGGTTCTCGAGGGTGTTCAGCCGTTCCTGATCCAGATATGTTAGTACTCTTCATCTTAGAGATGATAGTTGATTCATCAGGAATCTTCTCAGTGCCAACTGAAGCTCTAGTCACTGAAGCAGCATCATCTGACAACTCCGAGACATTACCACTCTCATCCGCTGTGTTCATTTCACCATTTGAAGAGTTAGACCGACTATGTTGAGGAGTTGGACCAGACGAACTATCATCCTGCAACCACAAGAGGTTCAGTTTTAACTTATAATAAGTTTCAAAAACCTTGAAATTTACATGAACTTAAAGAAAAAGAATGACATTTTTACAACTCACAACCAGAATTCAATGAGAAGGGAAAGAAAGCAGAAGCCGAACCTGCCTGAAAGCAGAAGGTGAAAGACTAATGTCCATCCCATTAGTCCAATCTGAAACACTATTAACAGACTGCTGTTGAGAGCTTTCATCATCAGACACTTCCTTATGAATAGGAAGTGTACCTTGGGACAGATGAATAGGAGAATTAACTTTATTCAAGCCCCGGTTAGTTCTAAATCTACCTACACGACTGTCTACGAGTTGATACTCAGTAGGGCAATAAATAGGTGGAGAGGGTATGCGGATCAGGTTGTGTTTATTATGAATGGTCTGAGGCTCTTCACGCGCGTGCTTGTGAAAACTCGGTGGCTTCTTGTTATTATAAACTGAGCTGCTCTGTCGTGACAATGGATTATCAACAGCTAGAAACGATCCCTCCATGTTCGGAGGCGCACTTCCACTTCGGTTAGGAACAGAAACAGGCCTAGAATTAGACCATCTTTCGTTGTTTTCAGACATCCTAATAGGGTTCTCAGTTGCCATTGCTCCAAGGTTATTGCTTTTCTTAAGTCTTCTTCTTCTACAACAAGAACAAGAAGTGAGAATTAACACACACACACACACACACACAAACTAATGACCAATAAAATCAACAGAGAAATGCAATTCAAACACAACTAATTCATAAACATGATAAGCAAACATGTTCATAAAATGAGCAAATGATACATAGATTCTAGTCAAAATCTCTAACTTTCCTCAAGTTTATACATCCTTATAAACCTTTTCTAAATCGAGTAGTAAAAGTGTTTAACTGAAAAGTAAAGAAGACTGAACAACCAATTGCAAAGCCTTAAAGACTACGACATATCTACAAGACCATGTAAAATGCTCATCGAAAGAACGAGAAAACCCAAACGAGAGGCAGAGAGAACGAGAAGAAACAGAGTGTAAGTAGGACGAAAATGAATGAAAAAACGATGAGCTTTTTTCCATTAGCGAGCAGAAGTGAAAGAAGGGAGAGAAGAGGTGACTGCTCTTCTTCGCTTACCAGACTATTGGGGAGGAAGCCAAAAATTCACTGTTTAAGAAACCCTAGATTCTGCTGCTCTTAAGTCAGTCAAAGAGACAAGGATGAGAGAGAAGAGACAAAGGGTTATTGTTGTCTTTTTTTAATCAAAGGATATTGGTGTCTAAAACTAAAAAGTGACCATCTTTGGCAAAGTCAAGTGGGATTTTTAATTGTTTGGATTTTTATCCGGTAATGGGAAATAAAAAACTATTTCAACCATTTTTCTTTTCCGCCAAGTTTATGGAGTTTGACTTTTTGAGCATTATCGGAAAACCAATATATCATTACTTATCGGCAAAATATATTTCCACCGTTAAGAATGGTAACGGCTATGGAAGCGGATTAGTTTGCGAACGGTCAAGACCGTATTTTTGTACAATTTGTAAGTTTTGGTCAACTGTAATGCAAACAAAAATAAATTAAAGAAATTTATTGTGGATCAAATGCAAATTAGTTTTGTAAAAAAAAAAAATTGGTCTGCAACACACACAATCGGCTACAAAATTAAAATGGTTTAATCTGTTGTTGATTTAGTCCACTGGAAGTACAATAACCATTCAAAACCGGAGTATAAGAAAATTGTTGTTCTACTCTAACTACAACTAGCTTAATTAATCTATTTTAACCATCGTTTTAAACATTCTACATAATATTATGTTTAATTAGTGTATAGAACATATTTTTATGAACAGTAATCTATTTAAATATTTTTATTATGTGTAATAAAAAAGTAATATTTTTTTAAGTTTTTCGTCAAATTGAATATCATAAAATACACACAATGATTGAAACATACAACCAATTTATGTATATTAAAATACGTTTTTTAAAAAGGATTGCAAAGAATTACTGGGATTTATTTTAAGTAACCCTTGAACTCAAAATATTGTAATACCAAACATATCCAAACGTGTAGCTTTTGAAATTGTTTGCGTTTCCAGTGAAATCCACACAATCCGTACAAACAAGCGCTGTACAGTTTCCTGATTTGCAGTGACAGAAAAGTGGTGTCAACTTGAAACCTGAGTCACGTGAAGCGTCAACTAATGTCCTTATCGGGTAAAACAGATTTTGGATTGGTAGTGATTGTTCCAACTCTTTAATAGTTCTTAACCTTCCTTTTGGATTACTTTTCATGAAGTTTTTGGTGATCTAGTATCTTGGATATAATTACTTGGTTATATTATATAGTTCTGGTCAGATACAAAAAACAAATGTAATGACTAATGACTATAAAAGAATACAATTACGAGGATGTTACCCATGTAAAGCACATATTTATCTTAAGATAATTTATAAAAGAGAAATTGCATCGTATATACAAGCTTTTATGTGTATTTAAGCTAATGGACAAACACTGTTGATTCTTATTTTTATACCGGTTTTACCCCTATATTCCTAAAGATATCTATAGATTTTTATGTTCAATTTTATTCACACTCAAAAGTACGAGCAAGTGGAACCTCTCTCTCTCTCTCTCTCGTAGAAATTAAGCTTCATCTTCAATTTTCAATTTTCTTGATTAATTAACCGACATCTTTTGAGAGAGAAAGAGATGTAGTGATCTTCTCCAGATCTATTCCAGTTTTTTTTTCTAGATATTTTTTTTTCCAGAGCTATTTTCTCCGTCATGGTTTCAAATCTTGAATCCTTCAACATTCCATTATGTTGATGTTTAATCCACCTCCGGCGTTTTTTGTGCTGAAGGCCCATGGAGATTCCATTTTTGTGGTTGTGTTCTCTACGCGTGGTGACGATGGCGATGGTGGTTCACTCGATCCGACAGAGAAAGCAGTCCTCGTGTAGCGCATTCAACGACGAAGGTCAAATCAAATGGTGGATCTGATTTTGGCTGCGATTCCGGTGACTCGGGGTGAGTCTCGCTCGAGTCGACTCAGTGTTGTGATGCGACGAGAGTGTCTCGGGAGTGGAGCTCTAGTGATGGTGGAGAAGACGAGTTGAGGAAGTGGAGCTCTAGTGATGGTGGAGAAGACGAGTTGAGGAAGACCGGGTGTGATTCGGATTCGAGTTCGAGTATGGTGGTGGTGAGTGAGGAACGAGTCGATGAAACAAGGTCGAGTACGATTGTTTCATGTGCAGTTGTTAGAAAGTGAGAGGAAACAATGGTAGAGGTAAGGGAAAGAGAGAGAGTGACGGCGGAGAAGAGATAGAGTGAAGACGGAGAAGAGTGAGAGTGACGACGGAATTTCCCGGCGGATGCGATTCTCGGCGACGGACATCGTCTTCTCGTTAGCATTTTGATTACGACTTGTATTTATGGTAATCAATACTTCTATGGCAATTAAACAAAAACAATCGTTTTATCTCGTTAAAAAAATATTTATCAATCAACATATGCATTTGCTATGATATATATAATACCATGAACACAAATTCTAAAATTAACTAGCTAATAATTGTGTTAACACAACAAAGTTAACACATGTATAACTTTGTTAACATGTACTGTATTTAATTTGCTGAATTGGCCCAATAAGTACATACAAACTAATCTGAACAATTAATTAATAATTGATTGGTTAATAATTTAATTAACTTATTGAGTGAATATGACTAATGTTTCAGAAATATTTGCCCAAAAAATCGATAGATAACAATTTTGTTAGTGCATTAACCAAATAATTATTGATAAATTTTTATATGATATATAATAACTTGAACATCCAATATAAAAATTAACTAGTTAAGAATTGAGTTAACATGCATTATAATTATGTTAACACGTACGTAATTTATCTAATAGACCCAATGAATATAAATAAATTTGTTAGAAACTTAATATATAACAATTTTGATATCGTCTCACACAATAAATTATTGATATACTTATATATTTTATATGTAACACAATAATTTGAATACACATTTTAAGTTAACCAGTTAACAATCAAGTTAGCATGCATCATAGTTGTATTAACATATATTTAATTGAGAATCTAACTCACTAAATCAATTCAACGATAGAGAATAAATGTATCTGAAATATTTACTGAGTTTCTCATCTAATCGTCGTGCATATGTGTTTAATTTATAATTTAATTTAGTTAGAAAGAGAAAGAGGAGAGAGGAGAGAGAATACAAAAAAACAACTTGTACCGGGAAGACAATTTTATACAGGGAGGGCAATGTCGTCATTTTAATAAGTCTAACAAAGACTTATGTCATATCTTAGATGGTCTCTTAGTTTTGCGTCCCTTTTGGGTTTTCTGTCTAATTATCTCTTTATAAAACATATATCATTGATATATATATAGTTTTAATACAAAAGTACGATAACTTTCATTGGATTCTTAACATTCATCCAACTAATATACTTGATTAGTAATGTAGGCTATTATTATATGGTTAAAGTTGGACATAATATTTTCAAACATCAAACATGTATTGGACCGGAAAAGAAATTATATAAATCGGTGGATACATTAAACTATTTCTTGTTGGCTTTGATTTATTATTTAAATATTTTGATTAATTAGATTAAATACTTTATTTCTTAAAACATTTTTAAAAAGATTTACCTTATATGTCTTAACACTTACTCTTTCTGTCCAATTTTATACGATGTTTTAGTTAGAAGTTCATGATTTAAGTAGAGCGTGGGAAAAAAATCCATTAAAACCAATTTGATTTGATTCAAAAGAACCAAATTTCCGTAAAATATGGAATAAAACAAATATTAAAATATGATATCCGTAAAAATAGAGTAAATAACAAATATTAAGTTTTAAAAACCGAATATATATATATATATATTATCTTTAGTAGAAAAGAAAATGATCTCTTGATATAAGGTCCAAATACTATACACTAAATTTATAACACATATTAATAAGCAAAATTAAAATAATAAATATATTTAAAAATTGTTGTAGATTTCGCCGGAAATCAATGATATCAATTGGATTTTAAAACTTATTTTGACGGTATATTGTTAAACAATAATTTGTTTTGGTAACATATTTATCTAATTTTTAATATTATATATTATAATAAATTTTGAATTTTTATATTTCTAACGAAACAAAGGGATAAACGGTGGAATATATATTTTTGATATTATGTATTATTATAACATATTAAATAATTATAAAGTTGCATAGAACTTGGAAAAATCACACAAAATAGAATATATATAAAAACTTTTTTTTTGAACAATGGCTTTTAATTAAATATATATAAAAACTTCTAAAACTTCTTACATAATAACACATAGATAATATATAAAGAATCAATAGCTACTTGCTTAATACCCTAAATATTTTATCTTTTGGGTATATCATGTACTCCCTCAGTGGCGGAGGTACATGGGCCAGCATGGGGGCAGCTGCACCCAGTAAAAAAATAAAATTTAATGTAAATTTTTAAGGTTGGTAATTGTTGCCCCCATAATAAAAAATAAATTTGCCCCCATTACTTTTTTTCTTTGTTCAGCTGCTTGTTTGACTAAATCATTTTTAGATAATTGGATCTTTTCTATTTAAATTTGATGGCCAAATATACAAACTTACCATTTTAAGTCAAATTGTAGTAATTGAAATTCTATAATTAGATTTAAAAATATCTACACGAACCAAATATGATATTAGCATATCTAATTGACAAACAAAATATTAGGATGTTTACTATACTTAGCCCATACTAACACTTTGTTTTTTAGATTAGTATGCAAAGTTTTAATTTAAGATTTTTAAACCAATTGCAGACTAGGATAACTGTCTATTTCTTTGTTTGCTATTGTCCGATTAATGTAACAACATATTCACTTGCGTTCATGGACACATTTAGTTCTATGTTTTGGCGCAGAGCAACAAACAACACCAAATATCCAGCTTCAGTAGCTCTACTTGTAGTATGGACTTTCCAAAGAGAGTTCAGCTCAAGATCTCATGTTCGAATGTCGCTGCTAACGTGCGAGGGATGAGGGCTACTTTTTACTTTGTCGTCTTCCAATTGTTTTGCCTGACAAAAATTTGAGTGAGAACTAATTATTAAACTGGTTTTGTTATTTAAAAATTTTCTCCTTTGATAGTGTTATGTCATCAATTTAATCAACAAAAACTTAATTTATTTGTACAATTTGATAAGAATGATAATGGACAACAACAACAACAACAACAACAACTAAAACTAATTAAATTAGGGAACATAACTAAATAAATTAATGTCCGTAAGCAGATCTTCCGCCGTCGTGGTAGGAACAAACCGGCGACTGTCCTGAAGAGTTAAGTGCGATGCCAGAACTAAATTCGTTATTTAGACATCCACTTGCAGAATTTTATTTTCCATTACCCTTAAACATGTAATAAAATAGTATTTTCTAGAAAAGAAAATAAATAAACAAAAAGGTTCCAGAGTCGTGAAGCCAACTCAAATCCACACAAAATTGAAATGTAGATCCCTTTAGGAATTTCTATGACTATTTTAATATCAAAAAATTTAGAGAAATTATTGAAGAAAATGGAAATAATGTCCTCTCTTTGTTCTAAATTCGATCACTCGAGAAAACTCCCTCCCTGGTTTCACCAAAAAGTCTCTTCAATTCTTTATTTCAAACCCATTACAGAGAGAAAACGAACTGGTCAAGTATATAAGAAAGTAAAAGGCTCTGGAATCATCTTGCATTAACAATTAACTTGTATGTATGCTTTTAGAAATTAAACATCTTTTCTTAAAAAAACGGAAAAATTTCTCTTTTTCTCTCTCTCTTTCCACTTCTTATTCGCAGAATCACACTTCTTGATTTTATTTTTCTTGCCCTAGATCTTAAAGAAGAAGATCAAAAAGTAGACTTTTTGAGATCTGGGTTGAGGCAAAGACTCTGTCTTTCTGCATTCTTGATTCAGCTCAGCTCGAATTTATTAAGGTAAATGCACTTGACTCTTTAACTCGCTACAGTGTCTGTATCTCTCCAAAGTGTTGTAGCTGCGAATCTGAGATTTGTAGCTTTCGATTTTAGTTTGGTCGGAGGGAAAAATCACGAGACTTACTTTGACTTTGTTAAGTTCGTACGTGTACGAGAGAGTGATAGTGACTGAGGAATGTCCTGGACTTCCCGAATCACGGGAACAACGTGCATTTTGCGGTTTTTAGAGTTTTCCATTTTTGCTGATTGTTTTGTTCGTAAAGATAAGTTTGATACATTATGTTGTCCGGTCATCTCTTTGCCACTATCATCTAATCTCTGAATCAGCCTTTGTATTGTCCTTGTTCTTCATTAGATAAATAAAAACTCAATCTTTTTTCCTTCAGGCTATGCCAATTTAAAAGAAGTCTATAGAGGTGAAGTAAAGCTTCAATCTTTGTATGCCTATCAATTAGAAGGTAGAAGGGAGGTGTTAAGACCTGATTGGTTTCAATGGTTGAGGCGCAGAAGAATTTTCAGGGGCCACGTCACCACACATCTCTGAAGAAGCCCTTATGGGTCGTTTTAACAGTTTCAGTGATCAGCATGCTTATGATCTGTACTCACATGTTCCCACACGGCAAGAGCTCTTCATGTCATGGCCTCTCTAGAACCAGTGGCTGTGAGGATGCTCTCTCCGCGTGGCTACCTGTTCATGTGAGGAAATTAACTGATGAGGAGATAGCCGCTAGAGCAGTGGTTAGAGACATACTTAAAACGCCTCCCTTCATAACCGAAAACTCCAAAATCGCTTTCTTGTTCTTGACTCCTGGTACATTGCCATTTGAGAAGCTCTGGGATGAATTCTTCAAGGTAACAAACACCTCAATGAAAGTCCAAAGTTTAGTTGCATATTCACTAAAGTGGGTTGCTGGTGTTGTGAAGGGTCATGAAGGGAAGTTCTCGATTTACATCCATCCATCCAAGGAAAGGCCAGTTCATATCAGTCGTCACTTTTCTGATCGGGAAATCCATAGTGATGAGGTTACTTGGGGTAGGATATCTATGGTTGATGCTGAGAAGCGGTTACTAGTTAATGCTCTTGATGATCCTGACAACCAACACTTTGTTCTTCTTTCAGAGAGGTAATGATTTCAATCTTGATTTAGGTTTTGAATGGTAGCAGCGGTTGCAACAAACAAAATCATGTGCGGACTAAACGACTATTGTTTTGAGGCGGACAGCAGTCTGCTGCGTACTAAATTTGTTTGTTCATAAAAATGGACTGCATTTGGTACGCAGCGGACTGCTTTTATTTTTTTCAGTCCATTTTCAGTCCGCACCACTTTAGATTAAATAGTATGAATGGTAAATAAAAGCAGTCTTGACCGCTTGCGGATTAGTCCGTTGTGACCGTTGTTACCATTCACAGCCTTAAGTGTCTCAGTTAATGTTTTCTGCACAAAACAAAATCACATGAATTTATTTGTCTACGCAGTTGTATACCGTTGCATACTTTTGACTACACCTATAGATATTTGCTCTACTCCAACGTCAGCTTCATTGAGAGGTAAACTAATCTCTGAAATCAAAAGAAAAAAAGTTTTGAGTTTTCCATTAATATTCACTGACACAAGCTTCAATTATATCTGTTACTCAAGTTTTGTGGATCCTGGTCCTCATGGAACTGGTAGACACATGGAACACATGTTACCTGAAATTGCCAGGGAAGATTTTAGAAAGGGTGCTCAGGTAAAGACAAGCCTTAGTCTCTAAGAGCTTGTCTTAATTAGTATGTTGCTACTGCTATTGACTGTTTGTTACTTTTGTGGTGTTCTTCTGGTCAGTGGTTCACAATGAAGCGACAACACGCGATTATAGTGATGGCTGATGGTCTCTACTACTCAAAATTCCGCGAGTATTGTGGAGTAAGTCTGTCCTGCAGTGGAAAAGTTTTCAGTTCTCTTCGTTCTTCGTTCTGATTCTAACAAAAAGTTTCTACAAATTTCAGCCCGGGATAGAGGCTGACAAGAACTGTATTGCAGATGAACATTACTTGCCAACATTCTTCAATGTGAGGATATGCTTCTTAACACCTCATCTTCTACAGTCTTTCAAGCCCTCTTGATGGTGAAACATTTCTTTTTCAGATGATTGATCCTATGGGGATCTCAAACTGGTCAGTGACGTATGTTGATTGGTCTGAACGAAGGTGGCATCCAAAGACTTACGGAGCACATGAGATATCATTAGAGTTCATGAAAAATGTCACGGTATGTTTTGAAACGCATCACTTGAAAATTGTCACAATTGACTTCTTATTCTACTTTTCTTGCTTGTCAGTCTGAGGATATGAGTACACACGTCACAAGTGTGGGAGAGGTATGCTCTATCAAATCTCTTTTGTGGCCTCTGAGATTCTCTCTGTCTCTCTCTCTCTCTTTCTTTATACTTTTACTTGTGGTTTTGAAGCATGGAGATGAGCTGCATCGGCCATGTACATGGAACGGGATTACACGGCCTTGTTATCTGTTTGCAAGGAAGTTTCATCCTGATGCTCTCGACACATTGGTCAACCTCTTCCCAAACTACACGAGCGTAGCTGTCTGAGAAAGAATTCTTGAACCGAAACACGCAATTCTTGGACCTAATTTTGTTCCAAATGTTTTAGATACTGTAAATTTTCTGAAAAACAAACTGAAATGATTTGTGAAAGTTGATGTTTCTTTATGAAACTGAAAGCCGGTTATACTAAATTAGAGCAGAAATTTTTGGAGTCTTGATATCTGTTCATGATTTATTCTTGTGCCTCTGTGATGACGAGTGGAGCCTGAGGAACCGTGGGCTTTAGCGGTGTATACTCCCAGTCTTTACCGTTTTTAACCACTGAGAAATGCTTAGGAACCCATGGCTCACCAGAAGCCTCTCTCTGTTTCAGAGACTTCCTCTGTTTCTCCTCCACAGCTTTCTTAGCTTCACTTGCTCTATCCCAGTCTTTCTTCAGTATTCCTTCACTTACTTCACTCCACACCACCGCAGACTCGCTCTCCATTACCTCTTCCTGATTCTTGACAGTTGGAGGTTTGAGTCCTGATATATTCTCCTTAGCATTGTAAATAACCTCGACCTCACCGGTCTTGAGATTCTTCGCCATAACTTTTCTGAAACAATATGGACGTTAATAACATTACATCTAATGATGTTCTCAAGAGTTGTAAAGACTTTTAGATTCATGTTTTCACCTGTCCCAATGGCCAAAGATGTCGTAGAGCTTATTTCCAGACGACGATTCAGAGATCATTCCTTTCACGGATCTGTTGTTGTTGCCTCTCAATCTTTCCATGAAGGAATCAGAGACCAAGTGTAACTCGGCTTCAAGATCGGTCTCCAAGCACTTTATCTTGATTTTTCCGGCCCAGTCAGCTCTCGGCGCCGGTAATAATCTTACAATGAGTCTTGGTTGCTTCATATCGTAAGCCTCTTTTCGACTCCGAAGTTTCATTACCCTTTTTCCTTTTACCTCGATCTCCACGTAAGCACCTTATTAGTTAACCATGAGTACAGCATTAATATCACATAACCAAGAGGACTGAACTGAACATACAACCATGAATTAATATCACGAAATTAAACCTACCACGAAATTTAGGAATGAAATTTTGAACCCATGTCACGTCAATATCTTCTTTCTCGTGAGTAGCTTGAAGTGCGGACACAGGAGGATGATGCGAAACCTGAAAAATATAACGTTGTATACGATGTTGCAATTGTTCCAAAAGTTTAAGACTATTAGTTATCGAACATTTAATTAAAAAATTTGTCACTATTAAATTTACTAAAACATCCTACTCGAATTATGTTCTTTTAGTATGTTGTTAATAAATGTTTTCTATGTTAATATTGTTCCAGAATAATTGATGTTTTAGGTTTTTTGTGCAAATTTTATTAATTATGGTTACAAAAATTGTGAACACCAAAAACTTTATCGAATTGTTATTGATTTATAGTTATGTAAAATTGTTTTAATGAAAGAAAATATGTATTTATAACTAAATATTAATTATTTTTAATTTATGTGAAAAGCTTAAAGAATAATCTTTAATTCGAACAAAAAAATATGCATTTATAACTAGATGCATTGATAAGTTGCAAGCAAAAAATCTTATGATAAATCATAATATTATAATTAATGGAATAAATGGTTTATTAGTATAATTTTATAATATATACTCTCACCGTCCCATAATATAAGATGTTTAAGCAAAAAAAAAATTGTTTCAATTTATGAGATATTTTGCAGATTTCTACGAAAGTTTTAATGCTATTTGACATTTTTGACTTTTTAAAATCTACGGTAATTTTTATGATTGGTTGAATATTATATCACAATTATTATTAAATAATATATTTAATAACGATTTTTTTAATATATGCATTTTTAAATAGAAAATCATATATTATGGAACAGAGGAATATATTTTTTTTCAAAATAGCTGAATAATTGAATAGTTTAGCAGATTTTCTCTTAGCAATTTATATGTTTTTAAAAAATAACAATTTATATGTTTGTTTATGATTATTTTGTTGAACCAATGAATGATCAAAAATATTATACTTGTTCGATGAGGACGTTGATGTGGCCGTTGGATACATGGTGTGTCTCTCCAAGAACAGGGTTATACGGAGCCAGCCCAAAGAGTACCGGTCGGAGTTTGGAGATGTTCCACGTCACGACCGCTTTTAGCCGCTCGATGGGAAGATCGCGGCGGCTGCATTCCCCAAGGAGATCTTGACCTCCGAAGCTGTAGATCATCTCGCCGTAACATTGGAGTTGCGATTTTGGAAGGTTCAGCTGAGGTGGCAGCTTTACGCTCAAAGAAAATAATTTATATATATATATATATATATATATTTTTTTTTTTTTTTTGCGAAAACTAATTAGTTGATCACTGCAACAAGTTCTAAAAAGTTATACCTGGAAATAGGTGAGATCGGATCCTGGGCGTACGTTCTTGACGAGGCTAAGAATCCGACGGATGACATTTGAAGCGGTGTGCTCAGAATCTTTCTCATCCTCCAACGAGAAAGGTTTGGTAAGCACAAGGTGCATTTTAAGTTCTTGTTCTTTAAAAAAATAAGAAATTAAAGCCAAGGAGCTCTATTTATGAAATGAATCTGAAAATCTCAAAAACCATAGTTTCATCACAGAACTCAAAGTACTAATAACACTTAAATGTTTTGTTTACATTTATATAGAAACATAGTTAATGATTTGTACTTAAAGAGAAGGAAAATAATTAGGTGAGCATTAACTAAGGATTTCGGAGTAACTGTTAGTCGTTAGATCCATCTTAATTTCATTTATGATATGATCGCTCTCTTAAATTGTACGTGTCAGTTTTGTGCTGTGCTTAGGAGAGTGATTTAAGGCTGTCATAAGTGATGAATGGTATTCCCTCTGTTTTTATATAAGATATTTTAGAGATTTGATTTTGTTTTTTATATAAAGGGTTTTGCAACTTTTTTTGCAAATTTAAATATAAAAATTTTAGTGATTGGTTGAATTTATTTTAAGTGTTTTGCAACCATTAGTATTATGTAATTATTTAGTGATTGGTTTGATTTTTAGTTAAATTAACAATAATAATTAAAAATAATAATAAATGAATCTTAATTTATGAGCTTTTAAACAAAGCTCTTATATAAAAAAAACGGAGAAGGTATGAAACTTGTTCATGTTTTCACGTTTTGAAAACTACTATTTTTTTATCATTCGTAACATTGTTTCACTTTTTCACGTTTTTAAAAAGTGACTTCGATATATAAACTAGTGTGTTAAAAATAAAACTATAAAAAACAAAACGTGACTAATCTACTAAAACTAAATTTCAGCATTTTGTAAAAAAAATTCAAAAATTTAATCTATAGTTCAGTTCGTTCCGCCAACAATTATTCAAATATATATATATATATATACTTTTTATATTACGATTGATGTTTTTACGATTGTACTTTTTAGCAGGTTTTTTCATCAAACTGAAAATATTTAATTAATTAAACGGGTTGAAAAATTAATTAGCCAATCTCGATTATAAATTTTCTATTAAAAAATTCGCATATAGTAAATAATTTCAGTTGATATATTTTAAAATTAATAAAATATTAAAATGATTTCATACATATATTATTCAAATATTTGAAGCGTCAAATTATGCTTTATGTTTGAATGAAGTTTTTAACGGATAGTTCCATCAAATTTGCAAATTATATATACGACTACAACATGTATTTTATAAAATAATATTTTAGATAAATAAAATAACAATTAAACATATACCACATAACTTTTACAATAGTTGTTTTCACATATATATATTTTTCCAAACTATGATCTTACGATACAACACAGATTAAAATATATAATGCGAAATCGTTATTTTAATCTCTTAATCCTTACGTTATATCTCCTCCAAATAACACATAATTCATTTAAAAAAAACTAAATTGCTAACTCACTGTTTATAATGTTGGTTAAACAATTATAATCAAAATTAGATTACATAGTTAAAAATCTAAACTACTATTAACAAAATGAATAAAAAGTAAAATTTGTAAAGAAAATTATACCCGCACTTCTAAGTGCGGGTCAAAATCTAGTTATTAAGTTAATTATGTAGATGAAAATCTACAAGAGATCTTTTTCAAATTCACCATCGAATAAATAGTATATAATTTTGTAAATATCAAATCTTCTATACAAAAATCGGATATATTATACATTAGTTTGTAGGGAGGGTGGAATCAGATTTTCTTTTCAGGTTGGTATGGTATTATTTATTCACATTTTCCAGTGTAGAAATAAAACGAAGGCAAAGCCATTTTGTTAGCCAATCTAGAGAAATATTTCTTGCAATGAATATGTTTCCATTTGCGCAGCTTCAGCTTCGCTGGAAACACATAGTGCTTTGGCTCTTTCGCAGAAATGGATGGCTTTGGGAAGCCGAGGCTGAGCATCGCCGGAGGAGGACTGATCGGAGGAACAATCTCCACTGGCTGAGTATTAATAGGAGTCCCTGGCTGCATTTCCCACTTGAACGGAACACCTTCTGACCTTTGCTGATAGTAATATCCAACCGATGAGTTTCTCGAGAGTGATGATCCTTTCTTGTATACATTGTTCTCCATAACTAGCACCAATGATGCTTATGGTGTTTGAGTTATGTTCTTGATTCAGTATATCCGGGTTCTTGGTTAGATGTTTTCGTTTAAAGAAAAATAAAGAGATTTGAGGGAGATTTTGTTAGGATTAAGGGATTATATAAGGTTAGATGGGAATATAAATATATAGAGAGTGAGATTTGCTTAATTAAAAAGTAAAGATCAACGGTTGAGATCTCTATCTTGAATCCTTGATGGACGGATGAGATGAAAATTATTAGATAATACTACAAATGTTTATCCATTAGTATATTTGGATAATATCCAACATGTTTATCCATTAGAATATGATGTTTATCCATTATGATATTTGGATGAACGGTTGAGATTAAAACTTAGCGACTAAGTAAAAGATGGACGGTTGAGATTAAGTCTTAGCGATGAAGTAAAATCCTCTTTCCGCCTCTATAAATAGATGATTTCATCAGAAATCATTATCAGAGAAAAATAAATGAGAGGAAAAGGGAGAGAAACCATACCTCATCCAAAATTCGATCTTTCATTTTACGGTTTGGAAATCCGTTCAAGATCCGCTTTTGAAAATCCGCTCAAGAAGATCTTTTCATTACAATGAACATAAGTACCTCTAATACTCTTCTTATGTTTTTATTATGTGATTTGTAACACCCGTCTCCCGGCGAACCGGAGACGCGGCATTAGGACGCCCGTTGAACCGGATTCGGTCCAACCGGGACGCCAACTCAACTTGTCACAGGTCCCAGGCGCCTCCTTCGTATTAAAGATCACCAATAACGTCACTCGATCAATCAATCCTGCATCCGGACCTGCGAGGGAAAAAGAATGGAAAAGGGAAGAGGCCTGAGTAATTGTTTCAAACACAATCACCCAGTGAGGTCGGACTTAAGGAGTCCGCGATCCCGCTTACACTACACAACCACGAATCACAAGTCCTAAGCTAATAACACCTTGCAAACAAGCCCGAAGGCTTCACCACACAATACTAACGCCCAATCGTGCATACGGGCTCCAAGCCCACACTCATGAACACCTACGGCTCCAAGCCCCACACAATGCGTCCAACGCACGGTACGTCCAACGCACCACCACACGGGAGGGCTCGTCAACACCCTCCTCCGACGATCAAGGACGTCCAACGCCCTACACTCAAAGTCCTAGCACAGTTCTACCACGCATATCCATCACGCACAAGCAACGTTTTCATTTTAAGCGATAACCTAGCATTCTACGTTCCACAATCAATCACGCGTGTCTCTAGCCTAGACTACCTAGGAAAGACGATATTAACAGAGGACTATCGTCCGGAATTGAGATAGAGCAAGGGAGATAACCAACGGTCCTCACCTTAGCCAAAGAAGAGGGCAAAAATGGTAATTTAGCAGCCCCATTAGCCCGAACGGACATCGGATCTGGACAAATGACGAGAAAACGAGTGGGATAGGCTTTCGTTTCGTTCGAATCGGGTTTAGGACGGTCAAGTTATGGCCCACAAAGTTTGGTTGACTAAAAGTCAACGGTCAGGTCAAAGTCAACCGGTTGACCCGGTCAACCCAAACCCAGAATGAACCAGGCCCATTTGCCATAACCGGCCCAATTCCTAAACTAGACCCTAACCGAAACTAAACCGAGCGAAATTGAATTGAACCAGAAACTTAAAGGAAAACGGACTAACCAGGAATTAGAAGCTGAAATGGAATCGAACCGGACTGGTTAACCCACACGAACCGGTCAACGCCTGACCCGGTCAAGGATCCGACCCGAACAGGTCCGACCCGACCCGACCCGACCCGACCCGACCCGACCCCACCCGACCCGACCCGACCCGAACCGGTCAACCGAGTCAACTCGGCGACGGTCCGGCGGTGGCCCGGCGGCGGTCCGGCGGCTCTCCGGTGGCCCTCCGGCGGTGGAGATCCGACGACTGTCGGTTCTCCGGTCACGAGCTCTGCTCGAATTTTTGGAATGGTGTGAGAAATGAGGAGCCCCTCTCCTCCTTTTATAGGAAAAGGAACTAGGGCTTCCCTCCTTAATGAGTTGGGCTTTGGGCTTTGGGCTTGAATTAGAAAAGGAAAGCACATTAATGAGGTTAATAATGGACTTGGGCTTGTACTAACTGGGCTTTTTCTTCTTTTTAACAAAATTTTAAAAGGGCTGGGCCAGGGCCCTTACAATTCTCCCCCCCTTAAAAGAATTCGTCCCGAATTCTGTGGCGGAAGATCTCCACTGCAACTCCTTACCAAACACACTCCGTAGATTTCGCTGACCAAAACTGACTTGTTTGCTTACTTGCTTGAAAAGAACTTGGCCTTGAATCCTGAAGACTGCTTCTCCCCCCCTTATTTCCAACCACGCTCTGAAGTGTCCTTCTTCTTGGTGCCGATCCAACAGTAGCTCCTAGAATGCAATACAAACGCCACATGCTACCGCCCCTGTCCATTAGGGTTGGTCTCCAATGTTTAGAAACAACACTCATCCCTCGAGTGGTTCTAAGTCTCGAATTCGATGCTACGCTTCCAATCCCATTCTCCTCAACGGTTTCCATTACCGTGCCACAATACATCATCCACTTCCAAATGGATTCTCTATGACGGTTTTCCATTACCGTGCACTATGACGTTGACTGTCGCCCAAGCAGACATCCTTGCTAACCTCTGTGACCGATGCAGCTAACCATGTCCATTATGGCTATCTGGCTGGTGGGGAACGACCCACTTAACTCCTGATATGCTCCAATGCCACGCTTCCGCTGCGCACTCTGATATCCAAACCAGCTTCCAATCTGACTTCCATGTCAAGGTGTCCTACCTTGTGATCCAGATGTAGTGCTTTCCAAACTTCATCCTTTGGGTTTCCTTCCCCATTAGACTTGCGCTCCTTTGCTATTCCTTGCAGCTTCTTGCCAATCCTCCTTAGTGTTTTCCTAACACTTTCCCGTTGGATTTCCATTTCCAATAACCAGCTTTGTCCACTTGATCTTGCAATTGCAGAAGTCCGGCTTGCCAGGCAATTCCAAATGCCACAACGCCACTTCCCAAAGCGCTTTTCCATCTTGAGGAACTCCATTAGCTGCTCCAGTAATCTACAAAGAACTCCAGGGCAGACCGTTTCCTTTCCGGTCTTACCGTTGAATCTTGAGCCTGCAGTACCACGAAGATCTTCTCCAGCTTCCAGCTTGGTCAATCTTCAACGAGCCCCATAACTCATTGAAGTTGATGTCACAAACCGATTCCAAGATTCCTTACTTGGAACAGATTTGGATAGCCTCCTGCTGCTCCTTATGATCCAAGCAACTCAAGCAACTCCCGACGCTTAATCCAGTAGGAACACCGCCACTTCCAAATGGACTCCTTGCAATCCGGTCTTTCCATTGACCTCTTGCAGCTCCTGTAGCACTCCTTGCAGCTCTTGCAGAACTCCTTGCATAACTCCTTGCAGCTTCCCCGATGTCTCTTGCAACTCTTCTAGCACTTCCTGTAACTCTTGCAACTCTATGCTACACTCCCGCAGTAGTCTCGCCGGTGAATGCCTCCACATCCTGATTACCCTCACACGCTTGGTTGAACAACACTCTGAACAAGCGATGACCCCAACACACACCTCATTAGTACTGACTGCCCTGTAGACGCACACCACCACATACACCCCAACATACACCTCAATAGCACACGTCACGACATACATCTCGGCGCATTTCTTAAGGGCAGTAGCACCACTAAGGTTGAAGACACTGACTCCAACCTGCACGGAGAAATTCTATCTAGACTAGGACCGGCGTGGAGAACAATCTATGATATAGTTGGTGCTTGAAAAAGCCTTTCGCAATGTAACCATTTTATAAAATTTTCGCAAACGCTTTTGAAAAAGATTGAAAGCAAGGTTTTGGAAAACAACGAAAGCTGATCTCCCAGGATAGGACTGGGAGATCTTAACCTGGCTCTGATACCAAATTGTAACACCCGTCTCCCGGCGAACCGGAGACGCGGCATTAGGACGCCCGTTGAACCGGATTCGGTCCAACCGGGACGCCAACTCAACTTGTCACAGGTCCCAGGCGCCTCCTTCGTATTAAAGATCACCAATAACGTCACTCGATCAATCAATCCTGCATCCGGACCTGCGAGGGAAAAAGAATGGAAAAGGGAAGAGGCCTGAGTAATTGTTTCAAACACAATCACCCAGTGAGGTCGGACTTAAGGAGTCCGCGATCCCGCTTACACTACACAACCACGAATCACAAGTCCTAAGCTAATAACACCTTGCAAACAAGCCCGAAGGCTTCACCACACAATACTAACGCCCAATCGTGCATACGGGCTCCAAGCCCACACTCATGAACACCTACGGCTCCAAGCCCCACACAATGCGTCCAACGCACGGTACGTCCAACGCACCACCACACGGGAGGGCTCGTCAACACCCTCCTCCGACGATCAAGGACGTCCAACGCCCTACACTCAAAGTCCTAGCACAGTTCTACCACGCATATCCATCACGCACAAGCAACGTTTTCATTTTAAGCGATAAGCTAGCATTCTACGTTCCACAATCAATCACGCGTGTCTCTAGCCTAGACTACCTAGGAAAGACGATATTAACAGAGGACTATCGTCCGGAATTGAGATAGAGCAAGGGAGATAACCAACGGTCCTCACCTTAGCCAAAGAAGAGGGAAAAAATGGTAATTTAGCAGCCCCATTAGCCCGAACAGACATCGGATCTGGACAAATGACGAGAAAACGAGTGGGATAGGCTTTCGTTTCGTTCGAATCGGGTTTAGGACGGTCAAGTTATGGCCCACAAAGTTTGGTTGACTAAAAGTCAACGGTCAGGTCAAAGTCAATCGGTTGACCCGGTCAACCCAGACCCAGACCCAAACCCAGAATGAACCAGGCCCATTTGCCATAACCGGCCCAATTCCTAAACTAGACCCTAACCGAAACTAAACCGAGCGAAATTGAATTGAACCAGAAACTTAAAGGAAAACGGACTAACCAGGAATTAGAAGCTGAAATGGAATCGAACCGGACTGGTTAACCCACACGAACCGGTCAACGCCTGACCCGGTCAAGGATCCGACCCGAACAGGTCCGACCCGACCCGACCCGACCCGACCCGACCCGACCCCACCCGACCCGACCCGACCCGACCCGAACCGGTCAACCGAGTCAACTCGGCGACGGTCCGGCGGTGGCCCGGCGGCGGTCCGGCGGCTCTCCGGTGGCCCTCCGGCGGTGGAGATCCGACGACTGTCGGTTCTCCGGTCACGAGCTCTGCTCGAATTTTTGGAATGGTGTGAGAAATGAGGAGCCCCTCTCCTCCTTTTATAGGAAAAGGAACTAGGGCTTCCCTCCTTAATGAGTTGGGCTTTGGGCTTTGGGCTTTAATTAGAAAAGGAAAGCACATTAATGAGGTTAATAATGGACTTGGGCTTGTACTAACTGAGCTTTTTCTTCTTTTTAACAAAATTTTAAAAGGGCTGGGCCAGGGCCCTTACATGATTAATCTAAATGTTTAAAGATCTTAGGGATCATGTAACTAAAGCTTACAAGATTTTTGTCCGGTCGAGAAGATGAAACCTAAGAATTCATGAATGATCAAGTTTATGATGTATATTATAAGTATTTGTTGAGGGTTTTTGACTTTGTATTATACAATAGATAATATTGCTTAATACTTCAATGACTCTTGCTTTTTCACGGTCAAGATACTAAATTATACTGTATCATGTTCATGTATTCAACTCACATGGACTTATGCATATGGATGTGTATGGTTCATTCATGTAAGTAGCAACAGATTAGATATATTATATATAGTTTCTCAAGAGAACTAAATAAATTTGGTCAAATTTATGTTACCTTTGATACGATCGCACGTTAGTTACTTTGATGTTGGACGGTTCATACTTGCACGTGAGGGCTTAAACCAAAGCTCTAACAACACGCCAAACTTTGCGTCTTCTTTGCAAACGGTATCACAAATAACTAAACAGTAAACTTTCAATCGTAAAGCAAGCAACCTATAAGTTTAGGCATTCAACACAATCACGTATGTTGCCTCATATTAGATTTGTGACAAAATTTGTTACAGGTCTACGGTAATCCATAATTTTAGTCAGTGACATGTAGTGTAATGTTTGGGTTTGGTAATGTCAAAGTCACTCACCAGACCACCCATTCATATAGTTTTGGAAAAGAAGAATATTTAAGATATCCCGAAACATGCCTTTGTTTGTTGGTTGGCTGCTAGAAACATATTGACTACAAGGGACAAGATGAAGAGTTGGGGTATGGAAGTTCCTTAATATTGTGTGTTGTGCCAGGATGGAGTTGAATCACGCAACATCTCTTCTTTGACTGTCCATTTAGTTCTCACGTTTAGTCTTTCTTTTCATCTAAGATTCATGTTTCCCCGTTGACGCAGATTGGGCAGATTGTCACGATACTCGGCGCTCTACCTCTACCTCTAGCTTAAGCAAAGACTGGAGAGGCCCCTGGTCGAGATGTAGTAAGTAGGTCTCCGGGGAACTTCCAAGATGGACTTAGATGAATGAAAGATCCAACCACAAACAAGAACATTATTCTCATTTTAAAGTTAGCCATCCAAGCAGCTCTGTATTTCATTTGGAGAGAACGCAACAACAGATTACATTCGGCGACTCCAAAAGTGGCAGCAGCTCTTATTGAAGAAATCAAAAGAACAATTAAGTACAAGCTCATACCAATCTCAAGAGAACAAGCTGATACAGTTAATGAAGTCTCGTGTTTGGAAACATGGATCTCTTTGTTTCAAGCATTGTAATCATTCTAGTTCTTGTTCTCGGTCTACCTGGTTTGTGGATGACTGTTTTTCGGTTTGGTCCTTGTAACACTAGTTACAATGGTTTTGATAAAAAGGTACGTTATAAAAAAAAGATCATAAAATATTAATCATATCGTATAAAAGAAAAATACCCCAATAAGGATCAAATCTTTTTATGGCAGTTAAGACTTAAGGGTATGAACATTATTTCCCATACAAGAATCAAAGCGAAACAGTCAAGTATCTATAGCTTGAGGATAATGTTAGTATGTTACCCTGAAGCTTTGTGATCTTAGTTTTGTGAGTCCTCGAAGGGAGGTAAGCCCCATTCCTCTGGTTTGAAATCTAGCAGAGAGGCTAGAACTTGATCCGCAACATCACAGTAGGACTTGTCCAATCTTGGATCCGGTACCATTATCACATTCCTGCTCACACACCATCGAAAAATCACATGTTAGCCTTTTAAGACTCACAAACTCAACCACAAACTGCTCATTCGTTGAGAGGACTTAGAAACTGTTACGAGAAACCAACTTACATTCCAGCGTTTTTAGCTGCCATGACTCCGGAAGGAGCATCTTCAAACACCAGAGCCTTACGTGGATCTACAGGACCGTCCTATGAAATCCGCAAAGAAGAGGGAGACATTATTAGTTTACAAACTCTTGCTAGTAGAATCTGTGTTTTCGATTCAACAGTATTATGTATAGTGTTAATGACCTCAAATCTCCTAGCTGCAGCAAGAAATCCGTCTGGAGCAGGCTTCCCTTGCTTCACCTCTGGATCATCTCCCCTTACTATGTGATGCATCAATGAAAAAAGCTCCCGGTGTCTTTGCGTTTTTAGATCAAAATGTCGTGTGTGGGTACTGCATATTAGTAGGGTACAAAACAGATCAGACATGGCAAAAGAATAAACACATAAAAAGAAGTTGAAACTGCACTCTCAGTGTTCTATTATAATGTGCTGATGCAGAAATAGATACCCTGTGGCCACACAAATTGGAATCCCTTTCCCATGGAGATGCCTGAGAAGTCGGCTAGCTCCTGCATTAGAGTAAGAGTATTGGATCATGACAGCAAAAATTATATTTCTTCAGATATCAGAGGCCTATTCAAATGGATAAAAGCAAAATGAATTAAAAGACATCTCCATATATAATACAAGAAACGAATGAACTAATCAACAAGATCAACAATTTCATTGACTGAACACAACAGGAGAAAAAATTGTGTCTTTGCCTTAAGTTACATAAACGAGGAGTGGGTATTCTACCTGGCATTAGGTCACTTGTGGGGAAGAGGTCTTGCAACATTGACTCTCTTTCTACAATGAAATCTTCAGGTGAAAGAGACTCACTGATACCACATTCTTCAACGAAAAGCGTGGCAGCTTCAATCGCTTTTCTTCCCATCATCTTCGCTTTCAAAGACCAATCAAATGTTTTATTGTATCTAGCAAGTATCTTTTCCTGCACCTCCGTGTAAAACTTTTCAGTGTCTGCAAACAAACAGTAGACAGACAGAATTAACACAAGCTATGCTCAATAAACATTTAAGAAATCTCACAAATTGTTGTCTTTATGAATGTGAGATTCACAATTAGAGAGCAACCATGGCTTGAAAACTGAAAAACTAAAGAAATCAAATGCTTACAAATAAAACAAAGTTTCCTAATTTACACATCTTCTTACAGATCAGCTTCACAGTGATAATACATTAAAGAACCTTCGTCGCATCAAATAGATTACTCATGAAATCGATATAAAGGAAACGAAAAAACAAAAATATAAATCACTCCAAAACAACAATGGTCAATGGCAGTCAAACGAATCAACCCAATAAAGCAAAGAAATGGTTTACCGAGAAGGAGACCATCCATGTCGAATATGACGTGAGTGATTGATCCTCTGCCGGCGTCGGTGACGGCGTTGACGGCGGCGGCGGCAGTGGTCGACATCGCAGCTACGAATCGAATGTTTTCAGAAGCTCTTACCACTGATTTGTGCGTAAAACTTCTGTGAGTGGAGATCGGAATCTTATTGGAAGATGGGAATGGGATTCGTTGAGCAAAGAATCTACTTGGAGATGCTAACATAGTTGGACAACGCAGTCACATTGACCTGTGAAGTATATATAAACGTTACTCTTAATCGGGCTTTAAAATTTATTGGGTCTTCTTGGATGGGCTTTATATTTAACATGGGCCGTGACTAATAATTTTGAGGTTTTAAACAGCGTCGTTTTCATGAGTTTTGAATAAAATAGAAAATTGGCAATAATTTCGGTCCATCAAAGATACATATTCTCGAGTCGAGTGTATGGATGTAATTAGATAAAACAACACTAAAATGTTTTGAAATAATTAAAAAGTAGAGATGAACTTCACTTTGAAGAAAAAATATAAACTACAATGCTTTAAATATGTTTTTATAAACTTTATATGTATATTAATTATTGATTTATGATATAGATGAGATCATGTGTTTGCATAAGATCTTTATAAAATTTATTATGTTATTATCTTATAATTTAGGATAATGAAATTTATTAATTTATTAAATATTCATTTACAGAGTTTATATTATATCTGTAAAAGTGTGAGTCACATCAGAAAGAAAATGAAAATGAGCTTCTTATAGTTTTCTCAGCTTTTCCGACAAAAGCCTAATGTACATGCATCACCTCCAACTCACTTCTAAATCAAATCTTCCTTTTATTTTTCACCGAATCCCCAAAAAAGGTATAAATATCAAAAATTACTCTTTTTAATTCGTCTTTTGGATATTTTCTTGAACGCAATTATTATTTCACGACATTAAACTTTCTTAGTTTATCTATTTCGGAAACTTCGACTCTCATTCAGTTCGTGGTAATGTGACTAGAGACACATCCAAAAATCTATCCATATTAGCAGGTAGCATGTTCACAACATTATCTTTATTATATATGCGCAATACACACATAGTTTTAATTAATCTAGTCGATGGACAGATCCAATTTGTTTGGTTAATTAATCAATTAGCAGAAACATAAACTTTGTTGCTTCTCTGTGTAGTTTCTACATGATAAATAAAATAAGAAAATATAATAAAGCGACCCCACATTCTGACAAATTTTCAAATGGGTGAGTCCAGTGTGTTCCATAATGCTAAGAAAATCCAAAAAACATGTCAACAGTTGATTGTTTGGCGTTAAGGCTAAACAATTCGTCCTGTGTTTTGTACTTTGACATTGACAGGGCACTCACTGATCTTAGAGCATGTGTAGTGGTAAACCTCACTTTGAGGTTCTTAGGATTATTATATTAATTGTTTGGGTTAAATTGAATAGTTAAGAACTTTTGTGTTTGTGTTTCATCCATTGGTGAACTTTTATAGGGTTCTTAAATTTTTTTTTTCTCAAACATTTAATCTAAAGTTTTATTTATTTATTTTAATATTAATTATAAATATACATTAATTATAAATCACCATTTCCAAATTTTTGCCAAACATTCTCAACTAAATCAGCTTTCAACCGATGATGTATCCGTTGATCACGAAGTTGATTCCGAATGGCAAGCATATTACCGATATTTGATGGCATGTCTGTAGAATACGAGAAATCCACTTGGGAACCTCTGCTTGATTCTCCTTCTACAAAGTCAGATATATCGTATTGCGTGTATCCATCTCGTTCGTCTTCTACTATCATATTGTGCAGTATGATACACGTTCTTATAATCTTTCCTATTTTTTCCTTGTCCCAAATAAGTGCCGGCCTTTTAACAATTGCAAATCTAGCTTGCAACACTCCAAACGCACGCTCAACATCTTTTCGTGTGGCTTCTTGACGTTCAGCAAATAACTCTGCTTTAGGACCTTGCGGTATTGGGATAGACTGGATGAACGTTGCCCATTTCGGATAAATACCGTCTGTGAGGTAGTACGCCATGTCATACTTGTGTCCGTTGACCATGTAATTCACTTTTGGAGCTCGGCCATGTAAAATGTCATCAAAAACTGGAGACCGATCAAGAACATTAATATCGTTTAAGGTACCTGGTGGTCCAAAAAATGCGTGCCATATCCAAAGATCCTGTGATGCAACAGCTTCTAAGACGATTGTCGGCTTTCCTGAACCACGTGTATACTGCCCTTTCCAAGCGGTCGGACAATTTTTCCACTTCCAATGCATACAGTCGATGCTTCCTATCATCCCAGGAAACCCGCGTATCTCTCCAATATCAAGTAATCGTTGAAGATCTTCCGGTGTTGGTCTTCTTAGATACTCATCCCCGAAAAGCTGTATTACTCCTTCAGTGAAATTTGCCAAACATAAAAGTGCCGTAGTCGCACCAAGTCGAAGATATTCGTCAATCGCATCAGCGGCATTACCGTAAGCCAGCATACGAACCGCAGCAGTACACTTTTGTAGTGCAGATAGTCCTAACCTTCCCGCTGCATTTCTTCTTTGTTGAAAGTATTCAACTTCATGTGAGAGCCGATCAACAATACGCATGAACAGGGGTTTGTTCATTCGAAAACGACGTCTAAAAATTTGAGACGGGTATGTAGGATGTTCACTAAAATAATCGTTCCACAGCCGGTTGTGGCCAATTTCTCGGTCTCTTTCGATATATGCTCGTTGCCTCGGCTTATTAGTTTGATCCTCCATTGTTGATTCGAACATATCTTCGAAGTGTTGGTCGAACATATCTTCGAACGCTTCATCGAATATTTCTTCAAACTCATTGGAAGAAGATGAAGACATAATTAAAAGATGTTTACAGCAATGAGATGATATAAATAATAAGCAACGGTTTGAAAGTAAAGAAAATGAGAAAGAGGAGCTTAGAAATACCAACAACTCATAAGTCTTAGAGAATACAATGCTTAATACAATGCGTCCGTAGCAGGATTTATATAGACAACAAGTCCATAAAATCCAAAAAAAACTAGTAGTACAATACAACCCGTGACCCATGGTTGCCTAAAATCCACCCTCCGTTTAACCCACCCAATCTCTTCCTGAACACCTAGAACCCATGGTTGCCTAAAATGCAACCCATCATCCTATAACAAGATAACATAAGACTTAGTCAAACATTTCTGGAACATATAAATTCTGTTGTATATTGTAAGTTGTACCTTATATTCATTACACGTAAAGAACCTCCTCCCAGGAAGAAAGTCCTTGGCTTCGTTTGCAGATACCTCGTCCACTATTCTCGCTCCACACGGGCAACTTGTGGGAATCCCATATTGTCCATCAGCTATGTATCCCAGCCTGTCGTAGTGTTCTTTAAGCCGCTTCATCTCTCTCCTTTCTTCTTTGAGGATGGGATCCATGATTGCTATCATCACAAAATAGAACATTCTTATTATACACTCCAACTGGAACAAAGACTAAGAGGCTCAGAGATAGAACTACAATGTTATCGACATACACAGAAACCAAATTAAATGAAGAAATCATCAATAGAGCTAGAGGGTCGAGCACTTGTGAAACCCTAAACGTTAAGCCAAAAACAATCCCTGACTCTAAACACTAAATCGAATTCCCAAACAATCCTCATATCAAAAGACTATGTCGTATCTACAGTCGATTTAGAACCATAACCTTAAACACTTACTCGATTTTAAACCCTAACTAGTAATCCTAAATATGAGACCGAATATATTCCAAACCCTAGGTAGACTCCCAAATTCATACTCAGAACACGATCTATTTGTTAATTCGAACCCCCTAATCGATTAACAACCACGAACCGAAACCCTAAATAAAAGCCCCAAATCGATTTCAAGACCTAAGCGAAACCCTAAAGGATTAATCGAATCCACAAACGATTTACCTTCAGCTAAATTGGTCCGCCGGAAAGAGTAGTCTCGCCGCTGTTTACGCTTGCCGTCTCCTTCTCCGTCACTCACACAGTCGCCAACGAGCTCCACAGATTCTTCTCTTTTCTGGAAATGACGACCAACGAGACAACACATACGAGAAATGAGAGAAATGAGAGAAGGGCTTGAAACCTTTTGTCTCAAGCAGAGGCTTTCGACCCAAAAATTGACCCAATGAAACGATGACACGTGGTAAGAGCTGGGTGCTTAAAAGCTCTTACCTAAGAGGCGGTTCTTACGCTAAATGCATTTGTTGATTTATTTTTAATTAAGTTTACATATGAAACTGTGCATAAAACCCTTCTAAAACTCTAGTAAACATGCTCTTAAGGACATTGATCTTATCCAAGTGGGAGATCCGTTTAACAATAGTTACATGTGTCTAAAACTCTTTAAATTAAATCCATTTAGTGGAGACTGAAATTAGGTATGAGTTAAACCTAGTTAAAATACAAACAGAAAAGGATAATAACGTTATTAGTTAACTGGCCATCTCTAATTTTATAAGGTGGCAACCTGAACAGATTGAAGATGTGATTGGTTTTTTAATAGAAGGAAAAAGTCTTAAAAATACCCGACCAAAATTATATTTGCCAGAAAAATACACAAACTTTTAATGTTGCATGAAAAATATCCGACATTATTTTGGTGGCTTTTTAAATATTTCAATTTTTAAATTTCGTTATTTTTCATCTCTCGTTTAACCATGGTTACGTTAGCACGTTAACAGTTTTTGAAATTCGGTGTCAAAATAACAAAATTTGAAAATTGGAGTATTTAAAAGGCAACAAAAATAAAGTTTGGTATTTTACAGATAACGTTAAAAGTTAAGATATTTTTTCTGACGAATATGATTCATTTTAGGTGTTTTTAAGGTTTGTTTCTTTACCATTATGTAGATTCCCAAATTTAATTATCAAATTAATGTTCGTGAAGGTTCACCTTCAACAATTGGCGCAGTATTTGAAGATTTTGAGTATCTTTATACGATAAAAAGGAAATCGACTATGGTGAAATCACCAATCTAATCATAAAAAGTAAGAGGAAACAATACCACCAACAATAACAAAAGAGGACTGAGGAGCACGGCATCCAGCTCAACGCGCCAACATGTTTAAAAGTCACAAGCAACCAATCAACAAAAAGAACATAAAGTATGTGAAGGACAACCACAATCTTTGAGATGCATGGCCACCGAACATAAAGTATAAAACATGCATTGTTCTTCAACTATCCTAAATTTTAGCTTCTCTCAACAAGATAATATAGATCCACTTTATTGGTGATCAATATATGTGCTCAATATTAAAAGTGAACCGATTGAGAAAAAACATATTAGTAGGAAAAAAACATATTTATATACGCAAATTGGAAAAAAACTTAAAATATCTGATTTAAATTATATTTGCCAGAAAAATACCCAAAATTTTACTTTGTCTAGAAAATACCAAAAGTTATTTTGGTTGCCTTTTAAATACTCTAACTTTTAAATTTTTTTGTTATTTTTACCCACGGCTTTAACCATAGTTAGGTTAATTTTTTAACGGTGGTTAAAATCGGGGAGAAAAAAAAAAAATTAAAGTTAGGGTATTTAAAAAGCAACCAAAACAAGGTTGGATATTTTTCAGGCAACGTTAAAAGTTTGTGTATTTTTCTGGTAAATATAATTCATATCGGGTATTTTTAAGGTTTTTTGGCAACATTATTGTAACGGCTGGGATTAATCTATGAATAGTTAAATTCGCTTAATTTTTTAATTTGTAGTACTTTATTTGTAACGATTTAGATTAATCTATGAACGGTTAAAACTGCTTAAATCTTTTATTTGTAGTACTTTATTTGTAACAGCCGGATTAATCTATAAACAGTTAAAACTGCTTAAATCTTTTATTTGTAATACTTTATTTGTAACAGTTAAAACTGCTTAAATCATTTAAAAATTGTTGTAGATTAAATGCTAACCATTTTTGTGAATAATAAATAAAGTCCGTATTGAATTGTTATATGTCCCAAAAATAAATGGTTTAATGGACACATAATTTAATCGTTGGAACGGCTATTATAGTTCAAAACATCAAAAAATTAACATCTCATATTCGGCAGTCACCATCTTATTCACGTTATAACACAAAAATAGACTTCCATCCGCTAAAACGACATGGTATAAATATGAAATAACATGTTTGAAATTAAAGTGACGTACAAGTCACGGTTTAAAGTGACACTTTCAACTTATGTTAGTACTAAACGGATGGTCACGGATGGAAAATACTTAGGTTCACCCCTAGAGGTGAACCCATTTGTTCACCCCTTATTTATTAACCAATAAAAATATGCCATGTAATATTATTTTTAAATAAAATTATAAAATTAAAATTAAGGTTTAGGGATTAGGGTTTATGGTATAGGGTTTAAGCTCTTTGGGTTTAGGGTTTAGGGATTAGGGTTTAAGCTCTTTGGGTTAGGGTTTAGGGTTTAGGGATTAGGGTTTAGTTTTTATTTTTTAAAATTTACATATTGGGTTTAGGGATTAAGGTTTATGGTATAGAGTTTAAGCTCTTTGGGTTTAGAGTTTATGGATTAGGGTTTAAGCTCTTTGGGTTAGGGTTTAGGGTTTAGGGATTAGGGTTTAGTTTTTTATTTTTTAAGATTTACATATTGGATTTAGGGATTCGGATTTAGTTTTAATTTTAATATTTTAGGTTCAAATTATCGTTTAGGGTTTAGGGTTTAGAATTTAGGGTTTAGAGATTAAGATTTAGGTTTTAGTATTTTTTTTAAAAAAAATTATTTTTAAGTTTTGTTTGAAATAAAATATATTTTCTCTTCTTTTATTTTCGTTTTTTATTTTCTTATTTTTAAAACATTTTTAAAATTTTATTTATTTTTAATATTAGATTATGTGGAATTATTTGATTGGTTAGAAAATGTGGAGGTGAACAAAAGGGTTCACCTCTAGGGGTGAACCCAAGTATTACTCGTCACGGATCTCAGAACATCTTTTTCCACTATGTAATTAGGTTACAACTCACAATCGCTCATTTACTCAAAAGTGTGATGAATTTATTTTTAATCAATCACATAACCATTCAATAAAACATTAATGCTGATATTATTTGGGTTAGGTATCATACCTAAGATTTGGACAAATCACTTAATATCATGTTACATGTAGTTTAAATCTTTGTCTTTTAGACATACTCCATAGGTGTTTATTCATCACTAACTACTGTTTTTCCTACAAAAAAAAAATCCAAGAAACTGAAAAAAAGAAAGAAAATGAGTTCAAATCTAAAGTCCAAAACCGAAACCAAAACCAGATTTGAATACCGTTTCCTTAGAGGAGAGAATAGACTACTCTGAATAGTTCATGTGTGACTGAACCTAGTAAACTATCATATCCAAATCTCAAAACAAGTTGGCGCTGGCTTATATATAAGATTAATTAATCTTGGGATTCTTAATCAACTAAAGTAAACAGTTTAGGTACAAACTCCCATACCTAATAATATTATAACTACATACCACTCAACAAAACACCATTAATAGTTTTTAACAATATTTTAGTAATAACACCATACCATATGCCAGTGGTTTGCCCAAATGATTCTCTTAGCATTTTCTAATCTCCACATACAAAAGTCTTCAACACCACCATTGGCTCTTTTCAACTAACTCTGTAGCTCTTTCTTCGGGCGCTCGGGGTATAGCCCCACTCATACTATGGTTTAAGTCTGTAACCACACGGTTTTTGAATCACATTGTTTGACCACACAATTCTATTATCTCGATTTGTAACCACATATTGTTGACTTTTTGTTGACTTTTAACGTTTTCGTTAAACAGACGTTAAATTGGTCTTAAACCGTTAATTATATTGGCTAACCGAAACCCAGATTTAAACCAAAACAAATTAATTACTAAACCCGATCTGATACCTAAAACCAAAACAACTAATTTAGTTAACCCAGGAGCTATACCAAACCGAAAATAACCGGAATAATTTCCTAAACCGTAAAAAATCAACTTATGCCAACCCTAAATCCCTAAAAAAATCCCCAATTCTCAAAGTCTCTCTTGTTCATCGTCGAGGAGCTGACATCTCGAGTAGTGATCTTCAGTTGTTGGATCTTTCATGGAACCGTTTAACCGGAGCTATACCGAGCTGAATTGGTGATTTCAAGGATCTTTTCTACTTGGATTTATCGAACAACTCGTTTACGGGAGAAATCCCTAAGAGCCTAACTCGACTGCAGAGTCTTACAAGCCGTAACATCTCATTGGATGAACCATCTCCTGACTTTCCTTTCTTCATGAAGAGGAACGAGAGTGCAAGAGCTTTGCAATACAACCAGATTGTCGGGTTTCCACCAACTATTGAGCTCGGTCATAACAATCTTTCTGGACCTATTTGGGAGGAGTTTAGTAATCTGAAGAAGCTCCATGTGTTTGATCTGAAATGGAATGAGTTATCAGGATCAATCCCTAACTCGCTCTCTGGTATGACAAGTTTGGAAGTTCTTGATCTTTCTAATAACCATCTCTCTGGCTCGATCCCGGGCTCTCTGCAGAAACTCACGTTTCTGTCGAAGTTCAGCATTGCTAGTAACAATCTCTCTGGAAGAATACCGTCTTGTGGTCAGTTTCAGACATTTCCAAACTCGAGCTTCGAGTTTAACGATCTCTGTGGGGAACACAGGTTCCCCTGTTCTGAAGAAGCAATGGATCGTTCTGACGGAACAACATCGATGAAACATTCAAGAAGAACGAAAGGAGCTGAGATTGGGATGGCGATTGGGATCGCGTTTGGTTCGGTTTTCCTTCTCACTCTTCTCGCTTTGATTGTGTTGCGTGCTCGTAGACGATCAGGAGAAGTTGATCCAGAGATACAGAGACTTTGAGAATTGGGGATTTTTTTTAGGGATTTAGGGTTGGTATAAGTTGATTTTTTACGGTTTAGGAAATTATTCCAGTTATTCTCGGTTTGGTATAGTTTGCTGGGTTAACTAAATTAGTTATTTTGGTTTTATGTATCAGATCGGGTTTAGTAATTAATTTGTCTTGGTTTAAATCTGAATTTCGGTTAGCCAATATAATTAATGGTTTAAAACCAATTTAACGTCTGTTTAACGAAAACGTTAAAAGTCAACAAAAAAGTCAACAATATGTGGTTACAAATCGAGATAATAGAATTGTGTGGTCAAACAATGTGATTCAAAAACCGTGTGGTTACAGACTTAAACCATAGTATGAGTGGGGCTACACCCCGAACGCCCCTCTTTCTTCTTCATCTTTAACTTTAGCTCACTTTGAAAAGTTGACTACCCAAAAAGAAAGAAAAAACAGGTCACAACTTTCACATTGTGTAAACATATAATGTTTATAAACCTAAGAACAATGAAACATTAAAACACTTAATCTTCACTATTCTTGCAAATGCTGTCCTCAATCTCCTCTTCTTCTTCTGCATGAGGACTGTCCAAAGCTCTCTTCTCATGCTCTTCCATGTCATCAGCCACATTCAATTTCCCGTTCTTCTCATTTCTATCAGCCCTTCTTTTCAAATCCTCCAAAAGATCCCTCACAGCTCTCTCTTTATCCCTCCGATTCTTAATAAGAGCCTCGCTGACATCAGCCGGCGTGATCTCAGCCTTATCCACCACACCCTCTAGCTCTTTCAAAACGTCGTCGCTTAGATCTCCTTCCTCGTATCCCAAGTAATTCCTCAGCAAGATCTTCAGCGAAGGAAACGTACAGTAGCTCATGTATATATGCATATCCATTCTCCCGCTTCTAAGCAACGCAGGATCAAGCTTCTCAATGTGATTCGTCGTGAACACGAAGATCCTCTCGCTGCCACAACAAGACCAAAGCCCATCAGTGAAATTCAACAAACCGGACAACGTAATCGTGTTCCCATTTCCCGAATCATCTCCTAAACCGGACCCGGTTAACATCATATCCGGTTCATAATAGCTCTCCGGCGAGCTCTGTTTCTTGTTCCGATTCGTTAAATTGATCGAGCAATCGATATCCTCGATCACAATTATCGATTTTGAGCTCGTTTTCATCAACAATTTCCTCAACTCTGAATTGCTTTTTACCTCCGTGAGCTCGAGATCGTAGATGTCGTATCCGAGATAGTTAGCCATGGCGGCGATCATGCTCGATTTTCCGGTTCCGGGAGGTCCGTAAAGCAAGTAGCCTCTCTTCCAAGCCCGACCGGTTTTCTGGTAAAACGATTGACATTCGGCGAAGTCTTTGAGATCCTCCATGATCTCTTTCTTCTTCACCGGGTCCATCGCAAGCGTATCGAAAGTACTCGGATGCTTAAAGGGAACAGATTCCCAAGGAAGCCCTCTTGAATCGACAGACCCACCTCGTGAATTCGTGTAAAGAAGCCGATCCTGATTTTTCCGACGAATCTCGCTTGCTTTCTCCATGATGTAATCCAAGTAAGAATCGAGGATAAGGTTTTTGTCCTTTTTGTTGATACGGAGCGTGAAGCCACGCTTCTCATCCGGCATTGGTCTCCATGCGAAGGTCTGAGTTTGTCTCTGCGTGACGATGTGTTCCCAGACGACAGTGACGGTGTTGAAGGTGTCGACGATGGAGTCGTTGTTGGAGAGGCCGAATGTGATTGAGGAGGAGTTGATGGCACGCGTAAGGCTGAGACGGTTTCCGGAAACGGAGGATACGGTGGAGCTGAGGTAGAGCTGGACGGCGTTGTAGAGCTCGTTGGTGTTGACGCCGTCAATCTCGGTTATGTCGAAGTAACAGTAGCAGGAGAAGAGTTGGAAGACTCTGTTTAAGAGTTTGGTGAAGGCGAAACGGAGCTCCGGTGGGAATACTGAATTCATTAGACTCTGGCAAAAGGCTAATACGCCGAGAAGCGAAGCCAAAGACGTCCAATACTCTTTCATCGTCTTTGAGAGAGAGAGAGAGAGAGAGAGAGAGGGAGAGAGTCGAGAAGAGAAACAGAGGACTTTTAAGGAGTTGAAAAGGTGACAACTTTACGGCTCAATCAAATTGAGAGAAGAAAAAGGTGAACTGGGTCGTTGAGAAACGAGGTGGATTTGATTGATTTGACTCGTTTAATCAATTTGATTTGAGATTTGTAAACAGAGCTTTCTTGAACAACGAGTCTCGCGTTTTTCCCGGAGAAGTTTCAGAGTGAAAAGAGGAGAAATAAAGGAGGAAGCTTTTAGTAATCAAGCTTGTGATGCCTGCAGCTGTATGTGACTTGGAGAAGGAGAAAACAAAGTGGGTTTTCTCTCAATATATACATACAACTGGATAACTTTTTTGTTTGCTTTGTCAAAAAATTTCCGTTTCTTTTTGGAAACTTTTTAAAATCTTTTAGAGACAAAAAGCTTTTTAGAATGTGAAGATTTCAGTTGACAAAAAAAAAAGAATGTGGAGATTTCATACTTTGTAAGAGGCCAAATTCTGGGTTGAGATCTTTTTTGGTAGCCAAAAAAAGAATTTTAAGTAAGTGCTTTGACTAAAAAAGAAGGGAAGACATTAAATTTTGATAATACGACTTTTTAACTGAAATTAAGGACTTTCTTAGCTGAGTTATACGACTAAATCTACACTCAAGATTTTGACAAGAATAAAAATTATAGTCTTAGTCCATTTAAGGCCATTGATATATACTCCAAAAGTCGTAAAAAGAAAACAATATGACTGTGTGAATAATAAAGGTGAAGAAGTGATAGGATTTATCTGATTGGTCAAAGATTTGCAGACAACTGGAATTAAGGTTAAATGATTTATCTGTTTTTTTGTAATATGTTAGAAATCTTGTGTTTGTTTTGATATATTTATATTTTCTAATTTTCGTGAAATATTTCTAATTATTTAATATTTTCTCTTTAATTTTCAGTTTTTTTATTATTTGTTAAGTTTTTAGTTAAATGTTAAATAATAATTTATGTAGATAAAAAGCATACTGATTTCTTTAATTTTAAATTATGCAAAATTTTTTTGTTGGAACATCTAAATAAATGAAAAGAGAAAAGATACAAAAATCTTTCATAAGTTACCGGCAAGCGAAGTAAACCTCAAACCAAGAACAGCGGCAAAAGGCAAAGAGAAGAGTAACATAAATCTGTGTTTTCTTTTCGAGTAAAATAAACGTTTTCATCTTTACAAGTTTGTGTGTTGAGGGTAACACAATAATGTTGAAATCAGTTTCACATGCGGTGGTGCTTAATAATTACAACTTTGGATTATAACTTTGAAAATATATGGGTCAATCGTACCACTAACTTTCTCTCTCTATTTTCTCTCAACACACCGATAACTCCTTTTCTCTTTTATCCGGCGCCGTTGGTCTAAACAACCGCGGTTCGCCTCTTTCTCGGGCTTATTCGCAACCGCGGTAGCCGGAAAATTATCCAGAGTGTCTCGTTTCCTCCTCTGACGGCTTCGCGAGGTGAGGAAGCTCCTCGTTCTGTAGATCCGGTTTCGGAAATCTTGCGACTCGGCGAGTTTTAGTAAGTCACGGCTTTGTCTCTGCTCGAGGACGGTGGAGCTAGGCGTCTGTGCAGGGAGGGAAGAATCGGGGAGATCTGAGTCTTAGGGTCTAGGAGGGGAGCGGAGCGTCGAGGAGGAGTCACGGAGGCGGTGGCCACGTTGAAGTGACTGCGGCGGAGCCTGGCTGGGTCGTGCCTCGTTGCATGTCGGGCTCCACGGAGAATCTTCCTTGAACGGAAGAGGAGGAAGTCGGAGACAATCGATATGGGTAAGTCTACGAATCGGGAAGAGGAGGCGGAGGAAGAGTCGCCATCGGAGCTTGCTGGGAGCGGCTCCACCGGGTGAGTCCGAAGGGTCTCGGAGGAAGGCGCGTCGACGGGAGAAGGTGAGAGGAGATTGGGATCGGTGGCTCCGGATCCTCGGCGGGGGTCGGATCTTCTGTCCGAGCGTGAAAGGCTTGCCTGGCACCGCGAATCTCACCAACTCGCATCCGCCGGAGACGTTATCGGAATCCGGGCATCGACCTTAGAGTGTGGCGGCGCCGGACTTCGCTTTTCCTCTCTTGGTTTTTGAAGATTCCAGACCGGTTAATTAGGGTTTCTTAGGTTTTTGCTCTGGTTTTGATTCGGTTGTACCCGGTTTGATCCCCGGTATAAAGATCGGTTAGGTTACTATTATTAATATAATATATTACTATTATTAAAAAAAAAAACTTTGAAAATATATGACAGATGGTTTGAGAACGTTGAATCATTGGTCTGATGCACAACATCTGTCTTTTGGAATCAAACAATATTATTCTAAAAGACCATAAGTCCAAATTTAGAAAAGACATGTGACCAAAAACTTCTAATTATAAGAGCTGATCACATCATAATTGAGTTTTATATTTTTGTAGTCGTTGTCTTAAGTTCTACGTTTTTGTTTTTTTTTTTTGTAACAAGGGTTAAGTTCTACGTTTTTGTTACTTCGCAATGTTCATGTATAAGAGCATCTCCAACTCTACTCTATTTTCCACTCCAAAATGAGATTTGGAGTAAAATCCTCTCCAACCCCACTCAATTTTCCACTCCAAAATGGAGTAATGGGTGAGATTACTCAATATTTGGAGTAACTCCATTTTTCACTCTACTTTAAAGTAGAATTTTTTTATTTATAAAAAGACCCTTTAAATTATTAACTTATTATAGTTCATATTTTTTTTTAATAAATATTGCACACTTACGTTTTTTGTGACTTTTCAACAGTTTAAATACCTTTTAATTTTCTTTTGGCATCAACCTTTTTAAATGTTTTTATTCAGGAGAATTAATTATAAATAACTGAACTCTCATTTTTTATCAACCCTCTAATCATGTTTCGAAATTGTGAAAGGACCGGTTCGTTTTTGGAAGAAAAATGTGTTATATGACATAATGACTACGTGTATAATTTTACATAACATGATAATCGAGGATGAACGTGATCTGGAAGCACCAATTGGAGTTGGAAGAGAAGCTACACCCTCAGATGTCCAAATTGCAGATGATGAAAATATCCGCTTCCAAGAGTTTCTTGATCGATTTAGAAAAATTAAAAATCAAAAAGCTCATTTTCTCTTCGAAATGCATTAATTAATCATTTATGGGGAAAATACGCTAATGATAGTTAAGTTAAAAAATTATTATGTTTTTTTATAATCTAATGTAACTTTTTTTATTTAATAAATGTTTAATTTAAATAAGTTCATAGATTATAGAAGTTTTTTGATAGAAAAGAAAATTTGAGGGTTGATTTGTAAACTTTATAATTTAAGGATATTGATAAAAAATATTAAAAGAATCTATTTGGAATATTCTTTTTTGGAGTGAAAAATGGAGTGGTACATTGGAGTAAAACACTACTCCATTTTGGAGTTACTCTATTTTGAAGTAAAAATTGGAGTGATACATTGGAGATGGTCTAAGATCACCAGGCCCAGCCTGTCACCATGTGGCACCTAAGCCCCAAAAAATGAGTCAATATACAAAACTTTTTGGAAGCTTTCGCTTCCGTTTTCAAATCTTAATTTCTTAATTAAATAGAAAATGTAAAGTTGTTTGTATACATGTATTATTTTATAAAAAGTTATGAAATAAAATCATATATAAGATGTTGAAACGAAAATTAAAAATTGATATTTGTACATAATAGTTTTTATTTTGTATTTATATATGTAATAATCATTTGTGAAATATTGAAAGTGAATAATTTTATTAGTTGGATGATATTATTTTTGAAAATATTTTTTGTCATTTATCACAACATATTTTGAAGTCATTTTATAAGATATAGTTAATTAAAAATTAATACATTGATTTTGATCATGATCCATAATTCTATTTTATCAATAGTTCACATTTTAGAGTTACATAGATAATTATTAAATCATTTTCATTTTGAATCATATAAATTGTAATTATTAGCTAGTGAAATTAATATATTGATTTTAATATATATATGTTTCCAACATGTACCCACTTCCTATATTTTTTTAAAAAAATCGCTTCTATGCTTCCAAACGATTCCGCTTCTGCGTATTCTCTTCTGAATCCATGCAACTTAATATACCACAATGAACTTTCTAAATTATGATGTCTTAAATATATGATATTTTTTTGGTGTCTAAAGCATGGACTTTACCAGCTTTAGTCCATGATCGACCATGAAAATCATATGCACAATATGAATTCATATGCAATAAAAAAGAAGAAGATCACATGCAGGATGTATTCATGCATGTAGCCAAACAACAAAAATATAATGAGTCATACTTTTCTAATTAACTAAAATTGAAACATATGTATATACAATCATTAAACTACTAATCTTTGGGGCATGTGTTATTTACAGTTTATGCCATTGAACATTAATGATTTAATTAAATTTCATTAAGGGTAATTAGGGAATATAACATTATCTCTACAATCCATGTTTCCAAACAACACAATTATTAAACATGTAGCCAAACAACCAAAATATAATGAGTCATACTTTCCCAATTATTTAAAATTGAAACAAATGTATATACAATCATTAAACTATTAAATCAATTGATAAATATAATTAAATAACTTATATATCGACTATTTATATATATATAAAAGTTAATATTCTATTATTTATGATTTAATTCAAAATATATTTATAATATATTCTAATATCTTTTTTTTTTTTTTTCAAAAAAATAAAATATATATATATATACATATTACGATTGATTTTTTTTACGATTGCACTTTTTAGCGGGTTCTTCCATCAAATTGCAAAATATTTAAATCATTGAATGTGTTGAAAAATAAATTAGCCAATTTCGATTATAAATTTTCTAAAAACAACTTCGCATGAGTTTAATATATATATATTAAATAATTTCAGTTGATATATTTTAAACTTAATAAAAATATTAAAATTATTCCATATTTATATTATTCAAATATTTGAGGTGTCAAATTATATTTTATGTTTGAATGCAGTTTTTAACGGGTTGTTGAATCAAATTTGAAAATTATATATACCACTACAACATGTGTTAAATATATATATATATATATATATATATATATAAACGAATTGTTTGTTTCTACTTTTGTAAATATTTAATTATTAAATATAAAACATAATAATTTTTTTTATAATTATCTATTGTTTTATAAAATAATATTTTAGATGAATACAATAAAATTAAACTTATACCACATAACTTTTACAGTGGTTGTTTTCACACACACACATATATATATATATATATATATATATATATATTAAAACCATGATCTTATGATACAACACAGATTAAAATATAATACGAAATCGTTATTTTAATATCTCATCCTAAATAACACACAATTTATTTTTAAAATAATATAAATTATTAACTCATTTTTTTATAATACCTGTTAAACAATTATAATCAAAATTAGATTACATAATTAAAAATTTAAATTACTATGAACAAAATAAACAAAAATTAAAATTTATAAAGAAAATAAATCCGCGCGGATCAAAAATAGTATAATTTAAAACACATATGATCGTATCATTTAAAAACACATACATGTGTTGACAAAAAAACACCATATATGATATACTTTCATCCGGTCCATCTCTGGCCTCTAAGTCCAATAAGCTCGTGCGTCTAGGCCGTAGTATATATTAATAATCCAATGACCACAAAGGCCCTAGTTCCAGTAAAGCATTACAAAATACCAAAAGACTACAAGGAAAACTTTTTCCATTTAGTTTCTTGACGAAAGTTAAGGGTATAGACTCCTACGTACATTATAGAAGTATTTTTAGTGGTAGATTCGAAACTGATTATGAAATTTACTAAAGATTATCGTGAATCCATTTGAGTGGCTGAATTTTAAATCATTCTTGGATATTTGGACACGATTATGGTTTTTTTTTTTTATAAAAGACAGGATTGTGGTTTGATTTATCGATTTTAGAATATATTATATGTAGTAACAATATACATGTTGATGCCATTGCTAAAAGGGTGATATCACATAATCATTTATTTATTTCGTCAAGACTTGTCGGCTATCAGAATTACATATCAAAACCAAAATGTTCGAACAAATTTGAAATGGTGAAGAGTATAATTGAAAAAAGACTACTACGTATACACCTGTTTTCTCAAGCATGCAATAGAGTAATCATATTTATTGTTCATCTTCTTTTTTAACAATATTTTGCATTTACTTGAAGATACACAATTTATAGTTTACAGTCGAATCAATATAATCACACTTTCTTCACATTATTATTCTGGATTAAAAGAGTAATTAATTACGAGGAGGACTTAAGGTGAAAATAACGTTTAGGAGAGTAGAGGCGGAAGAGGTTGAAGGCCGAGACGGAGGAGAGGATGATCATGAGCACTGCGGCGATGTAGTTTAAAATGATGGCACTTCCAATCTGAAAGCAAAACCTTGTGAACTTGTAGCACCACTTCATCCACTGAAGCTCCCTCGAACCTGTCACCACCAGCAATGAGTGTTGAGCCGCCGCAGATGCCCCGGCAAACACTACGTACACGGCCGTCTATTTCATTTTGAAAATTAATATCATCATGCACTATATCATAGTTAAAGATACTCTAAATTAAGAGAGTTAATGTATACCTGATCCAAGAGGTAAGAGAGCCATTTAGCATTGGCGGTCTTTGGAGCAACGCCGTACCAACCCAACCCTAATTGAACCATATTATAGACAGCAACCACAACATCTATGTACAATTCAACCCTGAATTAAAATCATAACAAACTTATTATATAAAAAGGAGAACTAATTATAGCTTTCCTTATTTTTTTGTTGGATTAATAAAGTATTATGACCATACAAAAGGAAAATGGACTTACTCAAGAGCAAACAAATATCTGAAAGTGACTTTCTTGTGGATATAAGCAATGTCTTTGGTCTGAGAATCCAAACCAATCAAAACAGAAGTGAGGAGAAGAAGAAAAACAATACAGACTCTCAGGATCACTTCTGTTTCTCTTAGTCTCACCATCTCTTTTTCTCTCCTTCCAACAAGAAAATATATCAACTATGATCGTTCTCTCTCTCTCCCTCTCTTTTTATTTTTCTTTACAAAAATTTAGAGGTATCTGATTATAAATGACATAAATTGGTTTATATTATATAGAATGGTTTTGGAGCTGAGGATTTGGCAAGGGGGTAACGTAATACTAATATATATGTACGCGGCAAATTATAGATCACTTGTATAGTTGTATGAGTATAAAACAAAATACAGTTGGAGTTCTTGATTAGCATTGAATGTTTGACAAGCTAACTTCTTCTAATGAATTTGATCCGTAAGGACATTCTAATTAATTTTCTGTCGCTATGGTTATCCAAGAATCTTGAGTTCTATCTATTCCTCTCTCTTAATAATGATTAGTTGGTTAGTATTGTCCTACCTTGTGAAAAGTCTTATATATATAGGATTTGATGCCTCGCATTTTCTGGATTTTAATTAGAAACTTTACGAAAATTCTCATCAATAAATCGAAATAATACTTTTTGAAAACTTATCTAAATAGTGTTGCTGAATTTCTCAAATGAAAGCTGCTCGAGCCTGGTAATAGGCCTGGGAACCAACCTCTTAGTAAAACAAAAATCGGGGAACTCGAACCGTTTCAATTTGTCTCCATCTAACTAACACTAGTGGACTAGAGATACATCGTCACGTGTGGCTCTAAATGAGGTGATTTGACTTACAGCTTGTAATTAAGACAGACAGTGACAAATATATACCATTGGACCCTCTTCAACCATCTAACCTAAACTGTTTATTGTTTGGACCTATTGTCATTATCTGTAAGTTAAAAACTGGTCTCCTTATAGTTATTACGAATAAGTATGTAATCATTGTTTGGACATTGTCTTATCCGTAAATTAATATAGGTACATTCTTGAATAATTATGAATAAGTACGTAAATTAGAGAAACATCAATATCTTTAGGTTGGTTTGATTAGCTATCTCTTTCAGTTCGGGAATAAGTACGTAAATTAGAGAAACATCAATAAGTAGGTCTTTTTTTTTGTTCCTTAAGTATGTCTGTTATCGGATATAGTTTTTTTTAGGTTGCAGATTAGGATGGTATGGGTACCAACCTTATAGTATTATTGTATTAACATTGTAGTTGGTTCGCTCATCTTTTTTCTTGCTTCGGTTCTCTTTCATTTCCGGTTGATGTTCCTCGCCACAATTTGGGAGTTTTGCAATGTCGCGTGTGCGGTTTACCCGGCTTGATATGTTTGATCTTTCGGTTTTTCATATGTTTAATAAAATATCTTTTAGAGAAAAAGGAAACATTAGGTGTGTTCGTTTCATTGACGCAACGGCAGCGGCTACAGTCAATAAAATACAAAGACATTATTATAAATTAAATCTTTTTATTGGCCGCAGCGTCACTTTTCCTTTACGATGAAGACCATCTGTAAACCACCGGAAAAAATGGCGTTCAGATTTATTTTATGATGCAGAAGAACTTCTGAATAAAGCTGCCGCAGCGGCAATTGCATTCAATAAATTTTTTCTCACCTACGTGTCACTTACGTTGATTTATGTCATTTTTTTGGCCGCATAATGCTGCCGCAGCGGCGATGAAACGAACACACCCAATGTCTAAATTGTTCGTTATGTCAGATAGTTATTTTCTGGACATATTGGATGCAATGAATTAAAAAAAAATGAGATTATGGAAACTAAGTGTGATCCTGAAAACGCAACTGAGTTATATGGAGTGAAGAATCTTTGATATGAAAAATATATAGAAATATAGTTTAAAAACATCATTGTTGAAGATGAAGTGAATAGGTAATGAGACACGTTAATTCTGTCCTGTAAATTGGATTGTCCAAAAAAGGTTCATTTCCTAATATCCTAATAGTGACTCTTAAAAGTCTTTAATGTTAGGCCCTATTAGTTAGTTGGACCAACCAAATGCATTCATTAAACTTTCAAACTAATACTATTATCTTTTATATTTTTGAAAACATGTCAAAAACTTTACATTGAATTGAACTTTTAAAATTCCATTGAGATATATAGATTATTATTCTTAGCCTGGAAAATCCCAAATCAAATCAGTTTTCTTAGCGTCAATGAGATTCCTATAAATCTAATAAAAACCAGAGAGGAAGCCAAACGCTCTATAGTGTTAATCAAAACTAAAACTGTATAAATTCATGTGAGATAATTGTCTTTGATAATTACTCATAGTCTCACCTCAGACGTAGCGATCAGAGTACACAATATTATTGTGTTATTTAACTTGAATTACTAAGCAATTGGTATTAAGCTAAAACACCAACAATTCATAAACGTAAGTAAAGTATTATTCAAGAACATGCATTATTTGAGTTTAAATTTCATTAAGTTAATAAGGAATAACGGTGTCGGTGTGTGTTAATGATTTACAAAAGTGCTTTATTAAGCTAAAAACTATCTTTGCCAAAAGAAAAACACATAAAACCATATAACTGCGAGATAGAATGTATTATCAAGTACAACCTTTTATTTTCTCAGTAAGATTACATTTACGTTTTTTTCAAAAAAATAAATAAATTACATTTACGTTTATTATCGCATTTCAGAAACACAGAAAAAAAAAAAAAAAAATCAAAGTAACATCACAAGTATGAAATAAAACGAAAGGGGGGAAAAATATTGAGGAAAATGCTCGAAAATTCTCATAGCGGGAGGATCAACCAAAGTTTAAAGGTTACACTCCTTAGGAAGACCCTGAGGGAACCTCTTAAAATCAGTACAGTAGTTGTAGATCATGAATTCTTTTTGCACCCACTTCATCTGTCCGATCTGATGGTCATTCAGAGAGGTCCACATCCACGAGTCTTTGTTTGCGTCACAAGTCACCCATGTCGAGTTTGATGTCCTGCTACATGAGCTTTGGTCGTTAAAGCTCCTGTACGAGGCTTTGAATGGTGCATTGCTCCAGTCGATCTTCACGCGACCGCCTTGCGTCGCCCAGTCATCGGCTTCCCAAAGGCTTGAGTATATCTTCATGGGTTGGGACGTAGGGTAAGCCACTCCATTTTTCTCGTTGTTCTTGAACACCCGAATTGGGATCCCATCCACAAGGAAGCTTCAGACACAAGAAAGTATATAAACAACATGTCATGTGATGTTATCAGTGTAGGATTTCTTGATAGACTATTTACTCACATGATGTTAACAGGGTTCCAGTGAACGGTGTAGGTGTGGAAATCCGCGGTGGGATCGAACCAGAGTTTGAACTGCATCTCACGGTCACCTTTACCTTTGGTGAAGACATTGGTGTGGATAGTGTAAGGCTGTCCTGTAAGATTTCCCAAGAACTCAAAGTCAATCTCATCCCACGTCGAGCCTTTAGACGAGAGCTGCCACAAAATATATTATATTAGAATATAATTTCATTTATTAGTTTTGAGATGAGAAGAACCCTAATATATCAGATATCAATCAATTTCCTAAGGATATATATTCCGTACGTAGTAGGCGGTAACGGTGCCAGCAGAGTTTCCAGCCACGAGCTTGAGCTTCATGTCGATCTTACCGTACAAGTACTCTTTCTTGGATTGAAAACCCGAGCCGGAGATCTTGTCAAGAGTACAAGTGAGAAGCTGTCCATTCTCGAATATGTTGGCACGACCATCTCCCCAAGTGATATCAAAGCTCTCGTAAAAGCTTCCGGCAGATGCAGCGACAACAAATAAGCCAACGGCGAGGAGAGACAACAACAGAGACTGTTTGGTTGCGAAAATCGCCATTTTTTGCCCGGTACTCTGTTGTTTCTTGCCGTGGAAGATAAGTGTTTGTCGATGGATTTGATGAGTTGGAAATGAGAGGTTATATAAACAGTTTTTCGTGGAGGCACATTGTCGACGTGGTAGTCTTAAACTTTGTATGTACTAATATTTAAATTAAGAAGTATTCGGCCTTACACGGTTCAACGTATTACGTATAGACAAGTTCGTGGAATTTTTGTGGATGAAGTGTTTTTTTCTTCAATAGATTAGATATTTTGTATCTGTCACCAAAATAAAAATTATTTTTGTCTTTGTTAAATATTAGTTTATACCAAAATTTCACTTTTTAAAATAGAAGGTTTGAAGAATTCTACAGATATATATATATAAGATCGGATTAATTAATAGTCAACTAGCTTATAAATGAGAAATTATAATTTTTGCTTGAGGAATCAATAAAAGGAATCTCAGAGAAAACGATGTTCGGTACCTTTCTAATTTTTTTACATTTCATATCAAAACAAAATGAAATACTATATCAAAATATGAAAAATCTTTGTTGATTAATGGCTAGAGACCATAAAATATAATTATTAACAGGCATATACAGAAAATGGGGAACGACTTTTGATATAGTTGTTGATAAATTGAATAAAATATTGTATATAATACTGATTAAAAAGCAGGGTGAAGGATGGAACCATATCAAAACCATACATGTACCACGATGATATACTCTGAATCTTGATGGTTCTTACATCATCTTTTTAGTATGTTTTGGTTGTATACATGCCCAGCCCGTTACACAGTGGCGCCTAAAGCCAAAAAAAAAAATCCACCTAACATGTATACAACACAACTCAAACCTTGCACCTATTATCAATAAGTGACTTACTCAACCACTACACCACGACAAGTTATTGTAATCTGATGTCCCAAATTAATGATATAGTTTTGGCGCCTAAAGCAAGAGCTTTGCTTGCTTTAACCCATGGCCGACCCTGGTTATATATCTTACATTTAAGCATGTTTAGGTGTGTGTATATTTGCATTTGATCATTATAAGTCATGAAAATGTTACTTGGAGGTGTGAAAAGCATTTGAAGCTGATTGGAATGAAGAAAAAAAAGAGAAAGGCGAGCAAGGTGACCCTAGCGTTTTATCATGCAGTTAAGCATACCGCGATGGTATGAGAGGATTGCGGTTTGTGTGGGCAACCGTTGTAATCACTTGCAACCACCGTAATTACTTGCTCTCAACCTGCGATCAGCGCAGCAAACAGAGCTCAACTGCGAGGTGTCTATCGGTTTGCACTGTGGTATGAATGTGACCACATACTTATGAGGATGAGCTAGTGGTTTGCATCATGGTCAAACCGCAACCGCATGCGAGCCAATCTTTCTGCTGACTTCGGCGTTGACCAGTTTTTCATCCTAATTTTCTGGGTTGACCCAACTTTATTGGATCGACCCAACTTGAAAAATAAGTCTTCATAAATAGTTTTTAGTCCAAAAACTCTAAATTATTTCTTTCTCTTAAGTTTTTTCTTTTCGTTTCCTGTGAGTGTTTTTAACACTTGTAACCAGAGTTTATAATTTCAATCAAATATTTCTTATTTTTGTTTTAATCTCTTTTTTATGTATCTCTCTAATCATGATTTCTATCACTCATTATATATTTTGATGGGATCATTATGATTAATGAGTAATCATTTTGGGTTTTAATAATGAGGTATATAAGGGTTAGATTAGAGATGACCTAGATTACTTAATGCTTAATTAATGTTAATCTTTCTTTAGTTTGTTCTCTATGCTAAATTTGTAAGGAATTGATGATTTAGATTATATTCTTTTTGTTGTCCGGAACGTGTTCGATGAAATGGTTGAAAGAACCTTATTAGAGATTTTCCATGCTTAGTCAATGAGAATTGATGTCTAATGTGTTTATTAATCATATGAACTTATTTTACATGCTTGATTGATTCTTAATCACAAATGCGAATTTGTTCTTGATTAGGAGTTGATTAAGGAGATTAGTGCCTAGAAATATGATTGATTTAAAATTGTGTTATATACTAAAGGATTAAGCTTGTTTGACGTTGTTGTAATTGATTGAATTGCATGCTATTGTGCTATTGTGTGATTTGAAATTTGAAAAATAGATTATTGCATAATTAGCGTAGAGTTAAGATGCAAGAAAATAAGCAGCTAGGATTAGCCATCATTTAGCTATCTTTTGCATGTGTGATTGTTAAATAAACACCTATGATTATTTTTATCTAGCTTTGATTCATTAACCTTATGTTAGATCCTCTTTTAGTCATTGTCTTATCTTATTCACTGCTTGTTCTTGCTTTCTTTGCTGGTTTTGAATTTCTCTTACTTGTTCTTGTTTCTTGCTTTTATTTGTCACTTAGGATTGTTAGTTTTTAAAATATTCTTATTTGGCTTAGCTATGCACTCATTTTGTTCTAAACATGATCCATTTAGGCTTGACCTCAATTTATACTACAGCCACATTTGTTTTGTAGGTTGAGTGATTAACCTTAAAACCTACAATTTCTTATATCACAGGATGAAAGGTTGATCAATAATATTGGTTAATTAAAAGTGTACAATTTCGGTTGGATCACGCACAAGCTACATCCAATTTGACACACTAGTTCTTGTTAAGGAGCTTGCAACGAGGTTCCTGGCCATGCCCGAGGCTTTTGAAGGGTTCTTTTATATATAACTGTTCATGATTTTTTTACTTTATAAATTTTTACTGTCGTATGGATCTGCTGGTGGTTTATGAGCATGTTGTTTCTACTTTCAATTTTGTAATGGCCATGTCCACAACTGGAGAAAAAAAAAATGAATGGTATACATGACACATTGCATACAGTACATACAATTTGTTGTCCCATCTAAATCATCCGAACATACAATTTATTCTCGGACAGATTGACATTTTTAACTTGGGTAACTAAGCAGAAGATATAACCATATATTGAATAAATTAACGACTTGATTATTTGATCTATTCAAAAAAATTGTTTTCTTAATGTTAGACATGCTTTATTATTTTATTAATGAACCAAAATAATACACCAGTTTTGTGTTACGTGAAACTCAAAGAGCTAGCCACTAGAAGAGGATACTCATTAGAGGAAGCAAAGAAGTGTTAGCACTGAAGGTTCTGCAGTCCAGTTCGTGTTACACAACTCAAGTTCATGTGTAACACAAGTTGACGTGAGTGTCTTGTGTCACGAGAAAGAAGCTGACATGACATTGGTGAAAAGAGGAAAATAAGAATAAAGATTTGGAAATATCAAAGATAGGGTAACTGAAGATCTTTGGGGAAAAGAAACAGAGTATAAAAGAGAGAAAAACGCTAGAGAGGGAGGCAGCCGTCGTGAAGTGCAGCAGCAGAAAACTAGGTTAAGTTCTCCATTGAAGGGTACAAGACTACACGGTTAAACAACTGTTCGCGGTGTGTAACACAGTTCGGGTTGAATCTGTGATTATAGATCAAGGAGGAATTTAGGTAGTTGAACCTAGAGTTTCTAGTCCTTGGATCTGTGTTAGGATCATTGATTGATAGAGATAGATTGGTGTCGAACTAAGGGGTGTCTTAGTGTCGAGTAATTCCATTAGGCAAGGTCTTGTTGTAAGATTGTCTAAAGAATCTCTATTGAATAAAGTGAGGATATAGGCACATTGCTATATCTCATTGAATTGTGTATTTGCTCATATTCTCGTTCTTACAATTGGTATCAGAGCGGGACACCTACTCGGGTGAATTTTGCTCGAACACAGGTGGGATCCTGAGAAGAGAATATGGCGACATCTACACAAAATTCTGGTCATAAATTCTTGCTGTTAGATGATGTAAATTACAGACATTGGAAAGTAAGAATGAGGGTGAACTTGCGCAGAATTGATGAAGATGTTTGGAAGGCTGTTCAGTGTGGTTGGGAAGAGCCATGTGTAACGACAGAAGATGGTACAAAGATAGTTAAATCCAGCACCAAGTGGACTGCAACAGAGAAAAAGCTTTCAAAGTTTAATGTCAAGGCATTGGATGCAATTTTCAATTCAGTGGATGATAAGCAATTCAAATTGATACAAGGATGTGACTCAGCTAAGGAGGCGTGGGATATACTGCAAAACGTTTATGAGGGTACAACCAGTGTTAGGAGAACAAGGTTAGATTTTCTAGCATCACAATTTGAAAACATACGGATGAATGATGATGAGAAGATAGCAGATTTCAGTGCCAAGCTCAGCTCCATAGCTAATGAAGCACAAGTTTTGGGTAAAACTTACAAAGATGCAAAATTAGTGAAGAAATTGGTGCGTTGCTTACCGGCGAAATTTGCATCACAAAAATCTGTGATAAAAAATGGCGATGAATACTGATGAACTTAAGTTTGCTGAAGTAGTAGGGATGCTAAAAGCTCAAGAGATGGAGATGGAATCTAAGCTTCCCAAACCTGCTGAGGATTGTGCAGTTACCGCTGATGAAGACAACCAAAAATGTCTGAAACTTGAAGAAGTTGTTCGCTTGATGATCTTGAAGCTTGAAGAAAACATGGAGCTTATGCATAAGATGGTCAATGATAGATTACCAAGGAAGGAAGAAGGTCAGAAAAGGTGTGAAGTTAAGTGTTATGCATGTCATGGTTTTGGACATGTGAAATCTGAATGCTCTTCATTGAAGAGGAAAGAAATCAAGTGTAATGGATGTAATGGTTATGGTCACACAAAAGCAAACTGTGTAACCATACGAAAAAAGAAGATGCAGATGGTTAGAAGTCACAATGATACACCAGATATAGATGAAGACGTTCTTAATTTGGTGGCTTTTCATGGAGTTGTGGAGGCTGAGAAAGAAAACGAAAAATATGAATCTGGGCAGACGTGTGTTACACAGGCAAATACTGTTGCGTCAGACAGTGATTCAGAATGTGATCAAGAGGTAGATGTTATAGCTGAACTAAAAATTCTTTATGAGAGTTGGGTTCAGTTGAGCAATGACAACCTTCAACTGATCAAGGACAATAGGAAGTTGGAAGATGAAGTCAGTAGGATGCAAAAAGTTCTCATGTCAGAACAGGAGGAGAAAAAGGAACTTATGAGCAAGCTGGATGAGAACAGAAAGCAAATTCGTCTGATCAACAATGGATCTGAAAAACTAGATCAAATTCTTGCCATGGGAAGAACAGGAAACACAAAGTTTGGTCTTGGATATAATGGAGGTACAGGTAACACAAAAACTGTTTTTGTGTCAGGGAATGTGTTACACAGTGATGGAGCAGAGAATGAAATCACAACCTTAAGAGCTGATGATATTTCAAGCGTCCAAGGAGACACCCTACATGCTGTTAAAGAGAAGACAAGTATTGGAAATGTGTATGGTAGGAGTCATTCAGATCTAAAATCAAATTCTATCAAGCTGCACAAGTCTAAATCTGTTAAAACAAACAGAATAGAGGATAGAAATCAGAGCTCAAGAGCAGATATGTGTAGCAGTACCATGAAGAATAATTCAAGAAGGATGGATACCAAAAAGCCCACGCAATGCAGAAGCATATGGAAACCTAAGGTGTGTTTCTTTTGTGGTAAATCTGGGCATATCAAACGTCATTGCTACAAGTATCTTGAAGGAGTTCATCAAGCTTGGAGACACCATGTTCATGATGCAAATACTGTAAAGTGCAGAAGAAAGTGGATAGAGAAATCAAATCCTTATCAAAGTGTCAAGCATAGTTCAACATTGTGCAAGTGTGAGTGTGTAGTACACAAAGGAATTGATCACATAATGCTTGAGAAAACGAGATATGAAGACTCAAATCGATGGAAAAATCAGAGGAGGAAGAGTTGTTAAAATTCAGTGCTTGATTTGGTATTTTCACAGAGTTGTGTCACTCAAGCAGGGGGAGATTGAAAGGTTGATGATGCTTGATTCAGGGGGAGTTTTGGAATGATATGTTGATGGTGTATGTGATTTTCGTGGTGAGTAATAGCTAGTTGGCTTGAGTTGAAAAACTCAGTGAAAAAGGGGGAGATTGTTAGCACTGAAGGTTCTGCAGTCCAGTTCGTGTTACACAACTCAAGTTCATGTGTAACACAAGTTGACGTGAGTGTCTTGTGTCACGAGAAAGAAGCTGACATGGCATTGGTGAAAAGAGGAAAATAAGAATAAAGATTTGGAAATATCAAAGATAGGGCAACTGAAGATCTTTGAGGAAAAGAAACAGAGTATAAAAGAGAGAGAAAACGCTAGAGAGGGAGGCAACCGTCGTGAAGTGCAGCAGCAGAAAACTAGGTTAAGTTCTCCATTAAAGGGTACAAGACTGCACGGTTAAACAACTGTTCGCGGTGTGTAACACAGTTCGGGTTGAATCTGTGATTATAGATCAAGGAGGAATTTAGGTAGTTGAACCTAGAGTTTCTAGTCCTTGGATCTGTGTTAGGATCATTGATTGATAGAGATAGATTGGTGTCGAACTAAGGGGTGTCTTAGTGTCGAGTAATTCCATTAGGCAAGGTCTTGTTGTAAGATTGTCTAAAGAATCTCTATTGAATAAAGTGAGGATATAGGCACATTGATATATCTCATTGAATTGTGTATTTGCTCATATTCTGTTCTTACAAGAAGCAAGTGAAGCTTTATGTTTGATATTTAAAGGACACTTTTTTCTTTGTCTCAAACATTTTTATTTTCCATTTAACAAACATGTTTTCTTGTAACTCGCCAATCCGGTTCAACTGACACTATAAGTTTCGGCCACACAAAATAAAAACTTATTCCTTAGAGTTCGGATCAACGGACCATAAGATTCAATCATCCTAAGAGCTATGTGAATACCCTTATTTTCACATGGTTGTAATTTAGTTTCGAAAAAATGTTTGAACCCGAGTGAAACACTGTTAACACTATTAACGCCTCCATTCAATGAGGCATGGGGAAACATGTTTTTAGAATGTGAATGTAGTGGGCCGTAAAAAAACACGTGAAAATCTATGGAATTTAAACACAACCAATATTTTTTCGGTTGCATTTGGGATTTTTTAGAAACAATATATCTTATATGTTGTATATTGTGCATTTTTACGGATATATATAGGTAACCCTTAACCGTTTAAATGGAATCACAACCATGAAGAAAATATAATCACGTATACAAACATAATCAGTACCAGAAACCCCACAAACACATCTATCTTCTAGTAAAAATACATCCACCTAGTTACCTTTTAAAAGTTATAACAACTTTTAAAATAAGATCAAAGAGAGAATTTTAGTAGGAAGATGAATGATTCGATCAATAGGGTTTCTGACCGATGTAGTTACCAGGAGGATCATAGTTACAAGTCATGAAGATCCCACCATTGTCGCACACCACACGTGCGCACCCAACCCTCCTCGTGTTCTTCCAGATCATCTGTGTGTAATGCCCACACATCTGCCCAGGGTCGCACGTGTTGGAGCCGTAATGATAAAACCTCTTCTCGCTGGCCCATGCGACAACTGCGTCGGCCGGAGACCAGTTTTTGCCGTATCCCCAGTAAATGTTCTCGCCGAGATTAAACGCTCCGTTTTGGAAAGAGTGTTGCAAAGCACAATCTTTCTTTCTTTGATTAGCCCAATTTTGAGCGTAGTTCTGGAGTCTGCGGTCCCATATCAAAGGAGGTTCGAATCTTGCGGCACGAACCAAGTTTTGTCGGAACAAGAACTGTAACGAGTCGTGATCACATCCCGGGCATACACTCCTAGCGATTTCGAATATCTGACCGAGTGTTGTAGCTTTGGTTGTTGATATTGAAATGAAGAGATTAATGACACCTACGAGTAATATTACTCGTAAATAGGATGAGTTCATCCTCTTTTTTTCTGGAGATTCTATTTGTCGTTTGGGTGCTAATGGGTTTCGGAGGTTCAAGTGTGATATTTAAATATAGAGGAAAAACAGGAAAATTATTTTTAAAAATTGTGTCTGGAAATGTATGGATATGATTTTGAGCTTATTTTAGCGACTTTTTTTCTTTTTTTAACGGCGTAACTTGTGGTGATTGTAATTTGGTAGATTGCAAATTTGAGAAAGAAAAAAGCGATTGAGGATAAATATGGATTGTATTATTGGAGGGAGATATGGTGATAATGTTGATGATATGATTGTGTTATGTATGTGTTGTCCCGTGAACCCTAATGTTGTCCGTATTAGATAAGCTGATACGGGAAAGTAGTGGGTCTTCACTGAAACACTCCAAAATGTCAACATGCCAACCCATTTTGCATTCACAAATCACTACATTATGTCAATGAAAACTATACGAATCTACACGTCTTTATCGTTTTATTTCTTTTTAAATGGGGCTGTATTTTTGGACTATATTCTACATCATTCAGTCACACCTTTGATTGCGGGATAAAAGTGAAAAGTTGACAATTTGACGGTCCTGGGCATTTTCCCTTATGAAAAGGTACTCCTTGATGGGGTTCATTTGATCTCTGATTTTTTTTTATAATCAACATGTTTTTCCAAATCTCATAGTACACATATTAGCCAACTCACGAACATATTAGCCAACTCACGAACAAGCATGCAAAACCCGCAATTCACCATGGTCTGATCCGCAAGACCCGCCTCTTAAGTGCATATGCATACTCAAGTGTCAAGTCCTCATAATAAACTAATTCTCTAAAAATGATATTCAAAATATTTTAGAGATTAATGTTAATGATTTAGAGGTTTTCTCTTTGCTAGGGTTTTCCTCTCAGGCTTTGTACCCGAGGTAGCCGCCGTCAGCCAATCTCGTCGATTTCTCCCCGGCCGGCGATCTCTGCCGTTGCCGGGGAGAGGTCTCTCGCCGTTCTCCTTTTTGTTGTCCCTGCTCTAGCTCGACCGGCCATCTCCCACGGTTTGCAGCTCCGCCATGGTCTCCGCTTTCGCGCTTGTCTCTGCCGCCTCTGTCGCCGTGCGTCGCCACCTCCGTCTGGTTCTGGTGTGCGCCTCCTGCCGTCGTCTTTTTGTCTACTCTGGATCTCCGGCCTGCCTCTGTTGGTGAGTCGATTCTGCTTCTTCCGATCTATGAAATCACAGAGCTGTTGACGTCGTCAGGACGTGGGTTCAGTCGTCGTTGTCCTGTTGGGAGGTTTGTGTTCTCGGTTTTGGCTTGGGGTTGGTGTGATGTTGTTCCGGTTTATGGCCTGTTGTTAGAGTTTTAGAGTTGTGGATTCCCGTTTTCAGATCTTGGTTTGGTGGTTCTAAGTCTAGCTTAGCATTTTAGCTTGCGGGTTTATGGTTCGTTGCGAAGTGATTTGTGAGTGCTTTCCACCCGAGTTTCATATCGTTTTTCGTTTGATTTCGGTTCTTTTGGGTGTTTTGGCTTCAGTTTTCCTTTTCTGTTGTGAATTGGGTTTGGTATTAGGCTTCTTGTAGGGGTTTCTCGAGCGCAAGGAGTGCGCTTCGGCCGTACTCGGAAGAGTTTGTGGAACTTTCTTAGGTTCCGTCTTGTCGGGTTAGGAAGTCTAGGTTCTTTAGGTTTGTGAGTGTTGTCTCTCAGTCGTGTCTCAGGAAGTTGGTGTTATCGTTTGGTGGGTCGTGGGCAACTTCGATAACTCTCACTCAAGATTCTTCATAAGGGCTCGGACTTGCAAGTTCTTTATGTTTTTGCTATCTTTGGATTTCATCGCTTTGATGTTGCTTAATTATAGTTTTTAAATTGCTTGTCTGAGTTTTAGTTGCCTTTTGTGTGGGCTTCAGTTGTCCGGTGTTTTGGATTCTAAGGTTAAGACTTTGTATTAAACCTTGTTTTCGGTTTTCATAAATATAATTTCATTAGATAAAAAAAAAATGTTAATGATTTAGAAAAAAAAATTTATATAAAAACATAGAATAAAGAGAGCCGCTAGACCGCTTTAAGGTTTTTAGATGTTTCTTGCACTTGTCTTTTTTTTAGGTTTTTGATTTTGGTATCGTTTCTGTTAGTCGGTTTTGTCTTTGTTAAGTCTGTATTCGACATCTGTATTCGAACTATATATTCGATTTTGTATAATTAGTGAAAAAATTTCTAGCGAAAAAATAGAATAAAAGCATTTACAATTTATATATGATTTCCTAAATTTTTTACTAATAAGAATTGATTGATAAATAAAAGCTTAACTCTTCTAAAAGCTATATCACTCAAGCCTTTAATCTCAGTATTTGTTTTTGTCATTGCATCTTGCACTGTGTTTAATTTATATTTTTATTTTGTTCAATATGACACATTTTTAGTATGATATTAACCCATTTATTAACTTTTCCATTACATACTTTATTGCCACTACATCAATTTACAAATAAATTTCCAAATTTTATCTACTGTATTTGGAATATCAATTTTAACTAATTAATTTATTATTCATACTTTAATATTAAATACAAATAATATAATTATGATTAAGTGTATCTAGGTGTCACCGTTACGGTTCCTTAGCGCCTCCGCCAATGTAACGCTTCTTCGCCGGGAAAAGTTGAGTGACTTGTCAATTCGGTGGGAAGCTTTAACTTCCACATGATCGCCTCCTTCTCCACACTCCAAATCTTGATCCCAGATTTGATTCCGTCTTCACCTCGATTTCTTTGGCCAAGTCAACAGCATATCCGGTACGGTTTATACCTTCGATTTCACACTCGACCACAGAATCTAGAACATTTGGAGAGGATGAAGCGCCTTGGAATTGGTTGCTGCTTTGCGGGGAATCAGACTAAGAGGGAGCTGAAGACGGAGATAGACAGCGGCGGAGAGGATTTGTTCGATGCGACTGTCATGGAGTCTGCAGTGAAGCCGGATCATTTGGTGGTCATGGTGAACGGTATCATTGGAAGGTAGACAATCTTATAACTTCAAACAGAACTTCAGATTACTATAGTTTAGGTTTATGACTTTGTTGTTTCTGTCTGGATGATGAACTAGTTCGGCGGATTGGAAATATGCGGCTGAGCAGTTCGTGAAGAAGTTCCCGGACAAAGTACTTGTGCACCGTGAGTGTTTCTCAATCGATTATTGTGATACTGGATAATCCATAATACTCTCTAGCATTAGATGACAAGAAGACTTGATTTTTCGATGAAATTGAGCAGGTAGTGAGAGTAATAGTGCAACGATGACATTTGATGGTGTAGATATGATGGGTGAAAGGTTAGCTAATGAGGTATTGTTTCTCATCTCTGCAACTTGAATTTGCATTTTTTTTGTTAATGGTCTTGATTTCTAACGCTTGAAGTCTTTTGCAGGTTTTGTCTGTTATTAAGAACAGAAGTGGTCTGAAGAAGATCTCATTTGTAGCTCATTCATTAGGAGGTCTTGTTGCAAGATATGCTGTAGGGAAGCTCTATGAACAGACCGGAGAAACCAACTCATTGGACTCTCCTTCAAAGGCTAAGAGCGGTGAAATTGGTGGGTTAGAACCTGTTAACTTTATAACTTTCGCAACGCCTCATCTTGGTTCAAGGGGACATAGACAGGTGAATTGATGATGTTTTAGATTGCATATCTTGGTTTAATGTTTCTGTAATGTTTGCATGTGTAGATTAGATGTTTCTGTGTGACATTCTTCCTTCTTTCCTTCAGTTCCCGATTCTCTGTGGCCTTCCTTTTCTTGAAAGAACAGCATCACAAACTGCACACTTGGCTGCTGGGAGGACCGGAAAGCATTTGTTTCTGGTGGATAACGATGATGGGAACCTTCCACTTCTTATCCGGATGGCGACAGATTCTTATAACTTAAAATTTATGTAAATACTTCTGCCTCTGGATGTTTTAAGTGTGGTGACTTGCATATTGAGATGAACACTACTCACTATCTACTTAATGACATCAACAGATCAGCTTTAAACGCTTTCAAGCGACGTGTGGCATATGCAAACGTGAATTTCGATTGTATCCTTTCCTGAATTGCTGTTTGTTCACTTTTCTTTCATTTACAAGAGACAGTGTTTGCTTTTACTAACTACAAAGACATGGTTGGATGGAGAACATCTTCTATTCGCCGTCCAAACGAGCTCCCAAAGGTATGTGTACATTTACTTTGTTACACCTGCAACTGGTTTCAATTATGCACAATCTGGGATTTATCAGTAACCTTTTATTTATTCTCATCTGATCCAGCCAAATCTTCTAGCAAGTGATCCAAATTATCCACACATTGTATACATACAACATGAAAATGTGGACAACGGTATTAACCAGTCAACTTCTAGAGTAGTAACTGATGAAGATACTGATCTTGAAGGTTTGCTCCATTTTCACTTGATTATGTGTAGTCAGTCCATTGGTATTCTTTATATCATATCACCACAAATTTGAACATGTTATTTTTTTATAGAGGAAATGATACATGGGCTCGGTCAACTATCTTGGGAACGAGTAGATGTAAGCTTTCACAATAGCAAGCAACGATACGTAGCTCATAGTACCATTCAGGCAAGTTTAGCAATAGATGATACTCTTAACTCAGTGGTGTTTTCTTAACAACATTGTGAATATTGATTTTGGGAATGTATAGGTGAAGACATATTGGTTACATTCTGATGGTAAAGATGTTGTCTTCCACATGATGGATCATTTCTGTCTCTAGCCCCGGAACATTTTCAGCCAACTGCATTGTTTAAACTGCTGTAATTAGTCAGCAATGTAAGAAGGTGGATAAGCATTACAAACCTGTCTATTTTTGTTTTGGTTATTGATATCGTATAATGCTTGATGCGATACAAATCATGGTTAAGTTCTTGTGACTTTACCTTATGGTTATTTGAAATGTATTATATTATCTCGAACGATGAATCTGTACAGATCTAGTCGTTCTTTGTAAACACATAAATTTTCATCATCCTCTTGTTATGACCATATTTAATAAAACTTGATGGTTTCTTTCTATATCTCTAAAAACTAAATGATCTTGGGTTATATGTAATTTAGAGTGGGCTTTATTAAGAAAACGGGTCTATCCAAACTGGTCTACTAAAAGGCCCAAAGCTAACTAATCTTCTCTTAGTATTGACAAACTTGAATATGGGATTGTCCATTTAAATGTCAAAAGCAGTTAAATTTGCGTTCTTTTGGGGATCAATATGAGTTTTTATATTTCTAAACGAGTAAGGAGTTCATATTTTATTTGATGAAACCGTATAAATTTAATATTTTTATTAATGATTTCATATTATGTTTTCTTATATTTTTAAAATAACGTCATTTTGATATCAGTTATAAAATAAACAGACGTTAAATAAAAATAAATGTTAATTAAATCGAGATCTAAATTGGTTCAATCAATTTAATTTTGTACATCTTTTAGATTAATAAAAAAGTTGATATTTATTTTGGAGAATCTGTGTAAATTTATTATTTGTTTGACCATTTCTCGATCTTTGTTATTACATATGTTCACATAAACATAGCAGGAGGACAAGAAAAGGAAATGACGTACGGATATGCCACAACCAATGACCACTTGCCCCACACTAAAACAGCCAGTCTACTGTTTTCATATGTTCCAGTCGCTGTAGTCACTATTCACATTGTACTGGTTCATCCAAAAGATAATAATAATGTTTTTGGTCCAACGATAACGTTAGTGCTTCTTCATTTCAGTGAAAGGTTATAAAGATATATCCGGAAAATAGGTAAATGTATTTAGTTATTTGTTCTTGTATTAAACTCGTTGATATCTATCAATCTATTTAAGAATTTGGGAGTAAAGATGCAAAGAGAATAATTAACATCTTTGGCTCGCCGCAACGACAGCACCATCAAGATCAGTTTAGCACGTGACATTGTTGCTAGTTCCCTCCATGTTTCTTCACTTGATGACCACTTGGTCGATTCTCTAGTTAAGACCGAACTAGCATCGGTATCAATCCAACATAAATCATAATGATACATGTATTAACTTAAGCATCAATAATTATAATTAGTAAGTAGTTACTAATCATCTTCTTTTTTTTTGAACAACTTCTCATAAATTTACACTTCCCGGACTTTCATTTTTGACCCAGAAACGGGAAAACAGCGGAAATCTACTACCCAAAAAAAAAAAAACCCAAAATCATAGGAACAATGCATAAACATTGTTTAATCAGACAAAATAATGAAATAAAAGTTATAAACCCCAAATTTATCCCATCAGCTCCTCTAAGGTCCGCATAATTATGACCAGACCGGACCCGTTAACAATTCAAGAGTCCGTTATGGTTGCTCTGTTTTGTCAAGTTCCGGTGTTCTGCCGCACCACCTGATCACTACCCACCTCTTCCTTATGATCGCCGCAAGTACAGCTGTGGTCAGACCGATTCGCCGGCGTAGCCAAGTAAGTGGGTTTAACATCACCAGCCATGATGACGAGAAACTTCTCCGGCATCTCCGTGGACTTGGTCTTGTGAGTGTCACCATCGAGTTTGGCATCATCTCCGGCCTCGAGATCTCTCTCAGCCGAGCCAGAGAGTCGCCAGTAAGAACAAGCGAGGATAAGAAGAGCGAAGGCGATGAGAGCCAACATGGCGGCCAAACCACCGAAGAGATAAGGAACCGGAGAGTGCCAGGGCGAGTGAGGCACCACCATGGAAGAGTTATGATTGTTTCCTTCCGAGTTTTGGTAATATTGTCTTCCTTCCATTGTCTGCATGTGTGTTCTGAAGAGTGTGTTTTTTTTTTTAATTAATAAAGTGGTGGGAGAAGGGATTGTGTTGTGAGGGCCATTTATAGATGAGACTGAAGTAAGGGAATTATTGTTTTAACGCATTGGATTGTGCATGACATTTCATCTATAATTTGATAAAACATTTAATTTGAATATTTTTGTTAATTTAGTATTCATTATTTGTATTTTCTTAGAGTGAGTATTAACATAATTACTTTTCTAGGGAATCATGAATGATTAATGTAGTGAACATTGAACAAGTACATTGTTCAGTTTGGTCTTGGTATAGAGATGTAGCTTTTCCATCTGTATTTACATGAATTTGGGAGGTTTTCTCGATTTGGGTGAATAATTATAATTTAATTGAGTTGGTTTTCCAGGTTGTTTTTTACAATATATTCCATCTTTACTACTTTAACAAAGTTTTAAATTTAGTGGTGGATTTAATAGTCTTTAGAATGCAATAATGAGTTGAGGTTAAAGTGAAGAATTGTTTAATAATCTTGTTATGGCAATCTGTACACTAAATTAAATGTTCTGGATAATCAACAATAGTGACAGTATTTAACTAAAACTGTTTTGACTGGTGACCGATTGACGAAGTAAAGAATGAAAAGTGATGAACAATATTTTATTCGATGAATTGAATAAATAAATAAATAAATACAAAGTTCCATTTGTTCTTTAAAAACTTATGGAGGAATATTTTTCTTCATTAATTCTTCACTAAAAAAAGTTCAGTGTAGTGGAACCATATATCAAAAACTTGAAAATAATTTATTTTAATTTTTATCCTAAAATGTAGTCACTAATTAAACCTAAATGAAAAAAACTTATAAATTAAACAGAAAACTATATATACACATTAGAAAACAAAATGAAATTACCAGGTTCACCCTGTTTAATCAAAACAAATCAACAAATTTAGGAACTAATGCACAGTTTCCATTCTAGTCTCTGATTCAAAAGTATTATGGATCGTAAAAAAAAAACATGATTACTAAAAATAGTTGGCATCTCATATATAGAACTAATAAATTAAATTTATGTTAAATTTCATGGATTTTCAATTCAAAGTTTGCTGATATTAGGAGATTGGCCTATATCATCTATTCTTTTTTTTTTCTTTTTTTCTTTTCCTAGATAAGTACCTGTTTTATAATATATCATCTATTCATTTATGCATTATTCTAAACAATGTGAGATTCTTAACAATATATATATATATATAAACTATACAGTGAGCTATTTGGAATATATGTTCGCTGTGAAATGAAATGACAGAATGAGTATAAGTAACTGGAGAGGGTTTGGTTCTCAGCGTCAGCTTCCACCATGTCGTAAGAACAAATTAACGGATATTCCGTTCGTTTCCAATCACTTCCCTTACGTTTCCACTGCCACATTCTTCCTCTTTTCTTCTTGTTTTCTTTAACTTACTCATTTCTGTTTATAGTTTATTCTTTAATGTGTCCACTAGTATTATCATAAGCAATAATCTATCGTTAAGTCTAGTAAAAAGGATTTTCTAATGCAAGAAAATGCTTTTTTAAAGCATCCAAGCCAAACAATATTCCAACCTAATCCTCCTCTTACATTAATCTATTGAGATAAACTATCATTTTCAGTTCTCCCATTGTGTTCATATAGACACGCACATACTTAAAAAATGTGTGGTGGAGGTAGAATATACATAAGTCGAACGATACTTTCTATAGAATATATTAATTTTCTAACTTATAATTTTATCTTTTTATAACCAAACCCTAAATGTTTTATGTATCTGTAAGTAGTTTAGTTTTCTTTACATGTTGGAATTTAACCTATTTAAAATAATAAGTTTATGTGGCCCCTGTAACGTTCCCTGATCCAACTTAATTAAATTCCCGGATTTGATTTGTGTTTCTGCATGAATCTAATTAGGGTATCATATTCTCGTTATATAGGCACGTTACATGTGAAGATAATATAACATATATTTACCTAGGAGTCCATTAGAGCACCTCCATTGGTGAGATAAGGTGAGTCTCTTAGCCCAAAAAAATATTAAAATAATGTGAGTCCCATGTGGGGCCCACATTTTTTTTAAGAAACTGTCTCTAGAATTCCCTATCTAAGAGACGCTCCTTGCTCGGTCTCGACACGTGTCGAGCTACGGTTGGTCACTTTTTTTTTTTTTTTTTTTTTTTCGCCTTCAAAAAAAAAAAAAAAAAAAAAAAATACATTTAAGAGACCCACCCACAGTCCGCCAATGTGGGTGCTCTTAGCTTCTAGAACAAATTAATAAAGCTAATCATCGATTAAGTGCAAAAATTAATAATGGAGTTCTAATTTTTATTACGGTAATTATTCTGTCATAGTGGTTTAGACCAACTCAGTTTATTTGAGATATCGATGGGTCCTCTAGGTTTGTTCGTGGTGAACAAGTACCAGAATACCTCTTTTGTGATTTTCAACAACCAGAATACTTGCCTTCTTTACTTTTATTTTTTACGTAACAATTTATGTAAAAAACACCTGAAAGTTTAACTATTTTTCTTCTAATATACATGTTTTTTTTTAGATATCTAAAACAATACACTAATCTCACTTTAACATTTAGCGGCATTGTCATATGCTTGTATTTAACGGGCGTCAACAAATCAGTAGCATATATTACTATGTTAATCAACAAAATATAAAGACGTTTCATTTGAATGTCTATTTTAAAGTTTGGTTAACAAAACGGTCAAGTGCAAAGTCTTTTGATTTAGGTTTTTTTATTTATTGCTAATAGAGTTAACTACTTCTTCAATAATGTTAACGTTGTCAAATCAGTGGGGGTAAAACACAAACACTATGATGCGTCTGAGTATTAAACGACAAGAAACACAATGATGAAGAGGAAAATTTTGTGTTATTCTCATTGACAATGTGAATAAGATACAGGAAGGATATGAATGTATTTGGTTATTTATATACGTCTTAGAGCATATACATCCCTAATATCCACTAGGGGTTCTTAAAATTTTTTTTTATTTTTTTTAGATACGAAAAAAATTTTTTTTTAAAAAATTAACCAATAGCGAGAAGACACGTGGCGTGAACAGTGTAGAATCGGTCCTTATATAAAGATTTTAAGAGATTGGTTTTTAACTATTCATTTGAATCCCACGTAAGACCTACATTATTTTATTAATTTTTTTTAAGAAACTCTGCTAAGAGTTTGTGCGTTGGACGTGCTCTTAAGTGACGATCAAATTAGGATTTCTACGAGTATCAATGATTAATCTTGATTTCAGCTTACAATAATCTCAATTATAATAAAACACAAGCATAATTTGGCTTCTTAAAATTTAAAATTATTTGTTTCGTGAATGTTGTTAGATATTAGATAACCTAAAAAAACAGCTTAGTGGATTTGGAAAATGAATGGATAAGAGTATCAGCACTTTTCACTAACATACCATTACAGAGGCATGTATAGCTTTATAGAGCTATGATGATTGATGACCTATTAAAAGCATATAATGCAACAAATTTCATTATTGCATGCCTTCCATTAGTTACATAAACTATTGAATGTATAGAAATAATATTTTAATAACAATAAAATAATCAAGATTTGCTCTGAAGCAAAAAGAAAAGATATGGTAATAAAAATAAGGTCTATTAAAACAAAAAGATGACAAAATGATGTTCTTCTTTTAACTTTAAGAGATGAAAGTAGAATAATTGTGGTGATTCATGTATGTATTATATATACTATTTTATTAGATAACCATATATGTGTTTATTGATATTATTTAATTATTTATATATAAAAATGAAAATCTTGTACATTTATTCATTAAATCTGCATGCTCATTCGACATGAACATATTATTATATATATATATAGCTGTATGACCGTATATGTTACGTACGACACACCAAAAAAATTGAAAATATCAGATGTTTCAACTAATAAACTACCGTGGGAGTTACAGAACTGTATATATTATGCGGAGGGAATAACACGTCGGCGAGAAGAAACAAGGAGTAAAGATACAAAAAACAGAGAAAGATATATAAGATTTTTTTCTTTCATAAATTGTATAGTTTTATGTTTTGCAGTTATGACTTATGACATGATTCATGTGGAAGCTGTAAAAAAGTTGGAGGAATAAAGAGGGAATAGTAGTAAAGCAGAAAGAGGTGTTTCCTTGAGAGAGAGAGAGAGAGGAGAGAGTACAAGCGAGACTGTTGTGAACGGGGACCAGCCGTTGTGGGACATATGCGCGGAGGGTGGTTCGGCTTTTAGTCGAGACGTCCTTGTCGTCCAGCACCCTGGCCTGGTCCATCCTCCTCCATATATTGTCGGCCTTGCCCATTGGACACACAAATAATGAATTCGTTCATTCAGATATTTTCAGTTTTCAGGTACCAACCAATTTGTGACAAAAATGTACCAACTAATAACACTATTCACCCGAGTGCGGCTGGCTTAACCGGTTCGAGGAATACTGTTAGTATTATTTTGAGAAAATAAAATGTTCTAGGCAGCCCTATGCATGTGCTAGGAGTGCACTTGCACATGGTTCATCTAATTTATTCTCTTTTTTTTTTTATGAAACCGTAGAAACGGGTGTTTTAAAAAGCGTTAGGCGTTTGTTAAGCGATGAACGAATGCCTATCGCCTAGCCATATATGCAGATGTCTAAGCAAGGCTTATATTGATAATATATATATATATATATATATATAATTTTATAGTGAATAAATATTTTATATATTATAATTGTAGAAAAAGAATAAAAACATAGACTCAAATAATAAATTGAATAAATTTTGATAGAATAAAATAAAATATAGTTTTAAAATATATAAGTGATCTCCAGTGGTAATAAAGAAATCATAATCTTTATTAAAAATATATATAGATATATAGTTTTTAAACTTATTCTTTTTTTTTTTTAAAGGGCTTTCATATTTAATTTTTTTTTTAATACAGACAGCTGGAAATTAAGACAGAAAAAAAAAGAAAAAGAAGCAAAAAAGATTTAACTCAGACCTAATACCAAAATGGGCCTGGAAGCCCTAATCCCGATCAGCCCACAAACCAAAACCCTAAAATGCAGAAGAGGATCCGCCGCACAGGGAGCTTGGCTGACCGAGAGAACACCGCCGTAGTCCGAACCGCCACCTAGAAGAGGGGAACCACGAGCCACTCCGAACGCTGAGAACACGAGGAGCTGCCGGTAGAAGGGAGAAGGACGAAACAAAGCGAGACGGAGGCACAAGAGGACAAGCCTAAGAGAGAGCAAATCGGAGGTGACTACCGGAGTACGCTATAGTCGGTCCACCACTTACCAGGCGATGCCTAAACGGACGCCGACAACCACCACCGACGCTCAGGCCATAATCGGTCCAAGCCCACCACCGCGAAACCTCCAGACCTCAAAGCCACCTACCACAAGCGGGCAAAAGAGGAGAAGAAGAAACCCAGAGAACATGCAAGATCCGCCGCCGAAAGAGAGAGAAAGAAAGACTGACGAGCTCTGACCAAAAGAGGCGAGCCTAGGAAGAAGCAAATCGGAAATGACCACCGGTTTGCGCTATTTTCGGTTCACCGTTTACCAGACGGAGCCTAAACGAAAACCGACCGCCACCACCGACGCCTCGACCATTTTCGGTACTCAACCTCCGCCGCGAAACCATCACACCTCAAGGCCGCCGTCCTCTAGCGGGCATGAGAGGAGGAGAGGGAAGCCCAACGAGCAAGCCAGGAACTCGTCGCCACCGCAACAAACACACAGAGAAGCCAGCAAACCACCAAAATCCGGCACCGAGGAACCCAACCACCAACTAACCAGGGAACCAGACCGAGAAGCCCACCGGAAAACACCGCAAGGGGGATGCCGCCAAATGGATCCAGTCCCCAAAGAACCAAGGCGACAGAGCGGAGAAACCTAGAAGCCATCGAAAGGCCGAAACACGGCGAGGACGGGACAGAGGCGAACCCCCAGGACCAAAACCGAGAAGAACCACCAGGTATGAAGCGCGGAGCCTAAGCGGAAAAGAGAAAAAGAAAAATCCCTCTCACAGCTCCGACGAGGGGCGTCGGAGGCCGGAGAGGCAAACAAAATCGGAAAACTTGTCTGCAAGAGAGAGAAGAGAAGAGAGAGAAGAGGAGAGATCCGAGTTGTTTTTAGATATTATTAGAAATCGGAAAACTATACCGTTTTTAAACTTATTCTCAAAATAAATTAATTTTTTTTGGTTTAAAAACTTAAAATAAATATTATTCAAACTAAAAAGTCTTGACATAAACAATAAAATATAATTATACATTTAAAAAAAAATCAAAACGGTCGTCTGGAATCCTAAACGGCCACCTAAACCGCTTTTTAAAATACAGATAAAACATGTTAAATGAGAACTTATTTCTTACAAAACTGGTTAAACATTTTGTTCTTTTCTTTTGATCATTTTGTTTTTAAGCTCCTGATAGGGGGGGGGGGGGGGGTGGCGGGGACGGCCACCCTAACTTATAAGTTCCGGTCATCCCCGATAGTTGTTTGGCATCAGTTTTGTGTTTTTTTTTTTTTTGTCACGTGTTTGACTCATTTTTCTTCTACATAAGATATGACACTTTCCCAAGTTCAATTGGGCTTATTTCTTATTTCATAAGGTCCATTGTGTTTAGTTCAATATTTTCTGCTCAATAAATCTGTTTCCCCCTGCGCCAGGTTGTTGTTGGTACCCGTTAAGGGCCTTTCGAATAAATTCAGTTTTCGACCCAAAACTGTTTATTAAAACCCTAAGCTAAACAAAATTTAAACTCAAACGGTTTATCATGCTTGATTCAAATAAATAATATGACATATGTTTTCAGGACGTATACGTCTGTCGCTAGTATCTGAATTTGTTAACTTGTGTTTATGGCTCTCCGATACTACGGAATAGAGTTGCAGTCTGGAATGCAATCACTGCTTTTGGAGAAGCGTCAAAGATGATCCGTGGATGCTAATAGAAGACCGTAATGACATTTTGCATCAAGAGGAAAAACGAGGAGGCCGTCAACGTTCAAAGGGTTCGTTTGTAGAGTTCAAGAGGTTTGTAGCACATAATGGTTTTTTCTGGGTCAAGATTTTTGGTAAAAATATTATTAGCATATTCGAATGGAAGTTGTAATTCGAAACATCTTTATTGATCAAAAATATTATGGTAACTGATTTTATATATTTTTAAAATTTGAAATTATTAATTAGACTTGGATAATAAGCAAAATATATTGGGATTTCTAATTTGTTATAAAATAGATATCGATAGTTTTAGCAGAGAATATTCTTTTCAAATTGAATCTATGTAAATTAATTGGATAGTTAGATTCTAATGAATTTTAAAATGTACGGCGAAGATGTTAAAATAAGGATCCACGCTATATCCAATTCATCGGACCCGGTCTAATAGTTAGGATCCGCGCTATCACCCTTATGTGAATAAACAAATCTAAAATAAAACTATGTAATGGACGGTTAGATTAGATTCATCGAAAATACACGGCCACAATTTAAAATGTAGATCCGCAATACTCTAAAATCTGACCCGGATCTGCGTGTTTTTGCTGACCAAATTTTTAAATAATACAAAATTACTCTTACGAATAATTAAAATCCCCATCAATCTCAATGGTATTTTCGTAATATAACACTTAATACTAAGATTAGTTTCTTAAATGCTTCCTTTTTATAGTATAGATTACCATGGTGGTTTTCTAACGCACCTCTTTCCTCATTCATTTTGTACTGAATCCTACTTTCTTTTGAATCTCTAAAACCATGTGAGAACCAAGAAATATATAGGGGCTGTTCGTTGGATCATTTGACATATCCATCCAGATGATTCATCTGAATGATCTATCCAAATGATTCATCTAAATGTTGTTCGTTGTTTTTTGATGTTTTTTCGATGTTCATTTGGATGAATCATTTAGATGAACATTTGTTTGTTTGCTTATTTTTTTGTAAACTTCAATTCCATCTACATGAGTTTAATAAGAAAATGACTAAACTACCATACTTTAAACTAATTAAAATTTTAGTTTTAATCATAACTATATTATTTTAAATACTAATCTAAAATATATTTACAACAATTTAAGTTTTAAATTATTATTATTATATTGACAGGAAAACGCAATATTATAGATTTGGCGAGAAAATGTGATTTTGCGGTTTTAAGGGTAAATATAATTTTTGCGGTTTTAGCAGAAAACACTATTTTATGGTTTTGGCGGGAAAACGCGATTTTATGGTTTTAACAAGAAAACACCATTTTTGGTTTTGAAGGAAAACACGATTTTCGGTTTTGGCGGGAAAACACAGTTTTCGGTTTTGGAGGGAAAACACGATTTCACGGTTTTGGAGGGAAAAGCGCGATTTTGCGGTTTTGGCGGGAAAACGCGATTTCACGGTTTTGGAGGGAAAACACAATTTTACGGTTTTGGAGGGAAAACACGATTTTACGGTTTTGGCGGGAAAACACGATTTTACGGTTTTGGCGGGAAAACATTATTTTGCGGTTTTGACGGAAAACGCAATTTCAGGGTTTTGGAGGGAAAACATTATTTTACGGTTTTGGCAGAAAACATGATTTTATGGTTTTGGCGGGAAAACGTGATTTTGCGGTTTTGGCGGAAAAAACGCGATTTCAGGGTTTTGGAGGGAAAACATGATTTCACGGGTTAGGCGGGAAAACGCGATTTTACAGGTTTGGCGGGAAAACGCGATTTTTGCGGTTTTGACGGAAAAACGCGATTTCAGGGTTTTGGAGGGAAACATGATTTCACCGTTTTGGCGGGAAAACGCGATTTTACGGTTTTGGCAGGAAAACGCGATTTTACGATTTTGACGGAAAAACGCGATTTTGGCGGAAAAACATGATTTTGCGGTTTTGGCGGGAAAACGCGATTTTGCAGTTTTGACAGGAAAACACGATTTTACGCTTTGACAGAAAACATGGTTTTCAATATAATTGTGATATATTTTATTTAGTTTATGTTCGTTTACTCATCTAGAATTTGCATTCAAATGATCCATTTAAATAATTAGGGTATATTAATAATTTGTTATTTTTGGATGAACCATCTCCATCCAAATGATCCAATTTGGTTTATCTAGATGAGTTTATAAATTTTGCCTAAATTTTTAAAACTCATTCAGATGATCCATCTGGATGGAGATGAGATTCATCTGGATGAATGTTGTTTTTGTTACTAAACGAACATCAATTCTCATTTCCATCCAGATGATCCATTTGGATGGACAAACGAACAGCACCATAATCTAAATCGATTAGCAACCAAGTCAAGAAGTTAAATGTCTAACTGAAATCAATCTCAAACTCACAATGTCTGGTGATTTATAAGATGAAATCTAATTTGGAACCGGTTTAACCATCTAGATCGACTATCAAAATCCCGGCCTCGCAGCAAACAATCATCACGATGCTCGGCCCATTAAAAGCCCAAGTCTTTCAGTCGTCTTTTATCCACAGAAAACCCTAGTTTCCCTTTGCTAAAGTTCTGTGCCTCTTTTGACAAGAACAAAAAAGCTCAGTGCCTCTTTTGCAGCGAAAGCTCTACCAACAATACGATGGTATAGACTCTGCGTTTCCTCTGTCTCTCTATTTTTTTTTTTTGACATTCTTTTGTAATGAAAGAACTTATCCGAGAATGTGCTGATTGTGTTCTTGTTCGTCCTGTTGCCAGATTATCTCAGAGACCAACCGCAGAGAGATCTGCAAATACCTCTTCAAAGGTTTGTCTTACAATTAGATTGAATAGGTTTCATTCTTCCATTTCCTTACAATTAGATTGAATAGGTTTCAGCACCCATGAGACATACGGATGTAGATGCGAATCTATCAAAAAATTAGTACTTTATCAATTTAAGTAATGTAAATGCTAGATCTAATGAACTCTCGTGGTTTCTACATAAGTTTGCATCTTGAAGATTATGAGGTTAACTGTTAGGTGATTTCTCATCCTTGATTTGGTGTGAGTGATCTATATCAACTGGTTTCCACAGAGGGAGTATTGTTCGCGAAGAAAGATTTCAATCTCGCAAAGCACCCGTTGATTGAATCAGTACCCAACCTGCAAGTGATCAAGCTCATGCAGAGTTTCAAATCCAAAGAGTACGTTAGGGAGACATTCGCTTGGATGCATTACTATTGGTTTCTGACAAACGAAGGGATTGAGTTCTTGAGAACTTATCTTAACCTTCCATCCGATGTTGTTCCTGCAACCTTGAAGAAGTCTGCTAAACCCATTGGACGTCCCTTTGGTGGCCCACCTGGTGATCGCCCAAGGTAGTAACTTTTACACTTTTGGTTTCATCTTTGAATCAATTATAAGTTATAACATGTATATGGTCGGAGGAAATGGCTAATTCCGATTCAATAACATTGGTTTTGTCGTTTGTTTCAGAGGACCTCCTCGTTTTGATGGAGACCGTCCCAGATTTGGTGACCGTGATGGGTACCGTGGAGGGCCACGTGGTGGTGATGTTGGAGGTGAAAAGGGTGGAGCTCCAGCTGATTACCAGCCGTCTTTCCAAGTAAATCTCTCACTGACCACTATTTTTACTAAAAAGCCGATGAGCTTATTTAGGGCATCTCCAACCCACCTCTATATTTGCCTCTAAACTCTATTTTAGAGGCAAATCTACTCCAACCCACCTCTATATCTTCCTCTAAAATAGAGATTGCTATTTTTTCCTCTATATATAGAGGAAGAAATAGCATTCCTCTATAATAGAGTCAAACTTTTTTGTTTGCACAATTGCCCTTTAACTTTTATATTTTATAATTATAACCTATATTAATATATAAAAAATTATTTTTTAATGATTTGTTAATAATTTTATACATACAATTTCTTTGTTACTTTTTAAACATATTATAGTTTTATAAAAGTTTTGCAAAATAAAATAAAAAATAAAAAATGGTTTAGTTTGCAATTTTTATAAATAAAATGTGTGATTAGTAAAATAAAAAAAAGAATATTGGAGAGAATATTCTTTTTAGAGTAAAATATAGAGGAATACATTGGAGCAAAATCCACCTCTATTATAGAGTTCCTCTATTTTAGAGGCAAATATAGCAAAATACATTGGAGATGGTCTTATTTTACAGATGATGAGGGAGATTTGTCTAACATTGCATTGTGTGTTTGTTGTTCGGGTTGACAGGGAAGTGGTGGTAGGCCTGGATTTGGCCGTGGTGCAGGCGGTTACGGCGCAGCAGCACCATCTGGTTCTGGTTTACCCTGAAAGAATTGCTGTTATCGTTAGACTATGGAAAGACAGTTTTGTTTTTTGGCTTTAGGTTCTGTTTGTGTAATGCAAATCCGGAATCTATAATCTATCTATTTCTCTGACTTTTGGTCTAAAGAAAAAAAATCCTATAATTTCCAGGATTAAATGCCGTTTCTTATTATTATTTTCGTCATGGAAAACTTGTGCTTTCTCCACTTGAGATATCAAGTGGCTTGGTTAATAAGATCAAAAGAATCTGAATATGTTTTTTGGTATGTCGGAACGAGATAATTGCTATTTTAAGAAGATGAAGATGTTTGTGGGTGTCGACCATAATCTGTCGTGTTTAGAAGTTTTTTTTTTTTTTTTGGCATCAAAATACTTCACTTATTAACCATTTGAAAAGAGGCTAGAATCATCTAGCCTTTGTTGCGAATGTTGGTTTACAAGAGAGAACAGTTCGTCACGTGTTCGAGCGCCTTTTGCAAGGTCGTCCGCACGGATGTTTAAATTCTTAGAAATGAAAGAAATTCTAAAACCTTGTAATTCAGATCGTAGAACTTTGAAAGCATCCAGCTCCGAGGCCAAAGCCGGCCATTCTTCATCCTTTTCAATCAAGTAGATTAGTTGTTTGCAATCTGTTTCGAATAAGATATCTTGGATTCCTCTCTCTTTCATCTCTTGCATTGCCCAAAGTAAGCTTTCAAGCTCAGCCTGTAGTGGCGATTTGCGTTTCTCACATCCCCGAGTCCCTGAGATAACCATGCTATCTCCTGCTAGTAAGATAAATCCAAGTCCCATTGTGGCTGCCTCCGCTTTCCAAGACGCGTCAACTCTACATTTCCATCGTGCAGCAGGTTCTGGTTCTATGTCTTGGCGATTCTCTGGCCTGTGGATCTCTTCTTCCTCTAACTCTTGTGAGCATTGAGCCAACTTCCAAGCTTGAGCTTCATGATCTGCGAGTTGTACTGTGTATTCAGGAGAGACATCTTTTCCTTCAAAAACCTTTGCATTTCTAGCTTTCCAAATGTACCAAAAGGTCCATGGAAAGCTTTCTAGCACTTGGTTTGATGCTCCTTGTTCTTTTGCTCTCCATAGAAGATAATCAATATTATAAAACAGAGATGATCTCGGAAAGAGGCCCGGATTAGAAGGGACCGAAGATATTGCCCATACTTGGAGTGCTGGAGGACATTCGAAAAAGATATGATTGATCGTTTCTTCCTCCGCATCACATCTTTAACATACTCGATCCGTTCCACAGTGTTTGTCCACAAGGCGACTTGCTGCAGGTATGAAGCCGGAAAGAGCCTGCCAAAAGAGGGGTTGAATTTTCCTTGTAGTTTTAATCTTCCATACCTGTGATTTTAATGGTGTAATGCTCGGTTCTTCAAACGGTTGAGGATCCTTTTGTTTGCGAAGTTCCATTGCTCTTTGGTAGCCTGCCCGTACGGTGTAAGAGCCTGATTTCGTGTGGTCCCAGCAATACGTATCTTTTCGGTTGGTCTTTGAGATTCGTATGGACTGGATAATATGTGAATCTTCAGAGGCCAGCAGTGTGTCGATTAGCGGCCGGTTCCACTGTTTAGTTGTGTTGTCGATCAGATGACCAACTCGAAGGAAAGGATCATGCGCATATTCAGTTTGTCGAGCTAGTCTAGGGAACGTGTCCGGAATCCAAGGGTCTGACCATACCAGCGTGTCAACCCCATTACCAATGTTCTTCCTTAAACCATCTTGGATGATGTATTTCGCAGCCATAATGCTTCTCCAACTGAAAGAAGGATTGTTCGATTTTTCTACCTTCATAGGATCAGAATGGCGGAAGTATCTTCCTTTTAGAGTTTTTGCTAGGAGTGATTCTGGATAGATAAGGAGTCTCCATAATTATTTTGCCAGGAGAGCTAAGTTAAATTCCCGAAGATCTCGAAAGCCTAGGCCACCCTTATCCAAGGGAACACAAACCTTCTCCCAAGTAGACCAGTGAATACCTTTTTGGTTATTTTTAGGGCTCCACCAGAAATGGGCAATAGCTCCAGAGAGCTTCTTGGTAATCTCTTGGGGAAGTAGGAAGCACGACATTACGTACGTCGGAATAGCTTGTGCGATTGACTTTATCTGAACTTCTTTTCCCCCTTTGGAGAGGAGTCTTGCGGACCATCCGTTGGTTCTTCCTTGGAGTCTCTCTCGAACATAAGCAAACACTTCTTTTTTCGAACCACAAATCTGTTCAGGCATACCCAAATACATTCCCATCCCACCTTCTTTTTGAATTCCGAGTGATCGTTTAAGATCGGTTTTTCGGGACGCTACGACCTTAGAACCGAACAGAACTGAAGATTTTGATTTGTTCAGTTGTTGTCCTGAGGCATAACCGTAGACGTCGATAATTCGCATTAACTCTTCGCATTGTCCTTGGTCTGTCTTACAAAAGAACAAACTGTCGTCCGCGAAGAGAAGATGTGAGATGGGAGGGCAGGATCGTGCGATTTTCATTCCTTCGATTTTTTTGGTTCTTTCTGCTTCCTTGAGGTGGGATATTAGTACCTCTGTGCAGATAATAAATAGGAACGGAGATAGGGGATCTCCCTGCCGTAAACCACGGGATGGTATAATGTGTCCTTTAGCTTCACCGTTAATCAGGATTTGGTATGAAACAGATTTCACACATCGCATGAGAAGGAAAACGCAATCTTGATCAAATCCCATCTTACTCAGGAGGGCTTCGAGGAAAGACCATTCCACTCTATCGTATGCCTTACTCATGTCAGTTTTGATTGCGATATACTTATCCTTGCAGCTCTGGTTTGTACGAAGCGCATGAAACATTTCCTGCGCCACCAGGATATTGTCTGTGATCAGACGTCGAGCCACAAAGGCTGATTGGGTTTCCGATATCAGTTTTGGGAGGAATCGTTTCATCCGAGAGGTTAATATCTTCGATATGATCTTGTAGCTGACATTACAAAGACTTATCGGTCTAAACTCCGCCATCTGGGAGGGTCTATCAACATTCGGAATAAGACAGATATTCGTTTCATTGAGGCTCATATCAAAATCTCCGGTCTTAAAGAAGTTCTTAACCATGTTGATAACATCCTCTTTAATGGTATTCCAGAAGCGCTGATAGAAAAGACTAGTCATACCGTCCGGTCCCGGTGCTTTATCTGGATTGATAGAGAATACCGCATCTCGTATTTCCTTTTCTTCCGGTATCATCTTTAGGTCTTGATTCATCTTTTAAGTGACTGACTCGGTAATAAACCGGATAGTTTCTTCTATAGTTTCTGGGCCTGACGTTGAGAATAAAGTGTGAAAGTAATCAGTGGCTACTTTCTCAATATCGTCTTCTGTTTCAGCCCAGGCTCCACTTGAGTTCTTCAAACGTATGATGCGATTTCGAGCTCTCCTTTGTTTTGTGATTCCGTGGAAGTATTTCGTGTTTCTGTCCCCGTATTTTAGATGGATAGCTCTACTCTTTTGTCTCCAGAATATTTCTTCATCTCTAAAGGCAGTACACATCCTCCATTTTAGAGCTAATTCCTCTTTCGAGGTCAGAGAGTCATCCCCTTGTGCTGCGTCGAGTTTTCCTTTGATTTCCACAATGATTTTCTCATTGTTTGTAGGGTTATTTCTCTTCCAATGTGATGTAGCCCCAAGGCGGAAGCTTGAGCGATGGATTGATGGAGGACAAGCACTGGCTTAAAAGCTCTCTTACTTGACCGAGATGGATGGAATGAATGGATGATGATGAACAACTCACTTGTTCAATGGGCTGATTGACTCTCTCAATATGTGGTTGAACAACTTATTTGAATCACACAAACAAGTTAATCCAAGGTTTTCTAGAGAATAGGTGAATCACACACTTATTCAAGAGAAGGGGAAATTCTTAACAAAGAGCACTCTTTGAAGAAACTGAATAATACTTAGTTGATTGATTGAAAGCGTGAATAATACAGTAAGCTAAACTATGCCTTTATAGGCTCTTTACAAACGGTCATATTGACCTTGAACAAGAAGGAAATCGAAACTTAATGAAAAACTAGCCGTTAGGCTGAATATGGCAAGGCTTCAATGGCTTGGATGCTTTCTTTGTATCTGGATGGCTTTAAAGGATATGTTAGGATCTCTGGAACATCTTGACATGCAAAGAATTCGCAGCTCTCATTCTTGGAAAGGAGCCGTTGGATGATCTTCTCCTTGAATGTGCTTATGTCTGAATAAGGAAAGTTAAACAAGCTGAACCTCCAATTGATTCTGAGCATTCTGGCTGATTTGTGGACGTCTTCTATCTTCTTGGCCTCGTGGTAAATGTCTCCTGGTCGCCAAATATTGGTTTGAGAGGTGGTAAACCAATTGGTCTTCATAGCTTCCATAAATAGCTCTGGTTGAGTTGGTTTATGTTCCAATAGGAACCGCCTGATCCTGTGTGGGCTGGTGCTTCTGAAGGTGTTGTAAAGTGCTTCTAGAAGTAGTAATAAGTCTCCTGGGCGCCAAGTTCGAGTTTGGCAATATTTGAACTCATGATCTTCCAAATAAGGCAAGTGTAGCATCTCCTGATTTGGAAGTTGAATATCTTTCAAACCATTACTCCTTTTGGTTCGAATCCAATTCTCTTTTGTCCTCTGATGAGTTGGGAATCCAGAGCAATTGGATTTGTTTATTGGTTCCTCCTGGATGGGTCGGAGTGCTTCATTTTCTGACTGTATGTCTCCATCGGGTCTGGTTGCGCTGACTGACGCAGTGGTTCAGTTAGTCAGCGTGCTGACTGACGTAGTGACTGACGTAGTGCTTGAGTTAGCGAGCGCCTGGTCTAGTCTGGTTCTGATGACCGCATCATACCCTCCCTCTTCAAGAAGTTTTGACCTCAAAACTTGATAACCTGCACATAGATAAGCCAAGTTAGTCCAGTGAAGTGAATGAGGGCTTAGAAGATTACCTTGGGAATCATTTTGATTCTGGTTGGGTTGTGGAGCATCCGGTGGTTCTTCTTTAAGTAGATAGGACAGCAATGCTCCTCTTCTTTGAGCTGGTGTGACGCCTCCTTTGCTTATCTTTCTTCTGCTCTCTTTAAGACCTGAAATATTCTCAACACTTTGGCAAAGAGACAAGTGCATTATGGGCTTCTTATGAAGAGATAAACTTGAAGCTATTTCACTATCCCTAGTTGTAGTAACTTCTGGGAAGATTAACAAGTCATTCAACATAGTTGTTGGGTCATTAGAAATGAAGTGGATTATAGATAGACTTACCTGGCTAACATCCTGATAGTGTTGGTTTTCTTTAAAGGACATGGTGGAGCATAGTGATGTCTCGTCCGGTGGATTTTCCTTGATCTTCCATTTGGCCTTATCTTTAGATCTACTCCCTGTCTCAACACTTGACTCAAGAAACAAGTGCATCATACCAGTGGATTGATAATCAAGAATACTCATTCCAAGTTCAGAAATAACCTCATGTTTGGTTGAAGCATGATATACGTCAAGCCTTTGATTTGTTGGTGGCTCATATGTGGAAACATGGCTCGGTTTTGGTCTCTCTTGCAAGACTCCTTCTGCCTTTGGCTTCTTGATCTTTATCAGACATGTACCTAAGTCAACTCTTAAGGAAAAGAGCAAGTGTATTATATCTGAGTTTGAGACTTTAAAAACAGGTTGCACAAGGTTGGAGCTTACCATTACGGATGTGACAAGCTGGTTCAGAGTCTCCTCTCTCTTGGTGCGTGTACTACTATAGGTTTTATGCTCTAATCCATCAATGGTTGGATCTCCCTGATCTTTCTCATCTTGATTCCTTTGTGTTGATGATTCTGCCCGAAGCTTGACTTCAAGACCTATATATTTCTCAAGTTCTTTTGGACAAGACAAATGCGTTATCATATCCTTGGAATCAGTATGAACAGTTTGAGTAAGATATTGACTTACCTTGTCTCGCTCATGTCTTGGTACAAAAGTCATGATGGTACCTTGAATGTACTTTCGTCCCTTACTCGCTTGTGGCTTATGACATTGGTGTTGCTCCACTTCTTCTTTAACACCTAAACTTTTATGAACCTTTTGGTCCAGACACAAGTGCATCATAATAGTGGTTGGACAAACAAGTTTATTCACTTTAAGTTCAGAATTCACCTTGTTTGCTTGCACTCTTCTGTTGTTGCCTTGCTTGGTTTCCTCTCTCTCGGCCTCCTTTGAACAAGTAAGGTGTAAGAATTGGTTTTTTTCACCTTTGCTTATATGCCATTCTCCTTGTCTTATTCCTGCACCAAAACTCTTTGGCAAAGACAAGTGCGTGAGTCTTGAATTGGAAATTAAAATATCAGATTGCACAAAACTATCATTTGTGTTAGTTACTTCCAATTTCAACTCTGATGTTGTATCTTTGAACAACTTCTTAGATGGACAATTTGCAGCAAAATGCCCTCTTTTATGGCACTTATAACAGGTTGGCTCTTTGGAATTTACAAGGTTAGAACACTTACCTTGTGTTGGCATGTCTAGGAGCTTGAGTGAGGCATCAAAGGTGGATCCGGTTGCATTGGGTGAAGCTTTGTGGCTATGCTTCTGCTCTTGCTTCTCCTTCAGGATTTCGTGAGTGTGTTCTACTGGTGCAAATATGAAGGTGGGAAACTCATTAAATGGTTTAGAGGCTGCTGGTTGCTTTTCTCCTCCTTTGGCCTCTTGGGGTACTAGCTTTTCACCATTTGATGTTGTGGTCCTTTTTCTTGGACAGTCCTTAGCAACATGATCCCTGCTCTTACACTTACAACACATTAGTTCTAATGTATTCTTAGAGACAGAGAACCTACCTTGATACTTTGTTTGAGAGCTATTGGCATCTTGCACAAGTTTAGGAGTTGATGATCTCTTTCGTGGATAAGTAGTTTTGTTCTGTGAACAATACTTCTCCCACATGCTCAACTTTAAGTCATCCCATGTTCTGATCTTTGGCTCCTTGTAGTACCATCTCTCATACTCTTCTTTGTTCCACCATCTTAGAGCCTCTTTGGTGAGTTGTCCAAGTGATGTATGGAGTCGCTCTTCATCAGGAACACAATAGTAGCTAAAGTACTCTTCCATGTTGCTTTCCCAATCTATATAGCTTGCTTTACCTCCTGGATATACAAAGAATTCAGATCCATAATAATAATATCCATCATCCCAAATTAACCTGACTTTTGACTTGTAGGTGGCTTTGAATGTTGCACGGCTTGAGTCACTCCCTGATTTTCGTTGGGAAGCCCTTGGTGGATGTGACTTTGTCGTTCTTGTTCTCCAAGGTTGGTCTGGTGGTTTAGGCTCCACATAAGTAGTTCCTGGTGCATTCCCAAGTCCATTATCTTCTTGTTGTTGTGTAGGATGGGACTTCTCTAGCTGGGTCAGATGCTCACTCATGCCTCTCAAGACTTCAAGAAGCTGATTCATGGTGATCTGATCAGCAGCTGCTCCTTCTCCCATGTATGAGCTAGTTCCTGAAACAATTCAAATTAAAAGAGTATCAATGGGTTCGAAGTGATTTGAATGAAAATTGAAAAACTTCCTTTTTTTTTTTTATAAATGCAATAAACAAGAAATGGAAACAAGATTTTGGTGACACAAAACTTAAATGTAAACTTTTTTTTTTTAAATTTCGAAATGAAACAAAACTAATATGGAAATAACACTTTTTTTTTTTGCTTTTGGGTTTAAGAAAATCGAATCAAAGGAATGGAAACTTTTTTTTTCTTTTCTTTTTGAAACAAACTAAGAACAAAGAAATAGAAATCAAAAGAAACACAAAACAAACTCTTTTTTTTTTTTTTAAGATGCAAACAACAAAACAGAATTGAACTATGAATAAAATGCAAACAATTTTTTATTGGTTTTTGTTTTGAGATGCAATGAAACAAACAAAATGAACAAGATGTAAATGAAAACCGAAAGGATAAATGATAGAATACACCTGATTTAGGAACTTTCGGCTCTGATACCAGATGATGTAGCCCCAAGGCGGAAGCTTGAGCGATGGATTGATGGAGGACAAGCACTGGCTTAAAAGCTCTCTTACTTGACCGAGATGGATGGAATGAATGGATGATGATGAACAACTCACTTGTTCAATGGGCTGATTGACTCTCTCAATCTGTGGTTGAACAACTTATTTGAATCACACAAACAAGTTAATCCAAGGTTTTCTAGAGAATAGGTGAATCACACACTTATTCAAGAGAAGGGGAAATTCTTAACAAAGAGCACTCTTTGAAGAAACTGAATAATACTTAGTTGATTGATTGAAAGCGTGAATAATACAGTAAGCTAAACTATGCCTTTATAGGCTCTTTACAAACGGTCATATTGACCTTGAACAAGAAGGAAATCGAAACTTAATGAAAAACTAGCCGTTAGGCTGAATATGGCAAGGCTTCAATGGCTTGGATGCTTTCTTTGTATCTGGATGGCTTTAAAGGATATGTTAGGATCTCTGGAACATCTTGACATGCAAAGAATTCGCAGCTCTCATTCTTGGAAAGGAGCCGTTGGATGATCTTCTCCTTGAATGTGCTTGTGTCTGAATAAGGAAAGTTAAACAAGTTGAACCTCCAATTGATTCTGAGCATTCTGGCTGATTTGTGGACGTCTTTGATGATAGACTTTTGTGTAATGATCTAGCTCAATTCCTCAAGTCTACTCATGTCATTATAGTACTTAAGGTATCAATCCAGGGAGGCAAGAAGAACAACCAATCAAGAATGCAAGAAACTACTCAAGCTAAGCAAATCAAATAAAAGGGGTTTATCTAACAACCTAAACAATCTAAAAAGGAAATAAAGCAAGAAAGAAACAAAGCAAAACACTAAACAAGAAGCAAATAAGATAAAAGAGGGTCCTAGGATGAGGCTATGGAGACTAGATGGTTTAGAGACAATCAATGATGTTTCAATCAATCAAACATTGCTAAACAAGGCTAATGATCATAATTTAGCTAATCACATTCTCATGTTCATAACTCCTATGCTAATCAAGCAATCATTCAATTCTCATTTGCAAATTACAAGTCAAGCATGCAATAATATCCATCAAACACCTTTTAGCAAGGCTAATCCTTAGGCTAAGAACATTAATCATTAGACTAATCCAATCTCTTGGCACTAATCCCTTTGACTAATCTCTAATCAAGATCAAATTATCATTTGTGATTAAGAATCAAGCAAGCATTAATTTCAAGTTCTCATTACCAATAATCACCTTAGACAACTAATCTCTTAGGCTAAGATATGGAAATCCTCTAAAAAGTTCATTCAAGCATTTCATCGAACACCTTTCGGGCATGAAAAAGCCTAGCATCTAGATTCAACAATTCCTTGCAACCTAGCATAGAGCACAACTAATTAGAGAAGGATCATTCATAAATAAGTCCTAAGCATCACTAATCATGACTTAAACCTCCTAAATCAACCTCATCCATAAAACCCAAAAACTCTACTCTCTAATCTTCATTGTTCCCACAAAACCCATAAAGATAGTATGAGATAACAAGATTAAAGAGAGATTAAGAGAAGAAATTAAGAAGATATAAAGAAGTACTTAAATTAAACTCCAAATCAAAGATTACAAGATTCAAATCCTAAAACAAAACTAAGGCTTAGGTAGCTTCGGATTTTTAATCCCACAAAATGAGTATTTTTAGTTGGGAGCCACGCAGTGGCATTTTCGTAAATAAAGCTGTCTGGAAATGGTCTTCACAGGAAACTGTATCGGCCTGGTTGCCCGGAATGCAGGCCGATATTGGTTCTTCTGGGATTCTGTATCGGCTTGACTGCCCGGAATGCAGACCGATATGCTTCAGTCGAGATCTCGTATCGGCCTGGTTGCCCGATATTGAAGCCGATACAGACTCTCGGATTAAATTTTGCATTTCTGTATCGGCCAAGCAGGCCGATATGGAAGCCGATATTGAGCAGGCATGCTTCTCCTTGGTTCCTTGAGCTCTAGACTTCTCTTCCAATGCTCCTCTTAGCTCCATGCACTTCAAATCACCTGCAAAACACCAAGGAAACACTCCAAATGCAACAACCTAACCTAGAATGATACTAAACTCTAAACAAACCAATAAACAAAGGGAAAAGAAGCTAAATGAAGCTTAAAAGAACCAAAACAAAATCTAATAAACATCCTAATATGCCATGAAATACAAGTATATCAATTCCCCCAAACTTAAACCTTGCTTGTCCACAAGCAAGCATAAGACAATCAATCCATTTGGGAGAAAGGTTTGAAAGAGAGAGTTCAAAGCTTTCAAAATCAATTTTTAAGCATAAGTGGAAACAAAGTCAATACAAGCAATTAAGAGCTACAATCAAGTTTACTCTACTTAAAAAGAGTTAGCCATTCCCATCAACACAAGCATCAAGTTCAAGTCCCAACCTACGCATGTATTCCTATCCTCATTCCCTTTAACATTCATTAAGCAATGGTGGATCATGATTGTGCAAATCAAATGAACACATTTGGCTAAGGGTTTAAGGTCTTGAGATAAAAGTGATCTCAAATGAAGTGTGGGTTTCAAAAACAAAGGATCTCTCAAGAAAGGAATGAACTATAGCAAAATGCTAAGAGTAAGAAACAACTTATGCATACAAGGATAGATTCTCATTCTACCCAAATTCCTATGATGATCTTAACTCTTCTTCTAAACCCAAGATTCCCTTCCTAAGCTACCCTTTTCTTAAGGCATTTTTGCCTTATTATCCCAACTTTGATCACTTCTTTCTTCTTTAAACACTTAGGGGATTTCTTTTCTTTGCTTAGCTCTTTCTTATCTTTTCACTAGTCTCTTTTCTTTCTTTTTCTTTTTATGCTTGAGCCAACTTTGGCTTCTTTTCTCTCATTAAAACTTGAGACTTATCTTTCACAAACACTTAGAGCTATCAACTTTTCTTTTTCTTTTCCAATCCCCTCTTTCTTTTCTCAATCTTTTTCTCATTCCCTTTTTCCTTTTCTTCCCAACTCCCCCAAACTTCTTTCCTATCCTATGCATAGCCCAATGATGCAAGGCTAGTTCTACAATGAAGACATATCCTTGTCGTTCCAAACTCAACACTTTTTGCCTAGTTGATTCAAGAAAAAGGCCTCTCATCTCTCACTAAAGTGTTTAGGCTTGAAGGAAAGCTTGGTTCAAGGTGGGGAAATCTACTTGGACTAACAAGAGAGTGGTAGAAAGGGAGAAGATAGTCCAAGTATGTATCAAGTATCCATGAGTTCACCTTTCATTGCACAACATGATAATTCAAGTCAATATTAAGAGTTCAAATAGATAGGGAATGATTCAAATCACAACATGTTTCAACCAAGAAGTGAACAATAATGCATGAGATCCAAGAAGGGTTCTTCCTTAATTTCAAGTTCACAAGATGCATCCAATAACCACATGCTCAAACAATTTTCTATAAAGAACATAAGCTTTAACTCTCAAACTTTAATGAAAACAATCCTAAATGACTTCTAGACTCAACTATATGCTTTCTTTTTGTGAATTTTTTTTGAAAATTTTCAATTTTTTGGTTTTTTTCTATGCCTAAGATGAATGCATGAGACTCAAGGGATGCAAAAGATAAAATAAGATCACAAAACACATTATTAGCAACTAGTCTCCTCCCCCAAACTTAAATCACACAGTCCCTTGTGTGATAGAAGCAAGAGAAAGAGACCAAAGACTAAATAAAAAAATGCAACATCAAAAAGACAAAAGTTGGAGTGTTACTTGGGGAGTGGAATGGAGAGGAGGAATGGGAGGTGGAGGCATCTTCGAATGTGGCACAAGACTCCCCCAAACTTAGACCATTGCATAGGCTTCATAATCCTTTGATTTAGCATTGAAGTCCCTTTGCACCCAAAACTCTTTCCCTTCTTCCTTGCATTGACCTCAAAGCTCCCCAAAAGGATAGACATGGGAATTCCTCCCAAGTGAGCTTGTTTTAAGTCACTAAGCTTGACTATCCCTTCACTCTTTTTTTGGTTAAGGATGTGGCATGAGTTTGTATCACCGGGATCATACTCATCGTAGAACCACCCCCTAAACTCTTTCATCCTTATCTCCTCAAAAGGGATCTTCCTTGGATCATGAAAGCTTGGTGATATGGTGGAGACTATATCAAGGTAGTTGTGAAAGGGTTGAGCCATTGGAGATCCATCTTCTTCATCCTCCTTGAAGGATTCTTCATTGAGACCATCTTGTTTCTCCATAAGATTTCCTCCAATTAGCTCTTGCTTGGGATTTGGTTGCTTTGGTTCCTCTTCCATGATTGAGAGCTCATCTTGTGTGCTATCTTCCTTTATCTCCTTGCACTCAACAACCAATCCATCTTCATAAGGCTCTTCCTCATCTCTCACAACATCTCTTACTCCTTCATTGTTGCTATTGGTTGAATGACCCATGAATGTCTCTTCATCATCCTCTTCTTCATACATAATCACAAGGTCTTCACCAACAGTGCAACCAAGAAGAATTTCGAATTCTTTGATAGTCTCTTCAGCTTCTTTCAAGAACTCATCATGGACTTGAGCATTCTCCTCATGTGTTGGCTCAACAATACTTGCATCTTGAGGCAAATGGACAAAATCAGTGTTGATCATACTTAAGCTCTCATTATACCTCTCTTGTCCTTCTAATGCCATCTTTACTAAGTTGAGAAGCTCTTGATCACATGATTGGAAAGAGTAAGCTTCTTTCAAGAATTCATCTTGGACTTGAGCATTCTCCTCATGTGTTGGCTCAACAATGCTTGCATCTTGAGGCAAATGAGCAAAATTATTGTTAATCATCCTTAAACTCTCATTGTACCTCTCTTGTCCTTCCAATGCCAACCTTGCCATGTTGAGAAGTTCTTCATCATGAGAGATTTGAGAAGAGTGAGTAGCTTCATGCTCATGCTCCATGTTCCAAGATTGGTATCCATCACCATATCCATATTGGTACTCATGAGAAGAGTACTCATTTGGAAGATCACCTTGATAAGTGGATGTGTTTTCAAATCCATGATGACTTGTAGGGTTCCAAGCCATCTCTCTTTCTTGAGCTTCCAACATAGCCCTCAACATAGAAGCTATCTCCGAAGCCATGCTCTCTTCCTTGTGATTTGCACCTTGCAAAAAGAACAAACACTTGAAAGAGAGTTAGTAACCACACAAACAAAAACAAAATAAAAGCTTAGTCTAAAGTAGAATCTAAATCCTAATGGCTATTGCTACACCTCCCCGGCAACGGCGCCAAATTGATGATAGACTTTTGTGTAATGATCTAGCTCAATTCCTCAAGTCTACTCATGTCATTATAGTACTTAAGGTATCAATCCAGGGAGGCAAGAAGAACAACCAATCAAGAATGCAAGAAACTACTCAAGCTAAGCAAATCAAATAAAAGGGGTTTATCTAACAACCTAAACAATCTAAAAAGGAAATAAAGCAAGAAAGAAACAAAGCAAAACACTAAACAAGAAGCAAATAAGATAAAAGAGGGTCCTAGGATGAGGCTATGGAGACTAGATGGTTTAGAGACAATCAATGATGTTTCAATCAATCAAACATTGCTAAACAAGGCTAATGATCACAATTAAGCTAATCACATTCTCATGTTCATAACTCCTATGCTAATCAAGCAATCATTCAATTCTCATTTGCAAATTACAAGTCAAGCATGCAATAATATCCATCAAACACCTTTTAGCAAGGCTAATCCTTAGGCTAAGAACATTAATCATTAGACTAATCCAATCTCTTGGCACTAATCCCTTTGACTAATCCCTAATCAAGATCAAATTATCATTTGTGATTAAGAATCAAGCAAGCATTAATTTCAAGTTCTCATTACCAATAATCACCTTAGACAACTAATCTCTTAGGCTAAGATATGGAAATCCTCTAAAAAGTTCATTCAAGCATTTCATCGAACACCTTTCGGGCATGAAAAAGCCTAGCATCTAGATTCAACAATTCCTTGCAACCTAGCATAGAGCACAACTAATTAGAGAAGGATCATTCATAAATAAGTCCTAAGCATCACTAATCATGACTTAAACCTCCTAAATCAACCTCATCCATAAAACCCAAAAACTCTACTCTCTAATCTTCATTGTTCCCACAAAACCCATAAAGATAGTATGAGATAACAAGATTAAAGAGAGATTAAGAGAAGAAATTAAGAAGATATAAAGAAGTACTTAAATTAAACTCCAAATCAAAGATTACAAGATTCAAATCCTAAAACAAAACTAAGGCTTAGGTAGCTTCGGGTTTTTAATCCCACAAAATGAGTATTTATAGTTGGGAGCCACGCAGTGGCATTTTCGTAAATAAAGTTGTCTGGAAATGGTCTTCACAGGAAACTGTATCGGCCTGGTTGCCCGGAATGCAGGCCGATATTGGTTCTTCTGGGATTCTGTATCGGCTTGACTGCCCGGAATGCATACCGATATGCTTCAGTCGAGATCTCGTATCGGCCTGGTTGCCCGATATTGAAGCCGATACAGACTCTCGGATTAAATTTTGCATTTCTGTATCGGCCAAGCAGGCCGATATGGAAGCCGATATTGAGCAGGCATGCTTCTCCTTGGTTCCTTGAGCTCTAGACTTCTCTTCCAATGCTCCTCTTAGCTCCATGCACTTCAAATCACCTGCAAAACACCAAGGAAACACTCCAAATGCAACAACCTAACCTAGAATGATACTAAACTCTAAACAAACCAATAAACAAAGGGAAAAGAAGCTAAATGAAGCTTAAAAGAACCAAAACAAAATCTAATAAACATCCTAATATGCCATGAAATACAAGTATATCAGTCTTCTATCTTCTTGGCCTCGTGGTAAATGTCTCCTGGTCGCCAAATATTGGTTTGAGAGGTGGTAAACCAATTGGTCTTCATAGCTTCCATAAATATCTCCGGTTGAGTTGGTTTATGTTCCAATAGGATCTGCCTGATCCTGTGTGGGCTGGTGCTTCTGAAGGTGTTGTAAAGTGCTTCTAGAAGTAGTAATAAGTCTCCTGGGCGCCAAGTTCGAGTTTGGCAATATTTGAACTCATGATCTTCCAAATAAGGCAAGTGTAGCATCTCCTGATTTGGAAGTTGAATATCTTTCAAACCATTACTCCTTTTGGTTCGAATCCAATTCTCCTTTGTCCTCTGATGAGTTGGGAATCCAGAGCAATTGGATTTGTTTATTGGTTCCTCCTGGATGGGTCGGAGTGCTTCATTTTCTGACTGTATGTCTCCATCGGGTCTGGTTGCGCTGACTGACGCAGTGGTTGAGTTAGTCAGCGTGCTGACTGACGTAGTGACTGATGTAGTGCTTGAGTTAGCGAGCGCCTGGTCTAGTCTGGTTCTGATGACCGCATCACAATGTGAGATGTCTCTTCTGCATTTTTTAATCTTGTCAACCAAACTCGCTTGGTCCAGCATATCTCCATCATTCCATCCCATTTTAATAGTCTCCGAGAATCCCTCTTTGGACAGCCATCTTCGATCGAATTTAAAGCCTTTCCTTAGTCTGGTTTCTGAAGATTTGAAATGTACTAAGATTGGTCTGTGATCAGAGCTCCATCTTAATAAATACTCCACAATTGTGTGGGAAAAAAGGTTGTGCCAGTCTTCGTTACCAACTGCTCGGTCCAATCGGCATTGGATTCGTCCATTTCTTCTTCTTCTACCGGCCCAAGAGAAGGAGTTTCCTTTGAAAGGAAATTCAATCATACCACAGTTCAACAGCATAGTTTTGAAAGGTAAGAATGATGCTTATGGTCGTTTCCTGCCCCCCTTTTTCTCATTGTTGTTGGTGATTTCGTTAAAATCACCTAGCATCATCCAAGGACCCTTCCGAGTCGTCCCAATCCTAGAGAGACGTTCCCATACATTTTCACGGCAATGAACAACCGGATCTCCATACACAAAGGTAATGTAAACCTTGTGTCCTTCTATGTTTGCTTCAATATCTATCATACGATCATTGGAGAAAAGAATAGTAACATCATAATCATCCATATAGAACAAATCAAGTCCACCGCTTCGACCAGATGGCTCCACGGTGAACAATTTATTATAACCAAAATCAATTTGAAAATATTGCAAAAAGGAAAAAGAGTTTTTTTTGTTTCAGAAAGAAAAAGAAAGCTAGAATGAAAGCAGCGATGAAGTTCCCAGAGATGCTGCTTGGTCAGGTAGGCGCCCGCCCCCTGACAGTTCCATGTTATTGCACTCATATCTTCTTATTGGGTGGTTTCTGGGACCCCACCGAACCTAAAATAGAAGAAGATTTTCTGCTTTTAGCAGATGGAAACACCTCAGAGCGAGGGACAGTAGCTTTTGAAATTGATCGAGATCCCACACCTTTGCGTTGTTGTGAGATTCTCTTTAGTGGCGAGCTTTTACTTCTTAAAACCAGTTTCCTGGAGGCTGGTGTCCTTCTCCTATCTGGGCTCGCTTGGACTTTCTTTTTTCCTTCTGGCTTGTGATTTGTCTTCTCACTTCGTATCTGCTTGTCTCCAGTGGCTTTTGAATTTTGCTCGAGGGACTTTTCTTTCATATTTTCCTTTTCCTTCTCAGGAGTGAGTTGGGCAATCACGTCAATTTTCTGTGCCTCCGGTTCTGGGAATAACAGGAGCTCTTCTCCTAATAAGTCATCTTGATCCATGTCATCTGCGTTCCCTTCATTATCCGCATATTGTCCCATTAGTTGTTCAATTTCCGCTTCAGTCATTTCTTCATCTACCTCCTATGTTTTCTCATCATTCTCAGCTCTCTTATTTTCTGTAGAGTTTACAGCTCCATGATCCTCCGTTTGTTCAGCTATCATCCCTTCCGGTGACAAGAGATTTTGATTTTGTGGTGCTGTAAGTACCAGTGTATCTGCAGGTTTCTTCACTGAGTTTAAATTTCGATTGTTATCATCCGCTATGACGAGATTTGTGAGTTTGTCTGAGCTCTTGAGGATTGCATCGATCATCAGTCGTTCCTTTCTCTGCTTTGAATTCTCCGTTACTTTGGCTTTTCCTTTGATTCTTCTGATTCTCTCTTCCTCAGTTTCCGCGGTGTTTTGGTTCAGGAGATCAAGTTCTAGTTCTTGTTCTTGTGTCGTCAAAGCTCTGTTCTGTGGTCTCTCTTCCGCTTCAGGTAGAGCTTCCATGGATTTCCTAACAGGTCTCCATTCTGATCTATTCCTGTGGTCTTTTATGTAATGTGAACCACGTTCCCTGACTCCCAATTGGTGGGGATAACGTCTGTCCGATATCGTTCTTTGTGAATCCGGACTTGTGACGTTCCCGGTTTTTGACCGTGGATATTCAGGTCTTCGAGAAGGGTCAATGGTTGCGGTTTCTTCTAGCAATTCTCTACTCTTTGCATTCCTGGCCCCATCTTCTTTAGTAACTGAGTTCCTCGGTCTCCAGTATGACGATGAGAATTCCCCCGGAGACTTAGTGGCGTAGTTGTTACGGTTCTCACGTTTGTATGGGTGATAATGTTCCCGATCTCGGGGATGCCTTCTAGGGGAGTTTCCTTCCAGCCTATTCCAAACCTCTTTCCCTCTTAGGTTGCGTTTTCCTCTTATTGCATTCCTTAGATCCGTAAGCTTTCCAACATCTCTTCTCGGACTAGTGGAGCGAGAAGTGGTCTGTTGAGGGTCCTGGCTAATTAAGGAGCGGGAGTGGCTCTGCTTTCGATCCTGGTAAGGTGAGAAAGCTTCTCTTGTAGCTCGTTCTTCTTTCCTCTTGTTCTCCAGTCTAGCTAACCGATTTTCTTCTCTCTGCTTCTCTGAGATCTCCGGACAGGTACCCTCTTCGTGCGAGATTCGTTTACAAGTAAAGCAGTATCTATGTAGGACCTCGTAATGAAGTGACACCTTAATGATATCGCCGTTATCAAATTCTGCTCTACGTTCGAACTTTAAAGGTGCATCTCCATTAACTTCTACTCTCACTCGTCCTGCGGTTACATCGACTAAATCCACTCTTCCTAAGGCTCGCCCTATTTCTCTGTAAGTTTCATCCTTCTTGTAGTGGATTGGAACTCCAGTAACAGTCACCCAGAACAACATCGTGTTTGGATAGTCTTCCCTAATACAGGGGATCCATTTTTCAAGAGAAAAACTCCATTTATTAAAATGGCATGGTCTGCGTTGAAGTACTTTCATAAGATCCTCTTCCGAGTCAAAGTCAAACTGGAATTTGTTGTCTCCAAGGTTTGTTCCTCGTACTCTTCCTTCCACGTCCTATATATGTCTTTTCGGCATGTGTTTAATAAGGGCATCAACACTTCTTCCATCCTTATGGAACATTCGTCCAACCAGAGTCAAACTGTATTTCTCGATTAGGTCCGAGAAATCAAAAGCAGGAATCTTTACTATATCATCTTCATCTTCCTCCTGAAGTTTTCGGCGTACGTTTTTAGATCCTTCTTCTCGAAATCGAGATCCGGAACCTGAGCCTGAGGCCATGAAAGACACCAGGCCGGTCGTCGCACCAAGCGAGATTAGCACAACGAAAAAACCACGCCCTACTGGAGGGGATCACGAGTTAGGCAAATATCAATCGGAAAAGTCGAAGATATTTCTATTTCTTGATGAGTACGCAAGCTTTAGATCGATACAAGGCGGATTCTATGAGTAGTCTCGGTTCCTAAAGCGAGAGGAGTGTGGTAGTCTCCCTCTCGTGTTACCTGGGGTGCAGAGAAGCTCAGATCTGATCGTCACGGTGGCTGGAGAAGAAGAGATCGATTATCGCCATTGGAGTCTCCAAAACCCTGTGTAGATCTATCTGAAATTAAATCGATGTTTAGAAGTTTTATCTTTGGGCCATAATTTTTGTTGATTTAAAACTCGACAAACGAAACAAGGATCCGAAGCCAAAACAAAACCAGGCACAAACACATGAACCTTGAATTTAAGAAGGAAAACCTGCTAATTAAGATTTTTAACTCTTACACGTGAACATTCGTCCAGCCGCTCCTAACCATCTAGCAACTGAAGAGCTGAGCTATGATGTCCATGATGGATAAAATATTGAAAAGGAAAATGTTTACTAGGATTTGTATTAATTAATTGAAAGTTAAGTTTGGTTGAAAGCCCATCAGAAAGAGATATTAAAGACCGCTTCAGAGGCCCATCAGAAAGAGATTTCAGGACCAGACTCTATCGGAGGCAGAGAGTTTTAACTACTTAAACAACGGCGCGCCGTAAACCCTAAACCTTAGCGCATATAATCTGCAATTGCTATTTCTCTCCCTAGACAAAAATCTCACCATGGGTAAGGTCAAAGGAAAGCATCGTTTGGATAAGTACTATCGTCTCGCCAAGGAGCGTGGATTCCGTTCGCGTGCCTCTTACAAGCTTATCCAGCTCGACGCCAAGCACTCTTTCCTCCACAAATCTCATGCCGTTCTCGATCTATGTGCCGCCCCTGGTGGTTGGATGCAAGTCGCCGTCGAGAAAGTTCCCGTCGGCAGCCTCGTTCTCGGAATCGATCTTGTTCCGATTATCCCCGTCCGTGGCTGTGTCGCTATCCAGCAGGATATCACGCGGCCCGAGTGCAGGTCGAAAATCAAGCAAGTGTTGGATAAGCATGGTGTCAAGGCTTTCGATCTGGTTCTACACGATGGGTCTCCAAATGTCGGTGGTGCTTGGGCTCAGGAAGCTATGACCCAGAACGCTTTGGTTATTGATTCCGTGAAACTGGCCACAGAGTTTTTGGCTCCTAGAGGGAATTTCATTACCAAGGTTTGCTTTTGAAAGATGATTTCTCTCAGATTTTCAGCTTTGAATTTGTTTTTTTTAATACGTTTTGACATAAAGCTCTGAACTGTTGTTCTCTGTGTCTTCTGCTCTTAGGTTTTCAGGTCTCGAGATTACAACTCTGTACTCTTCTGTCTTGGGAAGGTATTGTTTACTTGTTAATCTAATTTTCATTGCGGATTTGTTTTAGGGTTTCTTCTTCTTACTTGTAGTTTTTTTTGTTGCAGCTATTTGAAAAGGTTGAAGTGTTTAAGCCGCCGGCTAGTCGTTCACAATCTGCAGAAACATATCTTTTGGGTTTGAAGTACAAAGCTCCTGGGAAGATTGATCCCCGTCTTCTTGATTACAGACATCTCTTTAAGGAGGCAGCAGAACCCACAAGAAAGGTAACTACTATTTCTTATATAGTGTTTTTTTGTTGCAATTATCCCATATTCCTCTTATCTTAAGTTTGTGTGTAATACTTGTTGTGTTTGTAGGTTGCGGATGTACTGGGAGGATCAAAACAAAAGAGAAGCCGTGAGGGGTAGGCAATGCCAACTATCTGTTTTTTTTTTTTAAATGTTTATATGAATTTTTAGTAACTGTGGATTATATACAGGTATAAAGATGGAGAGTCGATTTTGAGAAAAGTTGCATCTGCTGCTGATTTCATCTGGTCTGAAAATCCTCTTGAGATTCTTGGCACAGTTACTTGTATATCCTTTGATGATCAAGCCTCTCTACCTTTAAAGGAACATGATTTGACTTCAGAGGAGGTACTGTTCTCTAATTTGCCATATTTTAACCAATCAATGATATATGACCGATGCCTGCTGGTAACCTTTGCTTTTCCTGGATGCAGATTAAAATTCTATGCGACGATCTTCCTGTTTTGGGGAAGAATGACTTCAAGCACATCCTAAAGTAAGAACTGTGTTGCTTACTCCATCATGGACCCTTTTTATTTTGGAGTCTCACTTGTTTGTGTTAAGCTATTCCAGGCACGTGGTAGAGCTTTGCTTCTAATGAATTTACCTATTGTTAGAGTTACTTAGCTCTATATGGATTGGGTAAAGAATGGTTGCCCTAGCAGTTCAAGTTTTTACCAATGAGAATGCCTTATATGCTCAACCAGATAAAGCATTGTGCGTGAAATGTGTAATTTGGTGTCATTGGATGTTAGGATTGTCATGAGGAAAAATATCGTTTTGTTAAGACTTTCTCTTACCATTTATGGTCAACATCTGGAACTTATAGTAAATTCCCTTTTTCTTGTAGATGGCGAATGCAAATTAGGAAAGCTCTGACTCCTGAAAAAAAGGAAGTAACTAAAAAGGAGCCTGTCGTGGAAAAGGAAGATGAGGAAAATGAGGATGATAAAATACTTAATGAATTGGAAGAGCTGACAAACGCAGTAGATCGCAAGAAGAAACAGGCAAAGAAGCTTCTTGCAAAACGACGGGCTAAGGTTATTATTGTTTTTTTCTGTTACATTCCAAATGGTCATTTTCTTTGGTAAATTAGATAATGGTATTGTTGCCAATGGTAGACTTTCTAATCAGTTGCTTTGCCTTTTATTTCTAGGAAATTACACAGAAATGAAACGTACTTGGGTAATGACAAGATCAGTTTAAATACGTATTAGCCCACTGAAATTCAATTGAAAAAACAATATCTAGATTTATATGTATGCCTAAGCAAAACTGATGCCTTTTAGTTACTGAATCTTTTGAGCTTTGTGCCATATTAGTATTCCGAAGGTCTTGATTTACTTAATTAAGACACTTCCTTATACTGGCGTCAGTGGTCTTAGTGATGGATCTTTTTGACCTTACACTTCTTTGCTTAATTCGATATAATTTGCCAGGATAAGACTCGGAAGGCGACTAATCCACAGATAGATGCACTTGAAGATGGTTATGTAGACCATGATTTGTTCTCTCTTTCTGCTATCAAGGTACTTCACTTTTGTATCCAATCTCTGCGTTAATTTGTGTTATATGACTGCCTGTGGCATCAAAAGAAAGCTTGTATTGCTACAATTCAATTTGTTGAACATATGATTGTACTCCGAATTAGATTGTTTAGACATAAAAAGCTTCATTTATTTATCCTTTCCAGGGAAAGAAAGATTTAATGGCAGTTGACAATGATGAAGATGATAATGGCAACGCCTACAACAGTGAAAATGAAGACCACGGTGATGGAGGTGATGGAGCTTCAGAAGATTCCGAAGACAGTGACCTAGACTCTGATGAAGAACGTCAGAGGTCAGGCCGCTCACCGCATACCTATTCTGTAGATTATAGAATGATGTTTCAAGATTGTCATACCTTGTTCAAGTTTGTTTTCTACAGTTATTTCATCTTAGTCTTTTTAACATTACAGATACACTGAAAAAATGGAAGAGGCTTTTGATGCGGCATATGACAGCTATATGGATAAGAAAGAAGGAAGCGCAAAGCAAAGGAAGCGGGCTAGGCAGGCACACTCGGAAAAGCTGGAGGTTAGTATCATTGCTTACCTTCATTTTCATGGATACTACAGATTTTTGGAACTAGACAATTTTGCTTTGGCTGTGCAGGAGGAGGGTGATGGAGATGAAGAAATGAAACATGATTACGATTCAGATTTGAATGAAGAGATGGATGAAGCAAACCCTCTCATGGTGCCACTTGATGATGGAGAGGCCCAAACAAAGGAGGAAATATCCAACCAGTGGTTCAGTCAGGATATATTTGCAGAAGCCGTGGAAGAAGGAGACTTGGGAAAAGATGACAGTGACGACGAAATGCCAACTAAGAAAAGCCTGTCTAAAGCCGACAAGTCAAAAAAGAAGACATTGAAAGCAAGTGTGTTGTCTGATCAGAGTTTACCCACTAGTTCTAAGAAGGAAGACGATTTCGAGATAGTCCCTGCACCTGCCACGGATTCCGACTCGGATTCATCCTCTGATGATGACGACGTTCATACAAAAGCCGAGATATTGGCATGTGCCAAGAAAATGCTAAGGAAGAAGCAGAGAGAAGAGATGCTCGACGATGCTTATAACAAATACATGTTTGCGGACGAAGGTTTACCCAAATGGTTTTTGGATGACGAGAAGCAGCACAGACAACCGATGAAACCCGTCACAAAAGAAGAAATCAATGCAATGAAAGCTCAGTTCAGAGAAATTGACGCTCGTCCAGCCAAAAAAGTGGCAGAGGCTAAGGCACGGAAGAAGCGGGCTGCAGCAAAAAGATTGGAGAAAGTTAGAAAGAAGGCAAATACAATATCCGACACAACAGATATATCAGACCGTTCGAAGGACAAGATGATAGACAAACTATACAAGAAAGCAGCAGAGCCGAGGAAGCCTAAGAAAGAACTGGTTGTGTCAAAGAAAGGAGTTGGGGTTAAGGTTGGGAAAGGACAGAAGAGAGTGGATAGGAGGATGAAGAGTGATGCTAGGCAACGCGGAGGAGGCAAGCCCGGTAGGAAGGGGAAGAAGAGTGCACCTGGTAATAAATCAGGACAGAAAGGTAATAAACCGAGGGGTAAGAGACCCATGGGAGGTAAGTAATTCCTCAATGGTCGGATGTGACGCAAAAGGAAGTTTTGTTTCCGTGTCCTGTCTTAGTCTGATATATTTATGGGCACTTCTTGTTGAATTTTTGTTCTTAAATCAATACTGTGTTTTCTGGAGTCCCAAGTTAAAACTTACTGGAACTCTTATTTTCTTGTTTATGAAAAGGTGCCGTAATTGAAATGCTTCAATATGTACCTTGTTACGACAGTAATGGGTCAAATCGACACAGACATTTTGTGGTCTTTTGGTGCAAGTTGTTAAATTCAATTTGGGTTAGGTGGGTCTTCTGTTTGGACTCCTCGTCGGCTTCGGTTTTGGTTTAGCTGAAGCAGGTTTTGGTTGGGTTTTTGTTTGGTGTCTCGGGTAAGGTTTTGCGATTCATGTTCTTCATCTTGTTCTCGACGTCAAATTAGTTCTTTCGGTTTGGTTGTGAAGGCTTATGGTGGTGCTGTTTTGCTTTCTATCTTTCTTTAGTATCTTTTTGGTTCCCTTCTTTTTGGACTTTGGCTCCAGTCTTTGATAGTCGGTTTTTGTGTATTATCGATGTAACCGAACCTTGTATCTTCTGTTGGTACCATAAGAGAAGCTTGTTCCAAAATGTCTTTTGTATTTTTGCATTGAATATCCATTAAGACACTGGATCTTATTGTAATTAGCAGAAATACGTTGTCTTAAACTGAATTTTAATATATTTTCTTTAAAAAAACTTATGTGAAGACTGGTCAGAGCGACAAATCATCATCATCGTCATTCACGCTGTACAGACTTACCAATCCGAGTGACGGTCGATTCCATCTAAGCCGTCAACGACGACGGCGAAGGAAGTTTGATGTCTCATAGATCGTCCTATAAGAGAAAAACGAAACGACCGATGGCTCAATCTGCTCAATTTTCTGTTACTACTACTTCTTGTGCGTCTCGGAGGAGGATCATGATGATGATTCCTCTTGCTCTCTTCTCCGGCGCCATTTTTCTATTCTTTATGCCATTCAACAGTTGGGGTAAATCATCTGTTTCGTTGGATCTGTCCCATAGCATCCATGAAATTGAAGTAGTTGCTGAGTTTCCTCATGACCCTAACGCGTTTACTCAGGTTTTTGATTCACTCTAAAACTTTTGTTTATTTCAGTCATCTCGCTTTTTTCTATTATGACTAAATGTTTGAGTTCCTCAGGGACTTCTTTATGCGGGAGATGATACACTGTTTGAATCGACTGGTCTATACGGTCAGGTGATTGAATTTGTCTTGCATGTCTCACTCTGTTCGAGATCATTTTGCAATTAGGATTGCTCGAGTTTGATTTTTTTTTTTTTTTTGTTTCCTTTCATTCTTACAGTCGTCAGTGAGGAAAGTGGCTCTACGGACAGGAAAGGTATGGTTTCATCTTGTGGTTTGATGAAACATGTTGTACTAGGTGCACACTTGTGGGCTATTATCAAACATTTTAGTGAATCTTCAAGTGGTTCTGTGTAATTACAAGTTGGAATGACAGCTCCATTGCAAAACAAAATGCAAATTATGAAGTGCTGATTGGAATTTTGTTTCCCTGTGAATTTGTTAATTGTTTTCTTTATCAACCATGTGACCAACATTATACATTTCATGCACATAAGCCTCATTTAAAGTGGTGGCTTTTGATTTTTGATACATTTGTGAAAAAACTTGGATGTTTCTCCCCTGTGTAGGTTGAATTTATTGAGAAAATGGACGATTCATACTTTGGAGAGGGTTTAACACTCCTTGGAGAAAGGTGGGCCTTATAAACTCTAACGAGTTTGTAGTAGTGTTCTGATCCACTGGCTCTTTCTCTGTTGTAGGCTCTTTCAGGTCGCATGGTTGACTGACACTGGGTTCACATATGACCTTCACAACTTAAGCAAAGTTTGTATTGATATTACCCTTTGCACTCTTTTTTTGTTTGAAAGGTTTAGTTTCTCAGCTATTAATTAGCATGGTAAAGCAACTCGTTTAAGTCAGCAACTCGTTTCTTATGACAAGATCTTTGTCATAGGCTGGAGATATGGATTAGTGACTGAGTTTCTTATTTGTTCATTTATTTGTTGCACTGTTATAGTTAAGTTACCCACTGTCCGTTGCATTACTCACTTTATGATGGACTAGGATCGCCATACATCATTATGTTAAGCATTTGATCTCACTGTAGGTAAAACCATTTAAACATTATATGAAAGATGGATGGGGACTGGCTACCGATGGAGAAGTGTTGTTTGGGAGTGATGGCACATCTACACTATACCGGATGGACCCGAGAACAATGAAAGGTGTCTCACACTTATACTGCATTAAGTTTTGTTCTTTGCTCACTTACTCACTAATCTTCTAGAGAGTATATTTAGGATTTTATGGTGTGTCTTCTCTGCAGTTGTTGATTATCATACGGTCAGATATAATGGCCGTGAGGTACGTTACCTTAATGAACTCGAGTACATAAACAAAGAAGTTTGGGCAAACGTGTATCAGGTAACTCAAACTGTTTCTGGTATTTGCATCTTTTCATTGTGATATCTGAAAGAACTACTCTTACACAAATTAGTAGAACATTTTTTATTCAAGTTCTACTTAACTAACCGAGATAGTGATACGATTGCTGCAAAAATTTCAATATGTGCAACTAAACTAGGTGCATTATGCTTCATGCATTCTCTCTTCTTTGAGATTTCTCAAACAAGGTTTCGTTGGACCGCTTTTTCGCTCAGATCTTTATCAAGAAATTGAATCTCCTAGCTGGAATTGTCGTAATAACAAGACTAACTGAGGTTTATCATTAGGCTGATGTGTGTGTATATTTGCCTATTACAGTCCGATTGTATAGCTAGAATTTCACCTAAGGACGGATCGCTGCTTGGATGGATTCTGCTTCCAGAACTAAGGTTTTTGTTTCTTCTGACAAGTCTTGCTTTAGGATAAACCATTGTGTTATACCAATTGATCTTCTTATTCTTTTTCTAGACAAGGATTGCTGAAATCTGGACATACGGTGAGTTAAAATATCGGAAGTGCACAAGTTTTGTCTCTTAACTTTAGTAACACTTTTTTCCCCTTAACTTAATATTATCTGCACTATAGGGTATTGATGTCTTGAATGGCATTGCATGGGACAGCGACAAGCAACGCCTCTTTGGTAATAAAATCTCGTTCGGTCCCTTGAATTTTTGGTAATGAAACTCTTTCTAGTCATATGACATTTTATGTCTCTGAGTTATGTAGTAACGGGGAAACTGTGGCCGAACCTTTACCAAATCAAGCTGAAACCGGCATCAGAAAAGAGCCAGAAACAGATCGTGCGACAGTGCTTGGTATAAAAAAGAAGATACAGATGGTAATGGTTAGGTTGTATACTGTTGTACTATAAATTCTTAACATTTAGCAGAGGAGTGTAACCTTATGGTCCACGAGCCAAGTTGCAGTTACTAGTTTTGTGTCTTTCTCTATTACATTCTGGGGTCCCCAAAAAGGGAAATAATGTTTCAAAAAAACAAAAAGATAGCAAGTAAAAAAAAAACAAAGATGCTACGAGGAATCCTGTACACCAGTAGAGATATGACACGTAGAAAAGACCCATACGCATAATACTATCACATCATCAGCCTCATATCTTAAATTTTACAAATGATATGATTTAAATTAAATTTGATTTAGAACAATTAACATGCAGTAGACGGGTAATTTAGAAATTAGATGTAATACTCATTATGTAAACATGATGTAATCTCTTTGCCCCCCCCCCCCCCCAAAAAGACATCTTATATAGAAAATGTAGTTTTGAAAATGAATATATAGAAAACATAATATTTTATTAGCTATTTTTTTAAATCGTCTAAAACACTATTACAATTATAAGTGATATTTGATCTAATTCTAACATTAAGAATCTCTTGATCAAGATCAACACCATGATTCAAGAGATGAACAGTTTTTTTTGGGAATCGAACCCCAATTTTTTTTATCAATACTATTAAAACAGGAAGGTTTGTCATGGTACATAAATGTTGTTCCCGGAATTTACCCTTGATATTATTAGGATTTGTAACCTTCATTAAGGGTAAATATGTCATTTTCAAATACATATTACGAATCATTAATGTAAAACTAAATTATAATTAATTAATCATAATATCTTGCAATATTTTTCATTACTTTAAATATAAATATATATTTCCTTTTTATTATACAAAATCTAACAAAAAAATCTTTTTAATCCATTTTATTTTTAATTAACTAATTAATTTTGTAATTATATTATATATTTATATTTAATAAATAATTATAAGTATAATTAGATGAATTAATACAGATTTATGTTTATAAATTATAAAATAAATATAAAAATTATAGAAATCTTTTTAAAAATAAAAAAAAGAATATATAACCCACTACTTTTTCAAATATATAAATAAAATAATAATAAAAATATGTAATATACTTTATTTTCAAAAAGTGAATTCTGTAAAAATATTCAAATTACTATTACCTAAACAATAATTTATATTAAAAATTAAGCTAAAATATTAAAAATAGATATATATTTAAATTTGATAAAACGTAAAATATCAACAATAAGTAAATATTTATATTATTCAAATATATCATTGCCGGGTTGATTAATGATTATACTAAAACAATTTTTTAGCGGGTTGTTTTATACTTTTATAATTTGAATACTATAAAAATATACAACTTATTATTAATTAAACTTTAATCTATAAAATAAAAAAAATTAAACCTAAATATGAATATATATATATATATATATATAATATATATTATTTTATATGATACAACTCATATTAGAACTTATAATGTGAATCATTATTTTAATCTCTTTATCTTTACGATATTTCCTCCCAAATAATACAAAATTCATTTTTAAACCTAAATTATTAACTCACGTTTTATATTATGGGTTATACAATTATAAATAAAATTATATTGCATATATAAATAAAAAATTACTAACAATAAAATAGCTAAAATTTTAAAATTGTAAAGAAAAATATACCCGCGTTCAGAAAACCCGGATCAAAATCTAGTTAGCTATTAAAGCAAGAACTTTTCACAATTTCAATAGAAATTTGGGAAATATATGTTTATTCTTTAAATTGCCCAATTATGCAAAAAAAATTCAATAAAGTTGTGTGTAAATTAATACTGTGATTTAGCATTTTAAAATTAGACAATTCGCCTGTCAAAGCCAATAAGAAAAGCAAGAAAAAAACAAAAAATGGAAGAAAATGTAATTTTATATAAAGTCGAAGGGTGGGGTAGATTTGTCAAGAACAAAGAGTTGAGGTCAATTTTCATCACACGAAACTGAACCGTCCTTCACTTGTATTTTTACATAATTTCAAAATGTCCTTAAAATAAAAAAAAAGCATAAAAGACACCAAACAAAATCCTGTGCTCATTGCATTTACACCACATCTCTTTCTCTCTCGCATAAAAGCTGAACCTCACCTCACCAGGTAGTCTCGGAGATCCTTCTTCATCATGGCGGCTGGTCTCTCAACCTCTCTAACATTCAACCCGCTCCACCGCTGTTTCTCATCCTCCTCCTCAAATTTACACCCAAAATCCTTAGCCGGACTCCCTTCCTGTCTCCTCCGATTCAGAGAATTATCCGTCTGCTACGTGGTTGAGGAGCGGAGGCAGAGCTCTCCCGTCGACGACAATGAGAGACCAGAGAGCACGACCAACATCATAGACGCTGAGTATCTGGCGTTGCGTTTGGCTGAGAAAATGGAGAGGAAGAAATCGGAGAGGTTCACTTATCTAATCGCAGCAGTGATGTCAAGCTTTGGTATTACTTCCATGGCCATTATGTCCGTTTACTACAGATTCTCTTGGCAAATGGAGGTAATAACAACAACAATAAAAAATTCAATCCGGTTCGAATTTCACAATTGTTTATTTATATATTGGTTACACACAAAAAAACAGGGAGGTGAGATCCCAATATCAGAGATGTTCGGTACATTTGCTCTCTCTATTGGTGCTGCTGTAAGTTCAAACAATCTTCATCTTCTTAAAACACACAATTTTGTTTGGCTGAGACAGAGAGAGAGGAATTATATATATTTTGCTACGCAGGTGGGCATGGAGTTTTGGGCACGATGGGCTCATAGAGCTCTCTGGCATGCTTCTCTATGGAACATGCATGAGGTTACTTTCAATTCTCATACGTATTGACTATTCAATTGCAACCTGCTTGCTTATTTGATTTTTCTCCTCTCTTTTTTTTGACTGGCAGTCACATCACAAACCGAGAGAAGGGCCGTTTGAGTTGAATGATGTGTTCGCAATAGTCAACGCTGTTCCTGCGATTGCACTCCTCTCTTATGGTTTCTTCAATAAAGGACTCATTCCTGGTCTCTGCTTTGGCGCCGTATGTCCTCTTCTTCTTCGCTCTATACGCATACTTTTTGTCTATACTATACTCACAAACCCAACGTTACTATGCTAATCTTTGGCTATGTTTAGGCCAATTTTTATATTAGATTACAATTACCAAATAATTAGCACATTTCGGTGACATTTTATGGCTACTAAAGGTCGAGAAAAAATATTTAGTATTTTATTCTCCTAACTTGTGGATTGAGATCCCTGTGACAAATCTCTCTTGCAATACTTTTTGTCTCTCTGTATTTGTATTATAATAATAATGAAATTTTGGGATCTTCGGTTCAGGTGATGACAAAATGACTCGTTGGCTTCATTAATTACCATACGACTTTGGTGGCTTTTGTTTTGGGTCAAAACGCCGTTATGTTGTGTTTAGCGTCTGCGTTTTTGTTCTAAACGTTCTCTCCTTGTTACAGGGACTAGGAATAACTGTGTTTGGGATCGCCTACATGTTTGTCCACGATGGTTTGGTGCACAAGCGGTTCCCTGTTGGTCCCATCGCCGACGTCCCTTATCTCCGAAAGGTTGCAGCCGCTCACCAGGTATATAACTTTTACTACAACCCAACTGACTTTATCGGTCAACGACAAAAGCATAAACGGTTCCTTTCCCAAAATAGAAAATAATTGTTCTGAATGAATAGTGAACACTACTAGTAATTTATTCTTTTTTTTTGTAATTTATTTATTCTATTGATTAATGTATTTTTGTTGCTTTCAAAATATATAACAATGTTTTGTAAAATAATAGTAGCATGTCATTCCTAATTATAAATTTGATATTTTTTTAATACTCTCTCGTGCATGGTTGTGTGTTTCAGCTACATCACACTGACAAATTCGATGGTGTGCCATATGGACTGTTTCTTGGACCAAAGGCAAGTTTCTGGATTTGCTTAGATACCTAATCTTCTTTATGTTGCCTTTTAATAATTTGACTTTTAATGTATTATAGGAATTGGAAGAAGTTGGAGGAGAAGAAGAGTTAGACAAGGAGATAAGTCGGAGAATCAAATTATACAAAAAGGGTTCGGGTTCCGGGTCGACGAGTTCTTGACAAAAAAACAAGTTTTAGATTTTTTTTTTTTTTTTTTGTCATATGATCTGAAAGACGGTCGATGTTGATGAATCATATACGCCGATTTTGATTTTAATTATTAAAAGTATAATAATTAGTCTAATTATGATATATTTACCCTCTAATTGTCATGTTCTGAAATACGGTATATGGTGAGATCGATGCACCCAAAAATAAGTATTATAAAACCGATTTTTTTTCTTTCCGAAAATCAAATATAAATCTGTATATATAAAAAATGCAAGTGCATTATATTGGTGGTTTTTGACATTGAATTAGTTAAGCTTACACGGAAACTAAAATATTGCTCGTCCTACACTAACAGACACCATAGGGTCATTGTGCTGAATTAGGTTTGATTTTATTTAAAATATTATATAATTTTTTGTTGATCTTATACAATTACACGAAACATAAACCATAGTTGAACATTAAGCTAGAAAAGCATATCTTATACTGTATACAATTATTTGAGCTAATTAATATTATAAACATTCCAATCCGACTGGTAAATTTTTAGATTATACCGAAGCACGACTTCATACAGTGTAATAAGGAATATGAACAAGGTGAGACATTATTGATAATATACATATCCAAAATAAAATGAAACGTCTTTTGACGAATACTAGAAAATCTTTTGCTTACGCATGCAAGTTTGCAACCAACAAATTAATACTCATGAGTCATGACGTTAATATCATTTCATATCTAATAAACACCAAATCAAATGACATCTACCTAAATTGATATCTCTGGAATTTTCTTCTTTACGTAAGATTATATAAGCTTACGTTCACAGCATGGCTGCTTCTTCGCGCAATCTCGTGGAAGTTGGCGCCATATATCGATCGTTGCGTGTACCGTCATAATTTTTTATAGAAGTTCAAATAAAGAAAAAGTTGAAATCAGTTGTAGAATCTTTTTCAACACGTGTTTCAATGGGTCTTTAAAAAAAAAAGTGTTTGAATGGTAGCAAACTAGCAATAGTTACATTAGACTAATTTAAATGTGAACATGCAAAATAGAAGATGCATAAATAGACCCCTCACTAATTGACACAATATGGAAAATGATTATTCTGATCATTTATGGAACTGGGATAAATGTTTTTACACTTGAAACACTGAAGCTATTGCGAGTGAATATAACATGTCGAAGATAAATAAGGAGACAAATCCGAAGCTAAAGAGTCTACAAGTCGTACTGCTTCAATCGGTTCATTTAAAACTACTCTACAGTCCAAGATTTCATTTGTTATACAATAATTTGCCATATAAAATAAAAAAATTACTAATCCATTACAATATGGTCGGCTCGAGTGCTTTTTCTATATGTTAAAATAACTTGGCGGGTGAGATCATATAAAGGGAAATGACCCTTTTAAAGGTAAAGTTATGGATACGTGTTACGTGCCTAGTCTGTCGTCCCACTATAACTAACTCGCTTTCATTTCACTTAAGTAGATACATGCATCCAATGTTTTACAGTCCCACGAGTCGACGACACTATCCAATTAAATCCCAAGAGATAAGGAGAGACATCAAATTATTTGATAAGATGGTGAAAAGTGAGGTGGCGTGGAGGCAATATATAATTAGATAATGCAGACAAAAGTGCGATAGAATAGTCGATGATATCTTTCAATTTAACACATATAGGAAGTTCGGTACGCTTTTGACTAAGTAATGTAACCAATAACGCACTAATAAAATGATGGATAATGTCAGGTGGCGTCGACCGGTGGACTCCACCGACCAAAATGACGTTTAGTTTATTAAAGGTAACCAAAATGAGGGATAATGTGACTATCCAATACAAAATTACTCATCAAAAAGATGCTCTAAGTCAAACTGAGGTAGTGAATGGGAGCACTGGTGCGGTGCGGTATTATAATAATGCGGGGAAATTACTTATGCAAATAGGTTTAACCCAACAAACCGGAAAACACGTATAGAGCAAAGTTTTAAATTGGTCGAATCAATCGATATTATATGAAGTCTTATGAGTTTCTAATTCAAAACGAATTAATAATAAATAAATTGGTCCACATCTTTTATATGTTATTATCTCGTTAATTCAATAATGTTTAGGCAAGAATCGATAAACTAATTTTTAGGCCAGATCAATAATGGATCGAATTGGGACACTATAAATCGAATTCTAATACTATATTGACATATATAAATTTCTAATTCACAATCAATATCAACTACTGATTTAGAACATTATATTCTAATATATCATAAGACATGCATATTGACTCAAAAAAATACATGCATATATGGGTGAAACCAAAGATCACCTCTTGCAATACAAGCATGACGAAGACCATACTTTATGATACTTCTTACTGTCATCAACTTTGCAACCTTGTTGCTTGAGGAAGCATAAATGAAAATCAATGTGAGTTGTGTTTTAAGATTTGTTGTAAACCGCGCGAGTTGCTAACCGCTCCTGGATCGTCTTCAATAAATGTATCCCACTAAAAATGTTAATAATAGTAAGTGATGCATTCATGAATTTATGTACACACCAATATACTTTTTAAACAAGAGCATGGTTGTAGTCATGGTAATGGAATGTCTTGTATATGAAGTTTGATAGCCACTTGGATGCCGCAAAACTTAAAACGGCCGCCACAACCACCACGATTCTTGCCACATTAGGCATTGTGATTTGCTTCGTCACAGCCATAACTCCGATCAAAGCAACCGATGCAATTTGCAAGATCACCTCAAACGCTTTGAGATATTTGTGAGCTTTCTTGCAGCTGCTGCAGTTCTCCACATGCGTCCAATACCTGTCAAAAAAATATTTACGTTTTCGTTGCATACAGGAAATAGCATGAGGAAAACCTTGCTAGCTTCAATAGTAGTACCTATCGAAGAGCTGTTCTCGAGGAGGTGTAGGAGGAAGAAGAGATGGATCAAACTTTCCTCTCCAATCGACTTGAGCCCCATTGTACTTGTTGAACCATCTCCTGAACGTAACCACAAGAGCGTCTGATGTAGTTGGGATAAAGCAAGCCTTCTGCCAGTTCTCGGGCCCCCTCTCCAGTATCTTCCGCTCCTGCACCAGTTCCGTTACAAAATACAAATCAGTCCGGTTACATTGATCACCCTCCACTCACAACAGAGTGTCGATAAGATATAGCTTGGAATTACCTCTACATGAAGGAGGTGCAAATCCGAGTCTAGAATCTTGTTTTGACCAATGTGGAACACCCATCTAGGAACAATCTTATCAATAATGACGCCAAAATTCCTAGGGAACGTCCATATTAGCCTACTGCGACCTGGACTAACCGGAATGCATATAAAGATCAATAACAATTTGCGCTTTGACACCGCCACCTGGATGCAGAACCGGAAACTAAAATATGTAAAGCTAAACAAGAGAATCCAGATAAGTGTTAAGTAGACTTAAAATCTACTACCTTGTCAGATACAAACTCGTGTTCCTGCTCAGTTAGATACACACATGGTGCAATAAATTTAGAATAACCCCATTTTTGTTTTGCAAAGAACCCTTTGTTGTCTAGTCTTTCTACGGTGATTTCAAGTGGTTTTCCCCCTTCTCTGTCAACCTTCCCTGCAACAAAGTAAGAAAGTTGGTACACGGACCTAAAACATATCAGGTACAAGTGTTTGAAATGCAACTTCTCATGTGCCTTTTGGTTTAGCAATCCGCATCAGTCCATAATATTCATAGGGGACATTCAGTCCATAATGTGCATAGGGAACATGAGCCGGGTCCATGAGGTTTTCCACCAAGACATCGTACCTAAAAGATTTCAGATTGGTCTAAGACATGAATGGAGACAGAATGTGAAGAAGAAATATGTATCTGTTAGGCAATCTTGAACAATGAAAGAAGAGATAGATTTTGGTAATAACCCGTAAGGAATATCTCGATTGGCCATCATCTTAGTGAAGGATGGATCTTCTAACTCAGGAATGTAAGGAGGCTTGTTGGTTTCAAGAATATTCTTGTACTTTGGATCACTGTTTGGCCAAAACCAAAGAATCTCATGTTGGACAGTACTTGGGTAAACAGCTACACAAGCTTGCTTGAAAGTGTGGACCTAAGCTCACATACTCACATGCATTATCAATATAATCATTGATCCACACAAAAAGCTTTTGACTTTATGCATGTTCAAAACCAAATGAAAATAATCTTACCGGAAGTCCATCAGGAGGTGCTTGAGGTATGAGCTTGCAATCCCCGGATCCGTTGAAGCACCATCCATGGTAGACACATTGCAATCTCCCCCATTTATCAATCCTTCCATCTGACAAGGGAGCAAGACGATGAGGACACGTGTCGTCCATAACTTTCCACTGGTTATCATTCCTGTCCCACCAAACCACCAAATCAATCCCCATCACTTTCTTCCCGTGTGGAACCTTCTTGTCCAGATCGCAGATTGGCATCACTGGGTACCAATTAGCATACCAATCAAACTTTTTTGACCCGTTCGTTGGGGTTACGGTTGGTGATGATACTGCGGTTGTAACTCGATATGATTTTGGCGGTGTGGATTTAAAGAAACGGGAATTTGGAGAAATATGTTTTGGACTGGAGAAACAACGTCTGAGTCGAGATTTTGGTTTGAGGATTCGTGGCGATGGAACAGTGCATGCAGCAAGAGCAGCTTCCATAGTGGAAATTGAAGGATCTTTTCTTCTTCTCTCCACTGAAGATCATCTTGTGTGTTTCTATCTACTAAGCTTGGAAACTGTTCTTTAGGATAAAAATCTCTCTGGAGACTTGTCAAATTCAATGATGTGTGGTTCACGTTTGCTTGATTGATATTTGACTTGTGTTCTAAATAACGGTGGGGTTCTTGACATGGAACATACGTCAATATTGAACCATATACTCTCTTTTTTTCCACGTCAATTCCTTTTTAAAACAAAACTGTTTCCTACTAATATGATCATATCATCCATATAGATTTGTCTTTTTGAACCATATAGACTATAGTTGTTTACTTGAAACATAGTTAAAGCAAGAACATAGTTCAAAGTTCCTAGATACAAAGTATGCGACCAAATTTTAACAAACCAAGCAGACCACTTGACATGATTTTGAGTAACAACACAGTTGTTCTAGGGACCTAAAACTTGGAACATGTGTTATTATTCAGCTTTCTAATTTTTTTTTTTTTTGTGTAACACTGCAAAGTGCATTCTGATTTAAAGCGATACGAATTATTGACACTTGCCAATAACAACGTTATCCTTAAATAGTGCTGACAGTCGGGTATAAGCATATCCGTCGTAGTCTAGCTGGTTAGGATACTCGGCTCTCACCCGAGAGACCCGGGTTCGAGTCCCGGCGACGGAGATTTTTTAAAGCGATACGAATTATGACACTTGCCAATAACAACGTTGTCCTTAAATAGTGCTGACAGTCGGGTATAAGCATATCCGTCGTAGTCTAGCTGGTTAGGATACTCGGCTCTCACCCGAGAGACCCGGGTTCGAGTCCCGGCGACGGAGATTTTTTTAAATTTCAGTTTCTTTTTAGACAAAAAAAAAAACGTGCTGAGAGCTGAATGTTACTCTTTTTTAATCAAAATCACACTTTCTGCTGAAATACACAAAGATGGGTTCCAGTGACGGTACAAAAGTAATGGATACAGATGATGAGAGTAGAACGTGTAAATTTTCGACCAGTGGATGTACAGTTAACCAAAAGCACTATGGTGGATCGGTACAGAGTCACGGCTCTGTTTTTTCTGCTGATTGGTGATTGCATGATTTGCATCTTCATCTCTGTTCTCTATCTCTGTACTTGTGGAAGGTTTGGCAGTGTTAAGTAACCCTTTGAACCAACTACCTTGCAATTTAAAGTTCCCATTATCTGAATTGCCGAGAGTTCCCAGCCGTTGTGGAGAGCCATTGGAGCTGTTGGTTGCGTTTGAGGTAACATTCGAAAGGAAGCGATAAGCCACTTTACTAGCTGATACTAGTTCAGTTTTGGCTTGTTTTAACTGCAAAATCCCAATTCATAAGATTAAACATACATACTGTTGCATTTAGGTTGCAGAGAAGTAACTGAGAGAGAGAACCAACCCGCATAGCTGTGTTTCCTGCAACTTCCAAGGCCGTGTCGCCCGCATGGGCAAAGCGATTCACCCAACCTGTTAAGAGACAGAACCCGTGCAGTCTCACATGAGCTTTCAAGACGTTCACACACAAGCACAGTGGTTCTCAATACGGATTCCTAAATAAAAGCTTTACCTGGGAGCTTTGGCACGCCAAGCCTGTCACAGAGTACATCGCAGAAGTGATTGCAATTTTTGGACAGCAAATCATATCTGTGTCCTGGCCATTCTCTGCTAAGCTCACGCAGTATCTGATTTACCATGAAGATTGTGCAATCTGTCTTCCCCAGGACAATTTTCTCACGATATGTGTACATTGGATTCTTGCTGTTAGGACAGCTGAATACACCAGTTCCTTGTTCACAGTACCCGTACGACCATTCATCATCCCCATATACCTGCACAAATTCAGAAGAGATGCCAGTCAATCATGCTTCCTTGCGAAACAATAGTCATCCAAAAGGCACAATAAAACTAAGAAAAACATGATCAAGAACAATGCAAATGTTATGCACATGTACAGACCTAAGTCACAGGATCATTACCACTAACTTGGAAGCCAAAAGTCAAGCACTTTTCGTTTCGTTTGATTTAGCACAGACCTAGTTCGCATAATTGTCATGGCTTATAATGCGAAAGTAGTCTTTGAAATTATATTTGCCCAGGTCAAAGATCAATCAAGTAAACGTGAGCCCATAATTGAAATTGACAAGTCTCCAGAGAGACTTTTATCGTAAAGAAAAGTTTCCAAAATTACTATAAAACACAAGATGATCCTGAGTGGGGAGAAGAAAAGATAAACTTTTTTAGTTTTCTATCTTATAGAGCTAGAACCCAACAAAAAGTAGCAGGAAAAATCCAGAAGTTTGTTTGCAGATCAAGCCGTCAAATTCTCCGTTTTCACAAAGAAAATAAAACCAAGTCCACTCATGTTCACAAGTCCCTGCGAAATCATCTAAAAGGCACTTACCTAAAAAAAGTAACAATGTTACACATATACAAGCCCTAAGCTGTAGAATTACCAGAATGGAGTTACCTGTGTATAGTTCTAGACTAGAGAAGACGATGGAGTTACCTGAATGGCGCTGTGGAATATGCCGCCTAGACCGATCCCGTCTTTGAAGAACCTGTTGATCTGGAGAATGGTGTTGTTAGTCTTTTCCGATCCACTGTTGGTCACATCGTATATGTGCAGAACAACCTCCTCCGCCATGATTCCTCCCTCACTACCAGAAAACTTGAACCCTAATTCCTAACCAGAAAGAGCTGAAAGATTCTCTGTCTAGCTTTGGTGAAGAAGGAAACCCAACAAACCGTACTAAATCCACTTTCCTTCAACGAAACCCACTACAAGATCTCTACGAAATTACTCTAAAAGCAAAATTAGTTTTATTTTATCTTCGCACGATTTCTCAATTTCAGACGTAGGTGATGAAGATGAAGAAACTGGGTGCGGTGGTGGTGGGGATCTTTACTGAAATGACCCTTTTACCCTCGCTTTTCCTGCATATTTGCTTCTTTACTTGCAGCTCCAGCAAGCGACGAGGTTGACGCTCCTCAATCGGTTAACCCTAACCGGGTTTTTTCTTGAGAAATTTAGAACCGTAATAATCGACGCGTGGTTCAATTGGATAAAATAGAGATGGGCTGCGTTTTTGTACTATCAAGCCTAGATTGGAAACGAGTGGTGGATGGCGCTTTCTCTTTCGCTCAGCCCCTGTCTCAGCTTCCCTCGACCATCGAGCCTTAGCCTTAGCGTCGCCGTCGTTCCTAGAAGATGGTTGGTTTCAATCCGATGCGGCCCCCGCGACAACCGCGGACCTCTTCTCAAAGGTCGTATCCTGAGTACCGAAGCCATCCAATCGATTCAATCCCTTAAGCGAGCACAACGCACCGGCTCCCTCTCCCTTAGCCTCCTTCCTCTCCGTCGTCTCCTCAAGGCCGACCTCCTTGCTGTCCTCCGTGAGCTTCTTCGCCAAGACCACTGCACCCTCGCTGTTCACGTTCTCAGTACCCTCCGCACCGAGTATCCTCCTCTTGACCTCACTCTCTATGCCGAAGTTGTCAACGCCCTGTCCAGGAACCGCGAACACGACGAGATAGACCGCCTCATCAGAGAATTGGAGGTAATTGAGGGAAGTTACGAGAGTGACAAGGCACTCGCGAAGCTGATAAAGGCGGTGGTGGGAGCGGAGAGGAGGGAGTCGGCCGTGAGGATATACGCATTGATGAGAGACAGCGGGTGGGGGTCGGATTCGTGGGAGGCAGACGAGTACGTGGCGAAGGTTCTAAGCATGGGACTGAAGAGGCTAGGAGAGGAAGAGTTGGCCTCTCAGGTGGCCTCCACTCAAAGGTATACCTTCTTCTATTCATTCTTTGCTAAATATTAACAAACAATTAAAAGCCAAATTGGCAACTTGAATCTAAAGTTTGAGGCATGAGTGTTTTTGGAAATGGAACAGAGTAAGAATAGGTACTTGAGGACTCTTGAGTGTGTTGTGATGTGATGGACATGGACTTACGTAGACTTCTTCTTTTTTTTTTTTCGTCTGAAATTATAATTTCCATTAAAGCAAGGTAGAATGCGTTTTTGGGATCCAAAAGCCGGCAGAAAACAGAACTTTCTCCGGAAACTAAGCCCAAAAGAGGGAAACAAAGCCGGCGGAATAAAAGAATATCCCCGGAAACACACCCTACAACTAAATCAGAAAACAATCGATACAATTCAAACTCGAGCAAAAGCAATCCGAAACTACAATTCTTCATCCGTGCGGAGATGTTTGGACGAGATTTACCGGTGTTGCCCACGGCCCATCAACGATAACATCAGCTCCTCAAAACGTTGCTGAGAGACCCTCTCTCAGACTCAAAGAAACAGACTCCATAACCCGACAAGAAGAACCCCTCTAAGGATCGCTAAAACTCTTTCGGATACGGTTGCGACGCACTTCAAAGCGCCCAATAAACACCTAGATAGAAGCCTAAAAGAAATCCAAATCTCCACAGATTTGAAACAAACGAAGCCAAACCAACCCAAACTACCCCGAAAACTAACCCGGAAGCAACAAAGGGAAAGAAAGCACCCACAACAATCACCGCAACGAATCAAAAGGATGCAATAACGAAAGACACGCCCGAACTTTGAACCAACAAAAGTCTGAAAAGAGGAGGTACTAGAATTTTAGACTAAAGCCGATTTGAACAAACCCATACCTAACCAATGAACCGGAACCAGCTTCAACCCACGCCTAGATCTAACCCCTAGCTAAAGACCCAATACACAACAACGACGACGAGAAGCCCGACCTAACGCTAGCAGAAATACGGCAGATCCCAGATCTAAAAAGAACACGAGCTCACCATCAAGGCGAGTTGGACCTCCGGAAACGGCAAAGGAATCGCCGGCGAAGACGACGGAGGCTCACAGCGACTAACAGGCGGAAACCAGCGACCGACGACGAGCAAAACAGAGCACGGGGCAGACGAGACGACGAAGGAGGTTGACGCCGGAGAAACCGTCGGACACGGCGGTCTGAGATTTGTCCACTAAAGAACGCGGCAAACAGATGAGCCTCCCCGGCAACGGCAGTGAACGCCGGCCGGGGAGATGACGGAAAAAGGAGGGCGGCTGCTTCGGTCTTCGCGCCTGGGAGCTTCTAAGTACGTAGACTTCTTCTAGTGCGTGGTTTTATACTTGCTTACCAAATTCTCCTCGGTGAGAGCTTGCCCGTCCTTGAACCTCTAAAATTCTACTTACTAACGCCCTCGGCGTGCCAATTCTGCTGGTCAAATCGGATTTCTTTGTCTGGTTTGGTTGTGTTGTTAAAATTCCGATTAACCAACTCCATGGTATCTCTCTGTGGATTTTTCATGTTTCATCCACCAAATTCTCCTCAAACATATTGTAGCGGATTCTTTGACTAAGTTTGCACTTTATATCTCTGTTACCAGGGTCACATTTTAATCAACAGAATCGTTTTGTTACTATTTTCTCAAGATATGTGTTCATGTGTACATTGGATTCTTGCTGCTATTGCAGCTGAATACACCAGTTCCTTGTTCACTGTTACCCGTAAGATCACTCATCACCTCCATATACCTGCAAAAATTCATAAGCGATGCCAGTCATCATCCTTCCTTGCAAACAACAAAAGTCATCTAAACGCACAAGAAAATAACAAAAACATGAACAAGAATACAGACTTTAAGTCACAGAATCATAACCACTAAATCACTAATGCAATAATCTCGGCCGTCGAAACGAACCCAACTAGACGAGGTCGCACCGGCCAAGTCTCAGTCCCAATAGAAAACTTACATAGCAAAAAGTCAAGATCATAAGACGCGTGGCTTACTTTGATTGGATAAAATAGAGACGGTCTACGTTTTGTTACTGTACTATAGTCTTCATCCCTTTTTATACGATTAAAATCTTCTCCTTTTTTCCTTTCTCTCGACTCTGAATATTTTTCTCTCTCGCTATCTACTTTCCTCTGCAATCCATACAGCAACTTACTTCCGTGTTTTAGTATCTCTCTCTCTCTCTGTATTATCCGACTAAAGGGGTTCTTTGAAGCAGCTGCTTCTATGCCATTTTGTAAAGGTATGGATCGAATTCCATCATCTTGTTGCTCCTTTTATCTTCAATTCCTGTATATTTTTTTTTTCCTCTAATTGAATTAACTTCTCTGTTGAAAAGTTTTCGATCTGCTTCATTTTTTTCATCTAGATTAAAACCTTATTTATGGGCGGTAACCTAATAGTCGATTAAATCCGAGTATTTCTATTGTGATCCTGCTCAATTGAGGTTAAATTTTGATATCCATGAAGGTAGATCTGGTGTATGTCGGTTGCTTTCGTGTAAATTTAATCCATTAGTTTTAATTGACGTATCGCGAGTTAGTCACTGAGGATTAAGAAAGGTCGTGAAGCTTGCCGTGGAATTGACTCTTTCTGTTTATACGCATATTTTTTTGTTCATGTTTCCTTCAAGTTTGGTCCTACTTTTGAGCATTTAGGGTTTCAATAATCATCGAGCTTATCAGGTTTCAATTTTTGTGAGGCATCCAAGGACTCTTGTTGACTGACTCTATTCAGATCTATATAAATCGTTTGCTGATTTGTTTACTTCTTAGGACTTGATGTCTGTTTTAGGTCCCTTGAACAATTGTGTTGTTACTCAATTAGGGTTGATGAAAATTTGGTGGCATACTATGTAGAACTGTGAACTTGTACAAGTTTGAAATGCTATAGCTTTGGCCTAAAACTATGTTCTTGTTTTAAGATGAGGTTACTGGCTTCTCCTTTGCAGCTTTAAGCTAATCAAGTAATAATTGCCAATGCAGAAAATGGGCGAGTCTAAGGGGTATGGGAAAGGAGGACGAATGATTCCAAATGTTATGTCAGCAAATTCTTATAACCTCTCCCTTCAGCTGTCTCCACTTGTTTCTTTTTGGGATTGTATTGTCCGCACGATGAGGTATTCCTATATACCAGAGTGGGTGTAGTTCTTGAGATCCTCCACAAGTTTAGTGCAGCTCCTTAGTTAGAATTATAGATATATTTATATCAGCAAGCAATTATGGATCACGGGGTGTGTAAGCAAGTTCAACCAGTCGCTAAGAAAGTGAAGAAGAAACATGGTAAAGATGAATTTGATCGTGTCAAACAAGCTGAGAAGAAAAAGAGACGTCTTGAGAAAGCTCTTGCTACTTCTGCAGCCATCAGGGCTGAGCTAGAAAAGAAGAAGCAGAAGAAACTGGAAGAACAACAGAGGTTAGATGAAGAAGGAGCTTCAATTGCAGAAGCTGTTGCTCTTCACGTCCTACTGGGCGAAGATTCTGATGATTCATCTCGAGTCATTCTTGGGGAAGAAAAGGATTTCAAGATGGATATGTTTAGAGGTGAAAGAACCAGTTACCTTCCTCGCCAAAGTTGCGCTAGCTATGCGGTTCAAGGGCTTGGGTTTGTGTCAAATGGTTATGGTGGATTAGGAGACAGTCACTGGTCGCCATCCACGAGTGATGCTTGGAGTAACAACATGGGGATATCAGCTGATTTGATTGCTGCTCAGGCTGTCTCGTCGCTACGGATATCTGAAAACACTGACGGGAATGCCTTTGTGTTCAATGGGCTGTTCCGGGGATGACGAATACCATGATTCCAGATTAGGTTGCTAAAAGAAGCATGCATGTGTGCTTGTGTTCTGGTATAAGTTACGAATTGTGTTGTTCATTACAGAAGCCCTTTCTGGTTGCTTTGTGAGATTGCTCTGTTGTTTTTTCTCCACATTAAACTCTGTTTTGTTTCCCTGCAATATCTACGGACGCATTGCGAGTTGTATTCATCATACATGTTAAAAACTCTTCATATCTGAATTGCAGCTATCTTTTATCACAGTATCTTCACAAAAGTAAGCAAAACAAATGCTGAGACTTGCTTGGTTACTTGCCATTATCGTGTTGAGAAATATGTTCTTAACAATCGGTTAACCCTAACCGGTTTTTTTTTTCTTGAGAAAGTTTAAACCGTAATAATCCCGGCCGTCAAAACGGTCAAACAAACCACATCGAATCTAATGGCTGTTAATAGCTCTCTCACAACTACTAGGGGGATGGGGAGGTGTTCCTTGTTCCCGTTGTCACCACCACCACACACCAAAACATTTCCACCACCACCATGGAAGCTGCTCTTGCTGCATGCACTGTCCCATCGCCCCGAATCCTCAAACCAAAATCTCGACGACTCAGATGTTCTTTCACCAATCCAATACCCATTTCTCCAAATTCCCTTATGTTCAAATCCCCACCGCCAAAATCCAATCGGATTACAACCGCAGTATCATCACCAACCGTTACCCCGCCGGAATCCGAAACCCGATCCGATTCAGGATCGAAAAAGTTCGATTGGTACGCTAATTGGTACCCAGTGATGCCAATTTGCGATCTGGATAAGAAGGTTCCACACGCGAAGAAAGTGATTGGGATTGATTTGGTGGTTTGGTGGGACAGGAACGATAACCAGTGGAAAGTGATGGACGACACGTGTCCTCATCGTCTTGCTCCTTTGTCCGATGGAAGGATTGATCAGTGGGGGAGATTGCAATGTGTCTACCATGGATGGTGCTTCAACGGATCCGGGGATTGCAAGCTCATACCTCAAGCACCTCCTGATGGACCTCCGGTATTGATTATTATCATTTGGTTTGAAGATGCATAAAGTCAAAAGCTTTGTGGATGATTATTATGATTTGGTTTGAAAACATGCATAAAGTCGAAGTCTTTTTGTGTAATGATTATTTTGATAATGGGAGTTTAGGTCCACACTTTCAAACAAGCTTGTGTAGCTGTTTACCCAAGTACAGTGCAGCATGAGATCCTTTGGTTTTGGCCAAATAGTGATCCAAAGTACAAGAATATTCTTGAAACCAACAAGCCTCCTTACATTCCAGAGTTGGAAGATCCATCCTTCACTAAGATGATGGCAAATCGAGATATTCCTTACGGGTTATTGCCAAAATCTCTCCTCTTTCAATATCCTAGTTTGCCTAACAAATACATGTTTCTTCTTCATGTTCTGTCTCATCTCCATTCATGTCTTAGAGCAAGGTGTGTTTAACTCTTTTGTAAATCATCCAGGTACGATGTCTTGGTGGAAAACCTCATGGACCCGGCTCATGTTCCCTATGCACATTATGGACTAATGCGAATTGCTAAACCAAAAGGCAAATGATTTTTTTTCATTTCAAAGACTTGTATTTTGTATGTTTTAGGTCCATGTACCAACTTTCTTACTTTCTTGCAGAGAAGATTGACAGAGAAGGGGGAAAACCACTCGAAATCACCGTAAAAAGACTAGACAACAAAGGCTTCTTTGCAAAACAAGAATGGGGTTATGCTAATTTTATTGCACCATGTGTGTATCGAGCTTCCACAGAGCCTCTAACTGAGCAGGATCACGAGTCTGTCACACCGGCTGCATCTGACAAGGTAGTAGTAGATTAAGTGTATTTAACATTTATATGGATTCTCTTGTTTAGGTTCACATCTTTTAGTTTCCTAACCATATGGTTCTGCATCCAGGCGGCAGTGTCAAAGCGCAAATTGTCATTGATCTTTATATGCATTCCGGTTAGTCCAGGTCGCAGTAGGCTAATATGGACGTTCCCTAGGAATTTTGGCGTCATTATAGATAAGATTGTTCCTAGATGGGTGTTCCACATTGGTCAAAACAAGATTCTAGACTCAGATTTGCACCTCCTTCATGTAGAGGTAATTTCAAGCTATATCTTATCGACACTCTGTTGTGAGTGGAGGGTGATCAATGTAACCGGACTGATTTGTATTTTGTAACGGAACTGGTGCAGGAGCGGAAGATACTGGAGAGGGGCCCTGAGAACTGGCAAAAAGCTTGCTTTATCCCAACTACATCAGACGCTCTTGTGGTTACGTTCAGGAGATGGTTCAACAAGTACAGTGGGGCTCAAGTCGATTGGAGAGGAAAGTTTGATACATCTCTTCTTCCTCCTACACCTCCTCGAGAACAGCTCTTCGACAGGTTAATATATCTTTTTCTCAGTTTAGATGAAAACTAATACTACTGTTGAAGCTAGCAAGGTTTTTCTCCTGCTATTTACAGGTATTGGACGCATGTGGAGAACTGCAGCAGCTGCAAGAAAGCTCACAAATATCTCAAAGCGTTTGAGGTGATCTTGCAAATTGTGTCGGTTGGTTTGATCGGAGTTATGGCTGTGACAAAGCAAATCACAATGCCTAATGTGGCAAGAATCGTGGTGGTTGTGGCAGCCGTTTTAAGTTTTGCGGCATCCAAGTGGCTATCAAACTTCATCTACAAGACATTCCATTACCATGACTACAACCATGCTCTTGTTTAAGAAAAAGGATATTGGTGTGTACATACATAAATTATACAAATTCATGAAACCATCACTTGCTATCATTAACATTTATAGTGGATACATTATTGAAGACAGTTCAGGAGCATTTCTGAGTTTATTCTGCTTAACTGTAAAAAAGATTTGTCTGACACATTGTCCCCCAGTTTCTAGAATCAACTCTACGAATAAATTGTTTTATTCTTAGATCTAAAAACTTCTGATAGATATCTCTCAAAGTTATGTGTCTGTGTCTGTGTCTGTGAAGTCCATGCCGTATTTTGTGGTCACGACCTGATGCAAACACATCAAAAAGAAGGATGGACCTTGCCGTACAATTTTTTAATAAAGAAAAGATAAACAAAAGAAAGATTTTGCTTTGCTTCTTCAATGAATCAGTTTAGTGGACCAGTTCATGTTTACTCTACCAAACAAACCTGACCCAATTACTCTGTCATGGTTAGGACATCAGTTTAGTGGACCAGTTTGTGTTTCCTCTGCCAAAAAAAAAACTGACTAGATTACTCTATCATGGTTGGGATAGCTCTGGATATACATGATGGAGATTTTGTTATTAGACATGAACTCCAGCTTCATGCGTCATTGTCCCAAGTCATATACATCAGCGGATTGGTCGCGTTGGTCCAGTTGGTAAAAGAATGTCTAGTTTGAATTGGATTGACCACTAGAACTTTCACATGGACTCAATTATAATTTGGGAAGCTACGAAATCAGCATTTAAGGATTTAGCCAAGTAAAATGAAACGATGAGAATATATTGCAGAAGGATTCATCATTTCTTTCTTTTACAAATCTACTTTCCAAAGAAAGAGAACAAAAAAAAGAGAGAGCAGCAGCTACCAAACACAGACAAAAATTGGAAGCCTGAGGTAAACCGGAAACAACTTTAAACCCTAAACCAGAAGAGAACAACATCTGGTGTCAATCTAAACCCAAACACCAAAAGATGAAAAAGAGAACCTACCAAACACTAATATTTTATTTTGTTAATGACGCATCGGCACTGGAAACAACAGTGTGTTGTTGTTCTGCGTCTAACCTGAACCGTCGGATGTTATCACCGTCTTCTTCCATTCCCACCAAACTTCGAGGCGGAGGAGGCCGGTGCACCATCTCAAACTTGTTCCCATTCTTCTCCTCCTCCGCCCCCTCATATTTACACCCTCCTACTCTGCTTCCATCACCAAACCTTCTGTTATTATTATGCCGTACAAATGGTCTGAAATTATTACTGTTCTCCAAATTCACTCTTCTCATGTTATCAAATCTCTGCTCTTGCCTAAACATCCTTCCTGGCGGCGATAATCTTCTCCTTATGTTATTGTGATGATTCTCCCCACCACCATCATTGTCTCTGCGGTTAAAAAATCTTGAGTTATGCTGGTTTCTTTGCGGTGACATGAACCCCATCTCTTGCTCGGCCGGAAACCGCTTCTGGAACGGCACCCTCATTCTCTCCATCCTGTTTTCATTGGCCCGAACCGGAGGTGATCTGTTCCGCCTATTCCATGACACTGGGGAACGGCTTCTGGACCTGGACCGTGACTGAGGGTCGTGCAATCTACTGAATACAGGAGGAGAGTTGCTTCTCTCTCTCCTACCGTTCATCCGGTTGTTGTGAATACGACTTGGATAGTCGTTGGCAACCCCGGGAGAGAAGGATCGATCCACGCCTCTGAAATCACGATTACCGTTGCCATCGCCCCTGAAATCCCGATTCCCGTTGCCATCTGGGAACCTTCTGAACCTACCCCGGTATCCTCCATTTGAGAACTGCCTACGAACATAGCCATGAGGACCTGGACCTGGCCCTGGTTGATCAAAGCCATTCATCATAACCCGGTCCTCCACAAAGGTTTTAGGACGTGGACGTCCAAAACTGTATTGACCACCTTTGTATGTAGGTGGGGAGAAGCCACGTTTGGAATCCCAGCCGCCAAATTGTCTTCTCCCAGGACTCCTGCTTCGCATACGCATCCCTGTTCTGTCTCTCCCGACAAACTTTGGACCAGCGTCCCTGTCACTCAACTCTTCGCAACTATCAGACCTGAAACACCAAAGTCACTTCAATTAGCAAAAGAACGAAAACAAAATAAATAATGAAAGGACAAAGAGGTTCAGCGGAAGCAACTTGCCTTCTCCTTGAGATGGTTTCATGTGAAGTCCTGAATGGTTTTGACCCGAAGCTCTTTGATGGAGAGGATCCTTTTGAATGTGAATGATTCATGCAAACCACGATACGTTTCTCAATATCACTACTTCCTTTATGCACATTGCAAGATTCACACTTGACAGCTCCACACTTTGTCTCTGCCATGATTTCCTTATCAACGTCCTCTAGCTTATTCTCATTACTTTCAGCCAAAGAATAGAACCGCTCATTCTCTGGCTCAGACCCATAATCCACTTGTTCAACATCTCCACTATCACCCTCATTTTCTTCCCAAGGGTATGGCTCCCTCAACTCTCCATCCTCAAACTGGGAATCATAACCAGATTGGCACTCCTTCTCATTTGGACCAGAGGCTTCAGATTTAGGCCCAGTAAACAAGGATGGAGAATTCATGTGCACATCTGATGCAATTAGGCCAGCCGCATAGTCCTTACAACCATCAACACGCCTGCTCTCTGTAACGGACTCAGTGACTTCTCCATCAGAGTATTTTCTGGATTCCTCATCGACTACATCAGAAGGTTGGACCCATGCATCTGTTGGAAGATTTAAATCCCAGTGTAACCTATCATCTGTAAGGCATTCAGAGTTCTTACTCTTTCCAGTGCACTTATCACCAGATAAATTCTCTGATACAGTGACAGTCTCACTCTGAGTTGCTAAATTTCCGCTATCACCTGCTTCCATATCTTCTTTTGGCCTTTCTGCTGAAGATTCATTCGATACAGCAATGCTGATGTTCCGAGCCAAAATCATACTACTAGATGCTACCATACTATGCTCTTCAATCTGATCAGCAGCCGAAACATTACCCAAAGTATCAACCAAAGCTTTTTGAGGCAATACGATTTCGCTCTTACCTTCCCCACCCTTGTCACTGGATTCGATCGTAGTATCCTTTCCGGAGAAGTCAACAGTGCCAGTTGATGAATCATTACCTTCCACATGAGCAGATAAGGTCAAAGCAATTTGATGCTGAACAGGTTCAACAGGCTGACCGTCTACGACGGATGCAATATCGCTACTCATACCACTACTGCAAGCAACCTCAGCAAGTATCTCAATACCAGATAAGTCATGACTGCCACAATCGGGTTTATCATCAGAGACTTCTGCTGTTTTACCGCCCATTAGATTGGGGTTCAACCTCGAAACATGCTGAGTATGATTAATAATCTCTGCACGATGCTGTGAGCTTTCACCGTGAGCAGAGGACCTATTCAAAGGTGATAGAGAGGGAACCATAAACCTCCGTTTCTTTATCGGAACATGCTCTACTCTTTCTGCGAAATGCTGGCCTAGAACAGAAACGCCAAGCTGCTATTATCAAAGAATAAAGAGTTAGCATAATGAGACCAACAAAAGGTAACAGAATAAAATGGGAAAAGAAGCTGATGAGAACCTTTTCTGATTCTGAATCTCCTGCTGCTGCTGCTGCACTCTTATATTCTGCATCGATATCTGGGGCTGCAGGTCGTTTAACCAACTCCATGATATTCCTCTGTCCCTTGGACTCTCTCATTTTCTGCAATGGCAATTGTTACTTGATTAGTTTAAAGCTGCAAAGGGGAAACAGAGAAGCTAGCCCCTAAATTTTCACCAATCAAGCAGACCACATGACCTGATTTGAGTAACAACACAATTGTTCTAGGGACCTAAAAAGACACGAAGTCCTAAAGAATGCCTCACAAAAATTGAAACCTGATAATCTCGATGATTATTGAAACCCTAATTGATCAAAGCAGGACCAAACTTCAAGGAAACATGTACAAAAAATCTGCGTAGACACAGAAAGAGTCAATTCCACGATCCTTCTTAATCATCAGCGACTAACTCACGAAGCGTCAATTAAACCAACGGATTACACGAAAGCAACCGACAGACACCAGATCTGCCTCAATTGAAGATAAACGGAGCAACAAGATGATGAAATCCGATCCAAACCTCTACACAATGGCGTAGAAGGAGCTGCTTCTTCAAAGAACTCCCCTACCCTAGTCAGATAATACAGCGAGAGAGACGATACTCAAACGCGGAAGGGAAAGTTGCTGTTTGGATGCAGAGGAAAGTATACACAGAGAGAGAAGAGCAGATTGTAATAATGGTATAAAAAGAGATGAAGATGGAGAGGATCTCAGAACGTATACACAGAACATAGACCGCCGAACAAAAAAAAAAAAACATAGACCGTCTCTATTTTAATCCAATTAAAATACGCCACGTGTTGAATGATCTCTCTTGACCATATTTTTGCAATTAAAGTTTTTAATTTGGACTTTTATGATGATCCAGAGAGAAACACCATGGAGGTTGTTAACCGGAATTTTTATCAACACTAACCATACTAAACCAGACCAAACCAAAAAGAAAATCCATACAATTGCAATTTATTTTGATAAGCAAATGTTATATACAGTACATGTGCAGACCTAATAAGTCACAGAATCATTAGCACTAACTTATACAGGTCAGAGATCCATCAAGCAAACGTGAACCACCCATCATTGAATTTGACTAGTCTCCAGAGCTTTATCCTAAAGAAAAGTTTCCTTAGAAACACACAAGATCCTGAGTGGAAAGAAGTAAACATAAACTTTATTAATCTTTAAGTTCCATGTTTCAAGTTATGTAAACATTGTTCTAAAAAAAGTTATGTAAACATATTGTCTACATGGTTGTTTAAAAAAAAAAAAAAAAGATAGTCTACATGGATTGGATGAAGATACATAATTCTCGGTTTATACCTGTTAGAATTAATATTATGTTTTAAGAACTAAGATACGCATTTCGATTCTTTGGGTCAACTAATTATTGTTTTTGGGTTTAGATTTCGTATGATATCCTAGATTTGGTATTCTACTATTTTGTGATCTCTTCTTAGTTGCGTCTAGAAAGTTTTAGTAGTGTCGTGTCTGTTTTTTCTGCTTTTATGTTTTTTAAAAAGTTTTATACCAATAGTCTCGTTTATAAAAGTGTTTACTTTCTGAGAGATTTTATCCTACCGACTTTAGTTTCCCTTAAAACGTTAGTATATTGGTTTCCCGCTTTTCTTTTATGCTTAGTTTTATTTTTATCTTTATGTTATCATGTTGATAATTTGACTCTAATTTTCGTTTCCTAAATTGAGTGTTGGATCCTACCATCTAATACTATAATTGAGAAGTGAAAACTCACCACGTTCACTTTCACGAGGTTGATTACGATGATACCCTTAATGAATTTTTAATGAAATTGTCCCACATCGGTAGTTGGAAGAATAATTCCCCAATATATATAGGGTTAAGAGACCGAGAGAGAGAGAGAGAGAGCGAGAGAGAGAGAAAGAGAGAGGGAGACCCAGAGAGAGGGGGAGAGAGAGAGAGGGACCGAGAGAGAGAGAGAGAGAGAGACCGAGAGAGACCGAGAGAGAGAGAGAGACCGAGAGAGAGAGAGGGAGACCGAGAGAGGGAGAGAGAGGGAGACCGAGAGAGAGAGGGAGACCGAGAGAGAGAGAGAGAGAGAGAGAGAGAGACCGAGAGAGATAAAGAGAGAACGAGAGAGAGAGAAGAAATTATAATTTAATTTCTTTTAGGTTTTTAAATTAGGGTTTAAGGATAAGGATTTAGGTTTTTTGTTTTTAAGGTTTACATATTGAGTTTAGAGATTAGGGTTTAATTTTTATTTTTAATTTTTCGGTTTTCAAATTATGGTTTAAGGTTTAGAGGTTTAGAAATTAGGATTTAGCTTTTAGTTTTTTCATAAATTCGTTTATTTTTATTTTTTTATTTTTTGTCTAAAATAAAACATTTTTATTATCGTTTTTGGTTTTTTTTAAATTATTATTTTAACTTTTAATTATTTTTAATACTAAATTTTGTATAATTATTTAATTGCTAAAAAAAGAGAGGGTGAACAAATGAGTTCCAAGAATTTTTCTAATTATCTCAATATAAAGTAATTATCTCCATTATATTTAAAGGTAAACTTCCCAATATGATTATAATTCAAATTTAAAATACTTATCAAATATATAGTAGTTATTTTCTTTATATTTTGAGGAAAATTTCTAATTTCGATAATATATGAATTTAATATATTTAATAATATTATAAAAGTAAATATTCTAGATGTATCTTCGAGAAAAAGTAGGATTTAACTAAAAAGTAAATATCTAGGAAAAAGTAAATATGTAAATTGGAGTTTATATGTAAGAAAAGTAAACTACGTAGTTTATATGTAGGAAAAGTAAACTATGTAGTTAAATCCTATATAGGAAAAGTAAACTACGTATGAAACTTAACATAATCAAACTTTACAATCAGTAGTTATCTTTCGAAAGAAGTAGATATGTAAGATTCGAAGGAAAGAATGTATCTTCAAAAGAAAGAATGATTTATCTAAAAAGTAAATATGTAAGATTGATGCAAATTATTTTCCACAAATTAATCAAACTTAACATTATCAAACTTAACATTATCAAACTAAACAAATAGTAGTTATCTTCCAATATACTGAACATAATAATCAAACTTAACAAATATCTATATGTATCTTCGGAAAAAGTAGGATTTATCTTAAAAGTAAATATGTCGGAATTATCAAACTTATCTTCCACGAAAATGTTAAATTTACGATGAATATACTAATACATTGTTTAAATCATCTCATATGTTAAGGAGATGTGCATGATTTGGAACTCAAACGCCGAAGTTTTTAAAAAAAAGGTAAAACAACAAAAACAACCGTTTCAAATAAGATTCTCAAACAAATAAAGGAAACATAACAAAAAAGATTAGGGAAAATGATAAAGATAATGATTTAGAATAACAATCTTGACAAACAATTTCAATATAATTACTAAAAAAAATGATACCCAAAATATAGACACATATTAATGAAAACGCACCACGTTCACTCTCACGAAAACGCAGCACGTTCACTCTCACGAGGTTGATTACGATGATACCCTTAATGAAATTTTAAAGAAATTGTCCCACATCGATAGTTGAAAGAATAATTTCCTAAATATATGTAGGGTAAGAGAGAGAGAGAGAGAGAGATAGAGAGAGAGAGAGAGAGAGAGAGAGAGAGAGAGAGAGAGAGAGAGGATATTATAGACACATATTAACTGGTTTTTAGAGGTATTCAGATGTTGAAACGAATGATACCGAAGATGGTGACCAAGAGAATGATGAGCATTATAATAGTGATGATACGGGTGATATTTCTGATACAGGGGATCCAGACGATCCAGACTACAAGATTTCCGACAATGATCAATGATGAAGAAGAGGAAGAAGAAACCAAGAAAGAAGTAGGTATGGGATTCTAAGATTGACTACAATTTTCTTTTTTTTAGTTTCTATTATCACTGAATTTGTTTTAGCATTCTTGGTTTTATTTTAAATATCTAATACCTAAATAAAATAAATTATATGATATCTATTATCTAATATTAATTGTTTAGTTTTAACATCATGGGCATGAATAATTTATTACGATCTATTTATTTCTTTTGATTACTTGGTTTCTCTCATCTTTACCATCTAAGTGTATACATAAATCAAACCTATGTTTTGATTACTTGAATTTTGAAAACTCACTAACTTCGACCGTTGTTATTGATGAAAAAATCAAAATAATCAAACACTAAATTCAACTGTATACATAGATCAAACTAAAATCAAAACATTTAACAGCTTCTTCAATGCTTCAAGCGAAAATACTAAGTGGACCGGTCTTACTAGAAGCAAAAACCTATGTTAGCATCTCTGCAGAGATCTCCGATGGCTTATCCATGTCCTGCGCAAAAAAAAGAAGAAGCAAATATAGAAACCAATATTCCAATCGCTAACAAAACATTAAGAAAATATGCTTCAGAGATATACTTAGTTTCTACTGAATAGACTATTTCAATTTTAAAATTGGAATGAGTGATATTTACGTCAAAGTGATTAAAGTGGTGGAGACACCCTTAGATTATATTCATAAAATTGTTCATAAACCTCTGTTGTGTATCGGAACGCAAATGGGGTTATCAATCGCATTGGAGGCAAATCGTACAAGTATATAACTGCGAAGAATTATCTAATTGAAATCGTAAGTTTTTTTATTTATCATCAGTGAATGAATTGGTTTGTCACTTTTATCACGCACAGGATGATAAACCTCATATCGTTCTTATATGGAAGAAAATTTTCTTAGAAATTTCTTATTGTATATACATCATATAAAATTAAAAAAGAAATATATTGTTAGAACCCAAGCTTCCATAAGCATTACAACTTTATTTATGTTTTTTGGCATCAACTTATAAAGCATGAATCATCAATATTAAGCACATTGTTAAGGTCAATATAGCAGGCACCATTCTGCGGAATTACTGTGCGTTAACGTTAAGGGCAACCCTCATTAGGAATGTATCTCTCTGTCACCACGGTTTTCCCAACGGTCACGCCCAGTAATCCCCAGAAATTCGTAACTGCAAGATGGATTTAGAGAAGATGGAAGATTTAAAGAGATTGACCGAAGGAAAACAAAAACAGTGTACATGAAAATTGAGTGATATAAACACAAGGTAGAGAAAGAGGTGGAACTTTATAGTGATGAAGAGATATGTTTACATGGTTTGTATTTATAGGCGTTTTGATGTAGTGGAAATCACTCACATGAGTAGTTTGTTGAAGATGATGAAGTTGGTTGATTGGTCATAAGAAAGAAGCATGGTAGTGGGAAAATGAATGGGGGAGAAGAAATACATGCCTATCACTTGATTATTGGGTGAATATAAAGGTGGGTGAACGGGCCAATGGAAAATGTATAAATAGATGGGATTGGCTGTCGTTTAGGGCTAGAGGAGAAGCAATGCAGACCTATGACTTGATTATCGAGAAAGTCTATGACTGACCCAATGGGAAATAGAAAGGGTAACCAATGCAACAAACATTGAGACACCATGTACTTAATTTCTCGCATTTCAAAAATTTCAAAAATTGCTTAAGACATTCAGTGATGTTTAACAAAATACTGTTATAACATCAAAACATTTTACAGCTTCTTCAATGCTTCAAGCGAAAATACTAAGTGGATCGGTCTTACTAGAAACAAAAACCTATATTAACATCCCTGCAAAAACCAGTATTCCAATCGCTAACAAAACATTAAAAAAGTATGCTTCAGAGATATGCTTAATATTGTTGTTCTAATGAGATCACTGCCTTTTAAAACACAAATATTCAATAAGAAATAAAAAATCGAAAACCTAGGTTTATGAATATAATTTTACTAACCAAAATTTTTTTGTCCGCACAGGGTGCGGACACCACACCTAGTTTTTAATTAAAAAAAAAGTAGATGCAAAAAGGGTTGGATGATTTGATAAGATCAAACTAGTAGGAATTAGGAATCAGTAGGTATGCTATTATTATCTAAAAGGGAATTGACTTGGAGAAATAGAGATGAGATGCACTAAAGTCAGCTAAGATTATAACCAGTTGATATTTTTGCTCCTAACGGGCTTCAATATTGACGTTTGTTCCACGGCAAGAACCCCACCATTCTTTATAACACAAGTCAAAAAAGATACTAAATGAGTGATTCCAATTGTTTGCTTCTAGGTGGGGCATAATTTATAATTCACATCAATAGGAAAGAGACCTTATACTAAAGCTCCAACTCAAGCATTCTGTTTTTAAAACATTATTCTAAACACTAGTTAAGGCGTTAAGTTAACTTTTTGATTCCATGTAGATAACTAAGAACATGAGCCATTTCTTGAAAACAAAGAAAGGTAATGAGAGTAATGAAACCATTTACAGATGCCATGATTTGCTAAAGATTAAACCAAGAAAAGAGGAGTACGAGTCTACGATGACATCAATTCTACAGTATAGTTTTGTCCGTCGTCTTTGACTTATCAAATCTGATGAACAAACAAAAACCAGCTTGATTATAAACCAATTAAATAGAGAAAGGAAACACATGTTTCTATGATCAGTCTCTTTAATAGTCCATTATGTAACAAAAATGAATTGAAATGAGAAACTGTAGAAACATTAGCAGTTCAAGAATTATCAGAAGAACCTACTTATACATTCGAGAAAATAATGAGACTAACTAGAACCTTCTGGATCGCGTTCTTTGATTAGTCTTTAGGCTCGTTAATAAGGACATTAGTGTTTTTTTCGTTGGAACTCAATTTTAAACCATGTTGTGCCGATAATTTCTAACAGATTTTGAAGAAGTGACCGGCTTATAAAAGTTTATTTGAAGAAGGGGAGATAGCAATTATGTTTCATCCATTCAAGAGTGGTTTCGCTTCCAAGATTGAAACCGGAAAATAGATACTCTGTTTTAGCTTATTAAAATCAAGATGCACTTGTTGGTACATTTCTTCGCCAAAGTTTTCTTCCTGGCGAGGCTAGGCCTTTTGTGAACTACATCTACATGGGCTCGGTTCACAAGTTAATAGATTTTTCTTTTTCTTTTTTAATATGCATTAATAAATAAAATAGACCATTGACAAAAAAAAAAAGAATAGAGATAAAACAAGTCAATGGGAAAATGTCTATAGTCTAATGCAGGGGCGGCTTAGATAGAGGGACAAAAAATTTCTCTCAAGCCCTTTCGGGTTTTTTTGATCTCCGCTTCTTCTCTCTTTCAAATCCTTTAGAAGCGGTTGATCTTTTTTCCCGATATCCCAGCCGGTTTCCCGGCTGTATTATACCGGCCTAGCTTTGTTTGGTTTCCGATCTTCGGATCGTTTTCTCTTCTGGGTTGGTCCGGACGTTGTACAGGTCTTGTCAGGCTCTTCCTGGCTCTTACCGGTACTCTGCCTCTGTTATGAGGCTTAGATCTTGCTCCGCCTCCTTTGCTTCACCGGAGCTTTGTTCTCTCTCTTGCTTCACCATGTCTTCCCGGTTGTCGGATGGAGTAATTTCTTTGTTGGTTTTGCTCGACGCTAGAGCAGCGGTGGAATTTCGTCTTTCTTGCCGCTTTAATGGCAAATCCTTTTAGGCTTGCCGCCAACGGAGCTTCCATCGTCTCGGGTCCGACTGTTGATGCTTCAGAGCTACTCGCGTTTTTGATGCTTAGCTTTCAGGGTGGATCTATGGCGGATTGAGGTCGCAGATCGAGTTCGGTAGTGATGCTGAAGCTTTTGACGGAGATGCTGACTTTCTGTGCACCGCCGACGGTCATTTCCGGTGACTGGTGTCCGGGCTGCATCGAAGCTTCTCGTGCTTCTCCTTCTGGCTGCCACGTGTTCCATGCGTTCATCCCCCCCTGCCATGTGTTCCTGTTCTTGTAGTTTCTTCTTATCTCTAACGAACATGTAACGAGCTTTATGGGCTCCCTTTGTACCGAATTTGGCTTTAAAGCCTAATACGATCTGTTTAGATGGCAAAAAAAAAGATAGAGGGACAAAAGGTGTCACCGCCCGGGGCTATCATATTTAACAAAATTGGTTTGAAAAAATAATTAAAATCAATCAATTTAACGAACAAAAATTTTAGATACATATATTTTTATTATATTATATTTTATATCATTTCATAACGAAATTTATTTAACAAATATCTCATATAAAATAGTTTAAAAAATGTTATGTTATTTTTTGAAAAACAAGAAAAACATTTTCATCTTTGATCAAAAATCTCCAAGAAAAGAAAAATTGCCTATGTCCCAAGAACTTTGAGCCGGCGCTAGAGTTTGATGACGAAGGTTTTAAATACAGTAGTGACGACGAAGGAACAAAACAAGAACGCTGGACCATGTAGTTGTTTTCGTAGAAACATGTTAGATTGTCGTTTCGTCAGTGGGCCTGCCTAAGCTGAATTCAGCAGGCCCGTTATCTTCGGAATTGGGCTAAACCAACTTTAACGACTAAAACGATTAGTTTCACGGTTAAAGTTCTACGCGGGTAAATTCGTTTAAATAACGGATTGATCAAATTATTGGAGTCGTCTTCTTCATTCGATTACACAGAGAAAGAAACAGAGTTGCAGGAGAGAGAGAGAGAGAGAGAGAGGTTACAACATCAGAGAACTAGAGAGAGAGAGTCTTCAAGTCTTCACGGTTCGTCAGGCTTCGAGGATTCTGGTTCTTGGTCAGTGTTGTTAGCTTGGTTGTTTGGCTCGGGTTTCTTGGATCGTCTCTAATACGGTCGACGCCGAGTGGTCGAGAAGTCGTTGTCGTCTCTTCCTTCTCGATACTCAAGGCGAGTGAGCTCCGCTTGAATAATCTGGTAGTACCTGCAAAAGGAGAAGCGGATTCGTTAGCTTGGATTGATTCACGATCTTATTGTAAACACCTTGTTTATATAATCAAGATAGTGAATGCATGGTGGTTTGGTTCCACTCCCAGATTAACGCAAGTAACTGGGTCAACAAATTATGATTGTGTTCTTCCTTAATCGCATTCAATCTTAACAAGAATCAAACAAAGAAATCGATCCTAAGTCTAGCTAAGAACTTAAGTAATCGGCTTGATTTATTAACAAGTGGTATCAGAGCTCGGTCAAGAGTGCAGTGAGCTTCGAGTTGAGGCATGGTGTGTTCGTTGGTTCTGGATTTTTACAGTTAAAGTTTGATAACAAGAAGAGTTCAAGATGGAGTCTGTGCACAAGTTTAAGATGGAAAAGTTCGATGGAACATGAGATTTTGGTATGTGGAAGTTCAATATGCAGATGCAATTAGAACCTCAAGGTTTGGGTGATATCCTGCAGGAAATTACAGAAGGACAAGAGGTAAAGGATGAGGAAAAAGCCATTGATAGTGATATAAAGAAATCTGACTCGACTACTACCCTGAAGTCCAATAAGGAAAGGGACGTAAGAGCCAAGACCTTGATCTGTTAAAGTTTAACGACCTTGGTTCTTCGGAAAGTAATGAAACATACTACGGAAATGGGAGTATGGAAGGCACTGGAGGAAGACCATCAGACCAAGACGTTACCAAATAGAATATATCTGAAACAACGATTTGCAAGTTTCAAGATGGAAGAAGGAAAATCCATAGAACAAAACATGGATAATTTCTAAGGTTAGTTTATGATCTAGCCAGTCTAGACATCACGGTTTCTGATGAGGACCAGGTGATACAAGTGCTATCAGGTTTACCAAAAGCATACACCTCACTTGTTCATACTCTGAAGTATGGAAACAAGAAGGAGTCCTTAACTATATCAAAAGTTGTGCAATCTGCTCATGCCAAAGGGTGGAGCTCAGGGAAGTTGGGTTACTAGGTAAAATCAAGAATGAAGCAGAAGGGTTATATGCTAATAGAGGCAGATCAGAGAAGAAAAGTAAGGATCACTCAAGAGGTAAAAGCAAGAGCAAGGATCCTGGTCACATGAAAAGTCAGCAGTCAAAGCCTAAGGCGAGAGAGTGTTGGGTATGTGGCAAAGAGGGACATTTTAAAAAGGATTGTCCAGAGAGAAAGGATCAAAGACAATCTGATGAGAACATCGGATCCTCCAGACCCGACCCGGACGAGCGGTATGTACCAACCTCGACCATGAGGCTGATCTAGCTGTTTTCGACCACGCAGAATGTACCTGAGGAGGTTCATGAGGCCAAGACATGTTCTACGAGGCCAAATGATGTGGGATTGAGTAATCATCAACCAACAACATGTTTCAGGAGTCATGATCGTTCCAGAACCCAACTGGAACGATCCCATTTGGAGATGGTCGACAACCGTCCACCCGGAGCCTTAGCCAAGTCTTGGAAGATGACTATAAGAGAATTGGTTCGAACCAATCATACCAGACTTGATATCCTACAGAAAGTATGATATTTGGAAGATTTTGGTCAGAAGGAATCAACCTTGGGTCGAGCTAATCTTGGATTATGTCTTGAAGCTGTCCATTTAGCCTTATCCGCGGATATAGGTGCATTCAAGAGAGGATTGCGATCGTAACATAAGGATTCAAGCTGCAAATCAACATGTTCTGGAATTCTGACTCATCAAGTAATCTTCACGAAGTGGAATCACATCAAGAACATTTTATATGAAGAAGTTATGCCAGTTTCAAGACATGTGATTTTCAAGAAACCCGATATAAACCGACTTGCACATTTTGGAGTGCTCAGAACGAACCAGGATGAATCAAAGAGTAAAGGAACTTTTTGTGGATTCTTGATTCATCAGGGAATGCATGAGAGTTGGAATCACACCAATACCAGCTCGGACAAAGAAGATATGAAAGATCAAACCCGTAGGTTGATGGACCTGCCTTATTTCTCACGGATTTAGTGAACTCCAGAACTATGTTTGGCGAGGAGCACGTGCAACATCTCCTTGGGCTGAGGTTTATACTCTTTTTCCCTTAAGTGTGATTTTATACCAATTGGGTTTTCCCACTAAAGTTTTTAATGAGGTAAACCAAAGCCCGATACAAGAGAAGGAGAATCATGCCCGTCCAACTTTCCTTCCTGTCTTTTCTTTTATGATTTTGACGAGACCCTTTTTGGCCCACTTGTAACATGTACTATTGGCTATTTAAGCCATTCTTTTCGAGCTTAATAAGATCAAGCAAGTTTAAACCAAAAACCTAAAGTGTTTAGCCTAACGGCACATCCTCTCTTTCTCTCGCGTGGATTCCCCTTGAGGCGAAGGCTTGTTACTTGCTCGTACCCTTATTGTCAATGTGTTCTAGTTCGTGATTGTGTTGATGTGATCTGTTTGTTCTATCGAATCCACCCACTGACCAAGCTGAGAGCGCCTTCGACCAGCAGCTTCGTCCCATCCGACCATCTTCGACTCGCTCGACCACCTGGCCATTCTTCGACCATCGATGTAATACCCTGTATTCAAAAATATGGTCAACGGACAGAAGAAAAGTCATCAGGGGCAAAATTGTACTTTTACAAAGTTCAGGGGCAAAATTGTAATTTTGCCAAAGTTCGAGACGGGCCAAATGTTAATGTTTTAAAACTGCAAAATATTAAGATACTTTTTATCATAATCACATCTAAATCACTTTCTTATTCAAGAATGTAGGGTAATCATATCGCACCTAAAACATAACTCCATTCATAATTTTAACGAATCGCATAGCTTCCAAAACACATCGCTCCCACATACAAATCGCAGTCACACTTAAATCGAAGTGCCATTCGGTGCCTACATCAGACGCTCTTGTGGTTACGTTCAGGAGATGTATGTGTTGAAGAAATTGATGACCATGCCGCTAATTTGTTGTATGTCTTAGGTGTATGTGTTGTGTTCAGGAGATGTATGTGTTAAAAATTGTCTACTATCTCTCAAAGTTAGGTGTATGTGTTGAAGAAATTGATGTCCATGCCGCTAATTTGTTGCAAACACATCTCAAAAAGGATGGACCTTGCATTACATTTTTTTTAATGAAGAAAAGATAAATGAAAGAAAGATTTTGCTTTGCTTCTTCAATGGAACAGTTAAGTGGACCAGTTCATGTTTCCTCTACCAAAAAAACCTGACCAGATTACTGTGTCATGGTTGGGACAGCTCTAGATATATATGATGGAGATTTTGTTATTGGACATGAATTCCAGCTTCATAATGTATGCGTCATTGTCCCAAGCTATATACATCATCTTTGTATCTTCTCTCAATACAACACATGATCTAGGCCTGGGCGTTCGGGTATTCGGGTCGGGTTCGGGTCGGGTCTATTCGGGTACAGGTATATTCGGGTAAGGAAGTTTAGTACCTATACAGGTTCTAACCAAGTTTCGGTTCGGGTTCGGGTCGGGTCTTTTCGGGTGCGGATCGGTTCGGGTCCTAAATTATTATACCCGTAAAATACCAGAAATAAACGGGTCCAATTCGGGTCCGGTTCGGTTCCAAATATTTTCGGTTCTTTATGAATATTTTCTATCCAAAATATCCAAAAACATTTAACCGAATCAAATTAAGCAAATAATTTTCCTATGTCATTCCATCATAGTCTTTATTAGCATAATGCATGAAGTTATCTATGCTATTTTATGTCATATGCGTGTAAAAACGTATTAGTTAAACAATTATACAACTGAGTATATATTTAACATATAGTAACACAAATCTTACTAATGCTAAAGAATAATCTCATATTTAAATTCTCCAAATATAAGCTCATTGACACAAATGATGAAACTAAATGACTAATCCTAATGGCTAATAATGTTAAGGATAAATATTTTTAGTAGGTTATTGTCTTTGATTCGGGTCTTCGGGTACCCGTTCGGGTTTCGGGTAAATACCCATACCCGTACCTATACCCACAGGTATGCTAACTAAATACCCAATAGGGTAAAATGCTTATTTCGGTTCGGTTACAGGTTCGGGTATTTTTTATCGGGTCCAGGTTCGGGTATTCGGGTCCGGGTATTTTGCCCAGGCCTAACATGATCATTTACAAGTCAGCTACGAAATCAGAGTCTTAAGGATTTAGCCAAATAAAACGAAAACTATATGGCAGAAGGATTTCATTTTATATTCTTCTACAAATCTACTTTCCAAAGAAAGAGAAAAAAAAAGAAGAGAGCAGCGACCAAACACAAAAACAAAAATCTACAAGCTCACTTATGGAAGACTGAGGTAAAACGGAAACAGCTCTAACCCTAAACAAGAAGAGAACATCATCAGTCAACTCTAGTGTCGTTCAAACACCAAAAGATGAAAAACAGAACCTACCAAAACTTATATTTTATTTTGTTAATGACGCATCGGTGTTGTTATTGGCACTGGAAACAACAGTGTGTTGTTGTTCTGCGTCTAACCTGAACCGTCGGATGTTATCACCGTCTTCTTCCACTGTCACCAAACTTCGAGGCGGAGGAGGCCGGTGCACCATCTCAAACTTGTTCCCATTCTTCTCCTCCTCCACTCCCTCGTATTTACACCCTCCTACTCTGCTTCCACCACCATCACCAAACCTTCTATTATTATTATGCCGCATAAATGGTCTGGAATTATTATTATTGTTCTCCATATTCACCCTTCTCATGTTATCAAATCTCTGCTCTTGTCTAAACATCCTTCCTGGCGGTGATAGTCTTCTCCTCATGTTATTGTGATGATTCTCCCCACCACCATCATTGTTTCTGCGGTTAAAAAATCTTGAGTTTTGCTGGTTTCTTTGCGGCGACATGAACCCCATCTCTTGCTCGACCGGAAACCGCTTCTGGAACGGTAACCTCGCTCTCTCCATCCTGTTTTCATCCGACCGAAACCCGGGAGGAGATCTGTTCCGCCCATTCCATGAAACTGGGGAACGGCTTCTGGACCTGGACCGTGACTGAGGGTCGTGCAATCTACTGAAGACAGGAGGAGAGTTGCTTCTCTCTCTCCTACCGTTCATCCGGTTGTTGTGCATACGACTTGGATAGTCGTTGGCAACCCCGGGAAGGAAGGAACGATCCACACCTCTAAAATCACGATTACTGTTGCCATCGCCCCTGAAATCACGATTCCCGTTGCCATCTGGGAACCTTCGGAACCGACCCCGGTATCCTCCTCCATTTGAGAACTGCCGACGAACATAACCATGTGGACCTGGACCTGGCCCTGGCTGATCAAAGCCATTCATCATAACCCGGCCTTCCACAAAGGTTTTAGGAAGTGGACGTCCAAAACCGTATTGATCACCTTTGTATATAGGTGGGGAGAAGCGACGTTTGGAATCCCAGCCGCCAAATTGTCTTTTCCCGGGACTCCTGCTTCGCATACTCATCCCTGTTCTGTCTCTGCCGACATACTTATTTGGACCAGCGTCCCTCTCACTCAACTCTTCGTAACTATCAGACCTGAAACACCGAAGTCACTTAATTAAGCAAAAGAACTTTGACAAAATAAATAATGAAATGAGAAAGATGTTCAGCGAAAGAAACTTGCCTTCTCCTTGGGATGGTTTCATGTGAAGTCCTGAATGGTTTTGACCCGAAGCTCTTTGATGGAGAGGATCCTTTTGAATGTGAATGATTCATGCAGACCACGATACGTTTCTCAATATCACTACTTCCCTTATTCACATTGCAAGATTCACACTTGACAGCTCCACACTTTGTCTCTGCCAGGATTTCCTTCTCAACGTCCTCTAGCTTATTCTCATTACTTTCAGCCAAAGAGTAGAACCGCTCATTCTCTGGCTCAGACCCATAATCCACTTGTTCAACATCTCCACTATCACCCTCATTTTCTTCCCAAGGGTATGGCTCCCTCAACTCTCCATCCTCAAACTGGGAATCATAACCAGATTGGCACTCAGCAGAGGCTTCAGCTTTAGGCCCAGTAAACAAGGATGGAGAATTCATGTGCACATCCGATGCAAGTAGGCCAGCCGCGTAGTCCTTACAACCATCAACACGCCTGCTCTCTGTAACGGACTCAGTGACTTCTCCATCGACTACATCAGAAGGTTGGACCCATGCATCTGTTGGAAGATTTAAATCCCAGTGTAACCTATCATCTGTAAGGCACTCAGAGTTCTTACTCTTTCCAGTGCACTTATCACCAGATAAATTCTCTGACACAGTGACAGTCTCACTTTGAGTTGCTAAATTTCCGCTATCACCTGCTTCCATATCTTCCTTTGGCCTTTCTGTTGAGGATTCATTCGAAACAGCAATGCTGATGTTCTGAGCCACAATCATACTACTAGATGCTACCATACTCTGCTCTTCAATATGATCAGCAGCCGAAGCATTACCCAAAGTATCAACCAAAGCTTTTTGAGGCAATACAATTTCGCTCTTGCCTTCCCCATCCTTGTCACTGGATTCGATCGTAGTATCTTTTCCGGAGAAGTCAACAGTGCCAGTTGATGAATCATTACCTTCCACATGAGCAGATAAGGTCAAAGCACCTTGATGCTGAACAGGTTCAACAGGCTGAACCTCTACTGTGGATGCAATATCGCTACTCATACCACTACTGCAAGCAACCTCTGCAAGTATCTCAATACCAGAGAAGTCATGGCTGCCACATTCAGGTTTATCATCAGAGACTTCTGCCGTTTTACCGCCCATTAGATTAGGGTTCAACCTCGAAACATGCTGAGTATGATTGATCTCTGCACCATGCTGTGAGCTTTCACCGCGAGCAGATGACCTATTCAAAGGTGACGAAGCAGGAACCATAAACCTCCGTTTCTTTATTGGAACATGCTCTACTCTTTCTGCGAAACGCTGGCCTAGAACAGAAACGCCAAGCTGCTATTATCAAAAGAATAAAGAATTAGCATAATGAGACCAACTAAATCCCTTGAATAAAATGGGAAAAGAAGCTGATGAGAACCTTTTCTGATTCTGAATCTCTTGCAACGATATCTGGAGCTGCAGGTCGTTTATTAACCAACTCCCTGATATTCCTCTGCCCCTTAGACTCGCTCATTTTCTGCATTAGCAATTGTTACTTGATTAGTTTAAAGCTGCAAAGGGGAAACAGAGAAGCCAGTTCACAGTTGTAGATACAACGGTATGCGACAAAATTCTCACAGACCACATCACATGATTCGAGTAAGGGGCCTAAAAAGACATCAAGTCATAAAGAATGCCTCTCAAAAACTGAAACCTGATGATCTCGATGCTTATTGAAACCCTAATTGCTCAAAGTAGGACCAAACTTCAAGGAAACAAAATCTGCTTATACACGGAAAGAGTCAATTCCACGGCGAGCTTCAAGACCTTCTTAATCCTCAGCGACTAACTCACGGAGCGTCAATTAAACCAATGGATCAAATCTAAAACAAGCGGCATACACCAGATCTGCCTCAATTGAAGATAACGGGAGCAACAAGATGATGATGATGAAATCCGATCCAAAACTCTACAAAATGGCGTCTTGATACTCAAACGCGGAAGGGAAAGTTGCTGTTTGGATGCAGAGGAAAGCATACACAGAGAGAGAGAGGAGAAGATTGTAATTATAAAAAGAGATGAAGATGGAGACCATCTCAAAACCTATACACAAAACGTAGACCGTCCGTCTCTATTTTAATCCAATTAAAATACGCCACGTGTCGAATGATCTCTCTTGACCATATTTTTGCAAATAAAGTTTTCAATTTGGACTTTTATGATGATCCAAAGAGAAACACCATGGAGGTTGTTAACCGGAATTTTTATCAACAGTTAACCAAACTAAACCAGACCAAACCAAAAAGAAAATCTATACAATTGCAATATATTTTGATAAGCAAATGTTATATACAACAGTACATGGTACAGACCTAAGTCACAGAATCATTAGCACTAACTTGGAAGCCAAAAGTCATGCTTCGTTGATCTATCGCACCCCAAATATCTAAGTTCGCATCATTGTCATGACTTCTTATTGATGGGAAAGTGGTCTTCGCAATTATGTTTGCACAGGTCAAAGATCCATCAAGCAAACGTGAGCCACCCATCATTGAATTTGACTAGTCTCCAGTGAGACCTTTATCCTAAATAAAAGTTTCCTAGAAACACACATGATCCTGAATGGAGAGAAGAAAACATAAACTTTATTAATCTTTAAGTTTCATGTTTCAAGTTATGTAAACATATATAGTCTACATGGTTGTTAAAAACAAAAGCAAAAAGTTCAAAAAGATAGTTTACACGGATTGGATGGGATACAAACTTCTCGATTTAAACATGTTATGATTAAGATTAGGTTCGAAGAACTTAGATTTGCGTTTCGGTTCATTGGGTCAGCTAATTGTTATATTTAGGTTTAGATTTCGTGTGATATCTTAGCTTTGATTTTCTATCATTTTTCGGTGATCTCCTTTTGATAGTGTTTATGACATTTTAGTAGAATTGTGTATGTTTTTTTGTTTCGCTTTCATGTCTTCCAGAGAGTTTTATATCAATAGCCTCATTTATAAAAGTGTGCTTCCGGATATTTCATATTTCCAGCTTTAGTTTCTTTTAATACGTTATTGGTCTCCCTCTTTTTCTGGTTGTTAGTTTTATTTTTAACTTTTCGTTATCATTTTGATTATTGGACTGTAATTTCTTTCTTGTAAATTGGAGATTGGATCCTAACTTTTTTAGTAAAAAAATTGATGAAAAAGATTTGGATGATTTTATAAGATCAAACTAGTATGAAAATGTAGATAGATATCTATACTATTAAAACAGGTGACTGACCATGGTACATAAATGTTGTTTCCGAAATTTGCCCTTGATTTTATTAGGAATTGTATTATTCATTAAGGGTAAAACTGTAAAACAATTTATATTTGATTTATTCATAATATCTTATAATATCTTTTGTTTTCCTTTTTCTATCCTAATCATATCTAACAAAAATATTTTTCAAAAATTTAATAAAATAATAATTAATTTCGAAATTAATATTAAAATAAATATTATAAATTATTCTTAACTAAAATTTAACTTAAAAAAATAAAATCAAACATAATTAAGTTACTAAATAAATTGGTACATATAATTATATAATTTAATACATAATTATTTTATAAATTATATAATAATTAAAATTAATAAATTATTATTAAAATAAGAAAGTAGTATATAATATTTAAATAATAGTTTAAACTAATAATATTATTGATAATCGATATATTTAACATAATATATTTTATTTTATTTTTCTATTACAATAAATGTAACCAAGTATTGTTAATATTATATTCTATATCTACATATATATACTATAATTTAACTATGACTTTATATAAATTCGATAAGTAATATTATTCTTTATTATAAAATTATAAATATAAAATATTTTTATTCTGAAAAAAAGAATAAAAAAGAATATTTTTATTAAAATGTATGATAAGTTTGATTCAATTAATGTTTTTTAAGATGACTGTTTTTAAAAGATTGTTTTAACAAGTTTTCAAAATAATTACACTACTATAAAATGCGTTGAAATATAAATTAATTTTTCATTAAAAAATTATTTAAAAATATTTATATTCATTGGAAGACAATTTCTTTTTGAAAAAATGAAAGACAAGTTAAAAAGATGAATTAACTAACTTTAATTATAAAAACACATTAAAATGAACTTAAATCGATCCAAAATGTTAAATGAACGGGTTATTATATATTAGTTACGTTTTGATTTATAAAATAAACATTAAAATCTTTATATTTAGACCATTATTAAACGGGTCAAAAATAGATGAACCAAATTTAATTATATATACTACTAAAAAATGTCTACTAGAATACGTGATAATAATATGTATTAGTCAATTTCAATTGATATATTGTTAATTTTATAAAATATTAAAATTATTTATAAATTCATAATCACGCATTAAATATATTATTTTAAACAAACAATTAGATATAACAATAAGTTAGCTAAGTATTTATTAAAAATAACAATGAGTCACAACTACTAAAAATATAACTTAACAATATCAAAACAAAAATAAAACCTATTAAATTTATTTTCACATTTAGCACCATCTCATCAGATTTTTTCACTTAATATAGATTGGATTAATATAGATTGGATTGAATAGCTAACGAACTCAATTTATAAAAATATAAATTGAAAATAAATATATATTTTTAAAAGAAACATAAACCTGCGCTTCTTTAGCGCGGATCAAAATCTAGTGTTATTATTTAAAAGATGTGATCAACTAAAGTCATCTAAGATTATGAACCGCTCTTGACTATGAACCGCTCTTGGACAAGGTGCGAAACCGCATGCTCGCTTGGTCTAATAAACCACTGTCTTTTGCATGCAGACTCCAACTGCTCAAGTCGGTGATTGCGAGTACAGTCAACTTCTGGAGTATGGTATTCACCCTCCCCGCAGGCTGCATAGAAGCAATAGAAAGCATGTCCAGTGCTTTTCTTTGGGCTGGCAACCCTGTTCAGACCAAGAAGGCTAAGATTGCGTGGGCTGCAGTTTGTCTTCCTAAGGCTGAGGGAGGCCTAGGTATCCGAGATATCCGCCAGTCTTCTATGGTATTTGCTCTTCACCTGATCTGGAGACTATTCAATCTCACTGGCAGTTTGTGGGTAGCCTGGACAACTCACTATCTTATGCACGACGGGTCATTTTGGGATGTTAAGGCAGGGAACAATGGCTCTTGGATCTGGCGGAGAATTCTAATGCTAAGGCCCGTAGCTTATGACTTCCTCCGGTTTGATATCGGGGATGGGAAGAGGACCTATTTCTGGTTTGATAAATGGCTCGGTGTTGGTAAATTGCTGGATATCTTTGGTGAATCAGGAACTCAAACATTGGGCATTCACAGAAAAGCCACGGTCTCGGATGTTGTTACAGCTGGATGCTGGTCCTTGAGGCAGGGTCGGACACGCTCGACTCTACCAATACTGCAGCAAATCCACGACCAACCCATCCCTACAGCTGAGGCTGGTATGGACACTGTGCTATGGAGACATGCTCAAGACACCTTTAAACCTTGTTTCTCTGCTACTGCAACGTGGGAACAGGTCCGAAATAGAGGGGACGAGGTTGATTGGTATCGGCTAACTTGGTTTTCACAAGCTACTCCAAGGCACTCATTTATAGTGTGGTTAGCAATGAGGAACAGATTATCCACGGGCGACAGAATGCGGAGCTGGGGCATTACTCAGCAGTGTGTTTTTTGTGGAGAAAGGGATGAAACGAGAGACCATTTGTTTTTCGCGTGCCCGTACACTTTTACAGTCTGGATAACAGTTGCAACAGGACTGATGGCCTCGGCTACTACACCAGACTGGGATGATACGCTACGTTTTCTCAGACAAAGGGGTCATAACAGGTTGACTCCATCCTTCTATGTCTGGTCTTCCAATCTGCCATATACCATATTTGGCGTGAACGGAATTCTAGACGTCACCAGAAAGGTTGGGTCTCGCCGGAGCAACTGGCACGGAGTATAAAGCGGGCTGTCAGGAATAGGATATCATCATTGGGTTATAGAGCTCCTCACAAGCTTGAAGGACTCCTCCGAAGATGGTTTGAAGTGAATTAGTGATCAGAAGCTACTGTCCCTTTTCTTTTCATTATCGAACAACACCACCATTCTTTGATTCTTTGATTCTTTGTTTGTAAGGCCTTTTTTTAGCCATTGATCAATAAATTTGATATTTCATCAAAAAAAAAAAAAAGATTATAACCAGTTGATATTTTTGCTCTTAATGGGCTTTAGTATTGACATTTGTTCCACGGCAAGAACCCCGCCGTTTTCCATAACATAAGTTAAGAAGATACTGAATGAGGGATTCCAATTGTTTTGCTTCTAGCTGGGGTATAAATTCTATTTGACATCGTAGGAAAGAGACCTTATACTAAAGCTCCAACTCAAGCATTCTTTTGTAGAAACATTATTTTTAAACACTAGTTAATGCATTAAGTTAACTTTTTTGGTTCTTATTTATATTGATAACTAATAATGAGTCATTTCTTGAAAACGAAGAAAGGTAAGAATATCTCCATCAATAATTTTCGAGTTTTTTACTAATAAAAAAAGAAAAATAAAAAAAAAGAAAGAGAGAGGTGAAAGACACCCTCTCATTTGAGAAATTTAAGAAACAGAAATTCGGCAAGAAAAATCTTCAAACTTTCCATGAATTGTTAAAAGAAAAATGAATTTTAGGTTAACAAAAAAAATACCGAACTTTTTAGACTTTCAAATATATTAATATTTTTTTTGTTAACTTACCAATTTAGCAAACCGTTAACAAAATAATTAAACTCTGTTAGTTTAGCGTTAGTTGTTGACGTTAAGAGAAAAGACGTCGTTTAAAAATAAAAACAAGTCTTATGTATGGATTCGAACTCGAGACATTTGATTTGAATAAGACTGCTTTTTACAACTAGACTAATGACACTTTTAAGGCAATCTCTAACATGTTTTATTTTATTGAGTATCTAAATATTCTCTAAAAAATACTTCAAAAATTCAAAAATTCAAGCAAAATTCTAAAAAATAAATAAATTTAAAATCAAAATTTGAAATAATTTTTTAGTTAAAAATAAAAAACCTAAAATAAAAAAATCTAAAAATCTAAAAAATTCCAAAATGATAAAATTAAAATTAGTGATTAAATAATTTGAAACCTATTTTTATATAAATTAGTGTTTTTAAGATAAAAATTCATAAACGATATTTATCACACTATCTTTTAATGTATAAAAATCTGTAATTTTTGGTCTATGTTTGTTCGGTATCATATTTTAGCAACAATTTGTGTGATAATATCATTTGTGTATTTATCTTAAATATGTTAATCATATGAAAATATATAGTGTGATTCCAAAATACTATTTGTGTATTTTCTCTTTAATACATTTCAAATTTTTTAATTTTAGCATTTTGGAAATTTTTAGATTTTTTTAAAAATGTTTGAACTTTTTTATTTTTGAACAAAAATAAATTTTGTTTGTAATTTTAATTTTAAATTTTCAGAATTTTTCTTAATTTTTTAAAAGATTTTGTAGGTTTTTAAGAGATTTTATAGATTTTTTTATTTTCAATTAAAAAATGTTTGAAATTTTCTTAAAATAACTACTAGCCCAGTTGCAAGAAACCTGATTTTTCGGCCTGGAAGTTTTGAGTTCGAGTCTAGAGATAAACATATTTTAGGAAAAAATGCAAAACGACATAGTTTCGTCTTATCTCAAAATGACATCGTTTTACTTAACAAGCTTATCAAACGATATCCAATTTTTATGTTAAGTTTTTTAAGGACGTGCTTAATTGATAAGTCAGCGAAAACAGTATTAGTATACTTGAAAGTCAATAAAAGTTTAATATATTGTTGGTCAGTCCAAAAGTTCGTGTTTCTTTTAGCAAGTTCTACAAAGTTATAAAATTTTTTTGGACGAACTCACTTTAAAAAACATGAAAAACTCAAATGCCACATGTCTCTTTATACTTGGTTTCACCATTTAAACCTGTCATAATTTGGTAAAGATTAAACCAGGAAAAGAGAGTCTACCATGACGTCAATTCTACACTAGAGTTGTGTCCAGTCTTTTTTGACTTATCAAACCTGATTGACAAACAAAAACCAGCTTAGTTATGAACCATGCAAGTAAAAGAGAAATCTTTGGCCCATATTGAAAATCTTGGCACTGATATTCACATGAGAAGGTCATTTCAAAAGCCCAATAAGCCGAAGTTTTCTTGCTGGCCAGGCTGGAGCCTTGGTGGTGAACTTGGTGGGCTCGGTTCACAAGTTAATAGATTTTTCCTTTTTTTGTATGCATTATTATGAAATAAAACAAGTCAATGGGAAATGTCTTGTAGTTTGATGACGAAGGTTTTAGATACAGTAGTGACGGCGAAGAACAAAATGATAAAGCTGGACCACGGGACCATGTATTAGTTTTCGTAGAAACATCCCAAAGAAAAAAAAAAGATTCCTTCTCTAACTATTCTTCTTCCTATTCGATTCATTCTACATATACGTTACGTAACTCCTCACTTTTTTCTGGCTTCTAGAAGCCTTGTAAAAATCAAACTAAAAGACATCACCTGTTTATGGAAACGACAACTTTCCACTTTTGGTAACTAATATGGATTAAGCAATTTTCATACCTTAAATTACATACAAACTAATAATGTTATTAACTTAGCAGCCGGAATGTGGAGCCCTGTCTTAAATTTAATTAACCTTTTGGAAAGTTTAAATTTTATGGACCACTTGATTAACATTATAACAACTTTCGTGTGACTTTTATTCTCTCTCCCTAGTAAATGCTTTGTTACAAAGGCCAACATGTCTCTCTCTCTCTCTCGTTTCAAAGTTTATTTGGTTGCTCAAACGTGGGTTCTCATGCACCACCCGTTAGCCCTCAGGCCCCTCACCTACCTTATCTTAGTACCAAATCCCATGGACAAAATAAGTTTCTCTAAAGACTAAACAGAGACTATAAAAAATCTCTATAATTATGGATAAATATCATTTAATCCTATTTTTAGGTTATAGTATTAGGTAATACATTTATTCTCCCTTTTCGTGAGAAAATATTAATTCCTTTAAGGTATATTATCAATTTTAAAGGCTAGTATGTAACACAGATTAATCTAACTACACACAAATATCAATTTTTGCCAAGAAAAATATTTGAAGATTTGGAATCTAACTACAAACAAAACAGTCATACATGACCAAAACTAAAGCATTCAAAACATTATATTTCAAATCTTCAAATTTTTTTCTTGGCAAAATTGATATCAATACTATTAAAACAGGAAGGTTTGCCATGGTACATAAATGTTGTTTCCAAAATTTGCCCTTGATATTATTTGGATTTGTAACCTTCATTAAGGGTAAAACTGTAAAACAATTTATATTTGATTTATTATCTCTACAATCCATGTTTCCAAACAAGACAATTATTAAACATGTAGCCAAACAACCAAAATCTAATGGGTCCCACTTTCCTAATTAATTAAAATCAAAACAAATTAATTGATAAATATAATTAATAATTTATACATCAACTATTATATATAAATTAAGATTCTCTAATTTATGATTTAATTCAAAATATATTTATAATATATTTTAATATCTCTTTATTTTGTTTCAACTATATATATATATATACACATATTACGATTGATGTTTTTACGATTGTACTTTTTAGCAGGTTTTTCCATCAAACTAAAAAATATTTAATTAATTAAACGGGTTGAAAAATTAATTAGCCAATCTCGATTATAAATTTTCTAAAAAAAAATTCGCATATAGTAAATAATTTCAGTTGATATATTTTAAAATTAATAAAATATTAAAATGATTTCATACTTATATTATTCAAATATTTGAAGCGTCAAATTATGTTTTATGTTTGAATGAAGTTTTTAACGGATAGTTCCATCAAATTTGCAAATTATATATACGACTACAACATGTATTTTATAAAATAATATTTTAGATAAATAAAATAACAATTAAACATATACCACATAACTTTTACAATAGTTGTTTTCACATATATATATATTTTTTCCAAACTATGATCTTACGATACAACACAAATTAAAATATATAATGCGAAATCGTTATTTTAATCTCTTAATCCTTACAATATATCTCCTCCAAATAACACATAATTCATTTAAAAAAACTAAATTGATAACTCACTGTTATAATGTTGGTTAAACATTTATAATCAAAATTAGATTACATAATTAAAAATCTAAACTACTATTAACCAAATGAATAAAAAGTAAAATTTGTAAAGAAAATTATACCCGCACTTAGAAGTGCGGGTCAAAATCTAGTTTTCCTTAAATTGGTCAGTCATAGTTGACTAGTTGTGATATCTTCCATTGGTGTTATTCGTGAATAGTCGTCTAGAATAATTCTTTTCTTTTTTTGACAATTCGTCTATAATAATACTTCAATTATCGATAATTTAATAAAAGCGATAAAAATATATCCTTCGAATTTTATTTACCTATAACTGGATCTCAATAATATTAAAAGTTATCAGACCGGATCAAAACAACATATTTTCTTACACGAGAAAAATAATTTATACTATTTTTTTTAACAAAACGGGATATTTTCTTACATTGAGAAAATAATTTATATATTTTAATAACCTGAAAATATTATGATTAGTATGCAAAAAACGAAGGGGAGAGAGAAGTGCGTGATTCAACGTCTTTATAAAACCAAACCCATAATTACGCAACCAACATTGACTCAAAACAGAGAGAAAGACTTAGAGACGGAGGCGAGCGAGCGAGTGAGTGAGCGTTTTGAGACTCCGACGAAGAGATGGATCCGTCGTCTATGCAGTTTCTTATGCACGGTGGTGACGACGAGCCTGAGGACGATTACGAGCCGGCGAGGACATTTAGCGATGTGAAGCGAGTTTTCTCTAAGGAGTCGGCCAAATTGTGGATGATTGCTGCTCCGATTGGTTTTAACATCATCTGCCAGTACGGCGTTACCTCCATCACTAATATCTTCGTCGGACATATCGGCGAGGTCGAACTCTCCGCCGTCTCTATCTCTCTCTCTGTCATCGGCACCTTCTCCTTCGGCTTCTTGGTACTCTCTCTATACTTTTCTCTTCTAACCATCCATTTATCGCCTGCTCAGATTGCGAGTGTGACTACTAATAAACCTATGTGGAGGTGGTCTATACTTGTTTTATTGGGTCGAATGAAATCGAAAAGTTAGAATAGCAAGACCGATTTTAGGAGGCTATAAATATTTCAGTTTTAGTTCATCAAAGCTAGCCAATGTTTAATCTGGTTATGCTCTAGGCCGGTCATGCTTTCAAGTATGTGGTATATATGCATCTATCTAGTTGAATTTGATAAAGGAGATTTTCTGTGCAGCTTGGCATGGGAAGTGCACTTGAAACACTATGTGGCCAAGCATATGGAGCTGGTCAAGTCCATATGTTAGGCATTTATATGCAGAGATCCTGGATTATCTTATTCGTTTCCTGCATCTGCCTCCTTCCTATTTACATCTTTGCCACACCGGTCCTAAGACTTCTCGGTCAAGCAGAGGAGATTGCGGTTTCAGCTGGACAGTTCACCCTCTTAACCATCCCTCAGCTCTTCTCAATGGCCTTCAATTTCCCTACCTCCAAGTTCCTTCAAGCGCAGAGCAAAGTTGTCGCAATTGCAAATATTGGATTCATTGCTCTTGTCTTGCACGCTCTTATGCTGTGGCTGTTCATAGTCGTGTTTGGTTGGGGAACAAACGGTGCTGCTTTGGCGTTTAATATCACCAACTGGGGAACAGCAATCTCTCAAATCGTTTATGTGATTGGTTGGTGTAATGAAGGTTGGACTGGTTTATCGTGGTTGGCTTTTAAAGAGATGTGGGCTTTCGTGAGGCTGTCCATTGCATCTGCTGTTATGCTTTGTCTTGAAATCTGGTACATGATGAGTATCATTGTACTTACTGGTCGTCTTGACAACGCTGTTATCGCTGTTGATTCCCTTTCTATATGGTGAGTGTGATGTTCACTAACATTTCCAACTCTTTTAACATGAATTTCTCACGGCTTAATTTGGATTGCAGCATGAATGTTAATGGTGTGGAGGCCATGCTGTTCATCGGAATAAACGCTGCTATAAGGTATGGTTACCATCTGACACAACACATTGTTCAGCTGACTATATATTTGATTTATGAAACTCATGTGTTGTGTCTACTTGTGTAGTGTCCGTGTCTCCAATGAGCTTGGGTTAGGCCGTCCAAGAGCAGCTAAATACTCAGTCTATGTCACGGTGTTTCAGTCTCTCCTCATCGGTTTTGTCTTTATGGTGGCTATCATCATAGCTAGAGACCATTTTGCTAGCATCTTCACGAACAGCGAAGTACTTCAACGCGCAGTGTCTAAGCTAGCTTATCTTCTTGGTATAACCATGGTTCTTAACAGCGTGCAGCCAGTCATTTCCGGTAAAATCTCATGTCCATCAAAACCAAACCAGAGAGGTTTTTCATCAGATAGATCATATATAACCGACCCGGTTTATTCATATAGGTGTGGCTGTTGGAGGTGGGTGGCAAGGCTTAGTGGCTTATATCAACTTGGGTTGTTACTACCTATTCGGCCTTCCCTTTGGATATCTTCTTGGTTACAAAGCAAACCTAGGAGTGATGGTAAGTAAACACAGCTTCAACATACTTTCAAAGTAGTGAAACTTTCAAAGTCGCTTACTAGTAGTTTTTTAAAAACGTTTTCAGGGACTTTGGTCTGGAATGATAGCAGGAACAGCACTTCAAACGTTGTTACTGATGTTTGTTCTGTACAAGACAAACTGGAATAAAGAGGTAAGAACCTGACTAAGACACAAGACACTCGTTCATTGAGAATTTGAGATCGATTAAAATATAAATGTGGTGAATAGGTGGCGGAGACGATGGAACGTATGAGGAAATGGGGAGGGAGTGAGACAACATCAAAGGATGTAATTGCGTGATCTTTATTTTGTTTAGCTTTAAAAAATGAATCGGATTTTTGTGTTGTTTTCTCTCATTGGTTTGGTACCAACCACTAGTAACTTTATTCAGGTACATTTGCTGGTGTGACTTAAATGTATCAAGCAACTTATTTAAATTTTCATACGAATTCAAGCGACCCTGTACTAATTTTATGAACTTGTACTTTTCAACAACTAATTGTTTTTTTTCTTTTTCATCTGAATATCATTATGTAAACTTAAACACTTACGAAAGGGTCATCGTCGTCAACAAGAAGCTCTCGGGCCCGAACTTCGAGACAAGCGCCGAACCTCCGTTTTTCGTCTCCTCCCCGGCCGGCGATCTCTTCTGTCGCCGGGGAGGGCTCTTGCGTTGCCGTTCAGTTGTTGTAATCTCTGCTCTAGCTCGTCCAGCCACTGTCGACGGTTCGCCAATGCCGCGCCGACCAAGCTTCGCCAGTCTCCGCCGTCCATCTGCTCGCCGTCGTGCGTCGTACCCTCTGCCTCCTCCGGTGTTGTTTGCTTGCCTTTGGTGGTGAGCCCGTGCTCTCGATTTCGTTAACCAAGCTCCGGCTTTAATGGTGCTATGGAGAGGTTTGTTTCTTCGTCAGATCTGATGGTTGGGTTGTGTATTTGGTTTAGTTTTTGGTCTGGTTAAGTGTTGGTCCGGGTGTTGGCTATTTCTAGAGATCTAGAGTTGTGGATTTTTTTGGTTTTAAAAGGAAAAAAAGTTTAGTTACCTCTTTTAATCAGGATATCGTTGGTCTATGATTCGGTCTTAGTCATCTGAAATTGCATTTTGTTGCTCAGTGTAGGAGATTGTTGTGGGTGCTTTCTTTTCTGAATTTACTTCCGGGTTTGTTTGAGTTCGGGGTAGTTTAGGTTGGTTTGGCTTTGGTTGATTCAAATCCGGTGTGATTTGGATTTCGTTTGGGCTTCTATCTAGGTGTTTATGGGCGCATAGTGTTGCGTAGCAGCCGTATCCGAAAGTTACTTAGTGATCCTTGTAGGGTTTGTTTCTTGTCGGGTTGGGAGTCTTGGTTCTTTGAGTCCGAGAGAGGGTCTCTCGGCTTCTGTTCGTGTAGCTGATGTTATCGTTGGTGGGCCGTGGGCAACAGCGGTAGATCTCACTCAAGCATCTCTGCACAGATCAAGAAATGCAATCTTCGGTTGGCCGTAGGTTGGCTTTGGACTGTATCGACTGTTTTCTGTTATAGTTGTAGGTTTTATTCCCGGGGATATCTTTGTTTTCCGCCGGCTTAGTTTCCCTTGTTTGGGCTTAGTTTCCGGAGATAGTTTCGTTTTCTGCCGGTTTTGTATTCCAAAAACGCATTCCACCTTGGTTAATATCTATATAATTTCAGACGAAAAAAAAAAAAAAACTTAAACACTTACGAACAATACAAAACCGGCGGATAAAAAGATATCTCGGTAGACTAACATACAAAGCCGTCTGACACAAGGATAACTTAAAACGCTTTAGAACCGAAGGAACTAAAATCCAGCCCCTGAAGAATTAGACCCTTAAACATCTCCAACTAGCCAACAACTAATTGTTTAAGAAATTAATTTATTTTCCATGTTTTTTTATTGTAGTGGGAAATAACTGAAATATGCAAATATAACTTTTCAATGGCCTTTGCACCAAATATTATGATTTCGTGTTCATTGGAGAATGTAAGTTTGATTAATAGGGTTGGACACAAACCAGGTACTTGATGTTTTTGCCTTATATGTTACCCAATTTGTTTTGTGTAAATATGACTTGTACTTAATTTTGTCAAGTATTTGTGAACCAAGTACTTGCTCCAAATTTTAATACAAATTACTTGATAATATTTACTACTTGAAAATTTTAAATGATAAAAATGTATGTGAATATTTCTTTAACGAGTATAACAATCCTATTTATGAAAAAATCAAGTATTTTTAATATTGTAATTGATGTAGGACAAAACTAAACAAACATCCAATATCACTTATCAACAAAACCAAGTAGTTAGAAAATATTCAATCTCTTGATTTGTATTTGTAAGTTTTCAGTTTTAAATATTTATTATTTGTCTTGATTAAAGCAAATAATATTTACTGGGCAGGTATGAAACAATGACTATTGAGTAGGTATGAAACAATGACTACTGAGTATCAAATATTTGTGGCCAGTCCTAGTTAGATGATTGGTGTGCCTTTGATTAATAAGAGATAACTTATGTTAACTTGTAAACAAATTTTCGTAATGTGTGATTATGATTCTATTTAGTGAATTCTTGAAATCCACAAAATTAGAGCTCAATTAATTCAAATTGACATGAATCATTTCCAAATTCCATAATCTCCCAAATTTTGTCAGATCTTTTCTTATCTTAGCAATGCATTCATGAGGATGAATGGACATGTTATCAATGATTAGAATTCAAACAAGAAAATTCTATTAAAAAAAAAAAAATAAGCAAAAAACTGGTTGAATAAGTTACGAGTTCGAAGTCTAATGGAAGAAAAAAAGCCTATCAAAGTTCAAAGGATTACAAACATAGATAAACCCTAAAGGCCTAAACCCATTCAGATTCTAAGGAAAAGAAGATGGGAGCAAAATCTGAGGAACTTGAAAAGACGAGTGAAACAAAACCCAACACAAACGAGTTTCTAAACTTCTAAGCAGCAGTAGCAGCCTTGGCCTTCTTAGGCGCACGGTAGCTACCAACGACACAGGCATGGTCACGCTCAAATGGCTCGAGCGTCACTTGTTCTGCTGGCCTGAACTGCTCCTGTTGAAGCTTCTTAACTTCGCTCTGGAAGACCGCTTCTGCTGGGACTGTAGAGTCGATACAGTTAGCCTGCAAAAAAAGAGAGAGAAACAAGTTAACTAAACATTCAAAGTTTACGACAGAATGTTTTGGAATGCTACTAACCTTGATTGAGATGACAAAGTGGCCACCTGTTTTGAGGAAGAAGCTTGCATTCAAAGCAACGATCCTAGCCTATAGGGTTTTTAAGGACAAACAACATTTCATAAAGAACAATCATAAATAAATATAGTATGATAGCAACCCATGAAACCTGAATGACATTACAAAACTTCGGACAAGGAAAACTGAATGGCATCAGAAACTTAAGCGCCAGTCAAACCAAATACTTTCTACATCCGGAAAAACAAAACCGATTTTGAAATTGATATATAAATTATAGATATATTTTGTTTGAAAACCAAAATGGAGTGCAAAGTCTAAAGAATATCAACTTCCTACTATGGAAGCCAATTGAAAGACGCAATAAAAAGAGCAAAACATAAAACCGAAAAGAAACCAAACTAAAATGTACACTGAAAATAGTGAAACAAGATGTTCTTAAGCATCAGAAACTTGGAGTTTGCATCACACAAGATGTCGGAAGGGGAATCCAAGTAAGATCATCACTTGCAATCATCAGAACAACATTTTAAGAGCAAAGCACACATATAATGCTTACAGCAAAAGTTTTTAACGCAAATTTGAGAGAGTAACAGACATTCATTGTGTAAGACGCAAACCTGATCTGGTTGAGCAACATCAGAGAAGATAACATCAACCATGCCAACAAGCATTCTGTATTTAGCAGGATGTCTAGCATCTTCAATGATTGGAATAACATTGGTTCTCTTCTTTGCCATGTTAACCAAATCTCTACCACTTCTGTGAGAAAACTCAACAGCGTAAACACATCCCTCCTACAAAATCACAAAGCCAACATTATAAGCAATAATATAACACATCTAACATGTAACAACAGCAGGCATAAAGGCTAAGTTTTGCTTACAGGTCCAACAAGATCAGACACATGGGAGACTGTGGTTCCAGAAGCAGCACCAAGGTATAGAACTTTAGCACCAGGTTTCTACATTGAAACAGAAAGAATCAATATCTGAACAATTCTCACAAACAGCAGAATCAATAAAATTCACACAAGAATGCAACTTACGATCCAAATGTTATCAACACCACCGAGAATAGCAGCGGCCAACTTAGAACGGAAAGGATTCCACACCCTGTATTCAACCTTAGTTCCATCTTCATTCTGTAGATTCAATCACAAACAAATTAAGAATTTCATTTATTGAGGGAGACAAACAAACATCAAATCAATCAATCCTCTATTATACCTGAACAGAGATTCTCTTCTCGTTGTAAACAGCTTCACCAGGAACCAAGTTCTTAGTGACAAGGGCATCTTCTTTACCCTTTGCAATGAACACTCCTGCGTGTCTGTGAGGCTCCACAATAACTTTGCTGCCTCCCTTCATTCCTCCACGACCTCCGGGTCCTCCTCTGCCGCGTCCACCACGGTCTCCTCTACCTCCGCGCATGCCCCTACCACCGCGTCCACCACGATCTCCGAAACCTCTGCCTCCTCCTCCTCTACCTCTACCTCCTGAAGCACCACGTCCCCCACTGAATCCACCGCCACCACGTCCACCACTGAACCCACCGCCACCACGTCCTGAACATAAAACAACATTAAAGCAGAGACTCAATATTCTCCTTAAACTAAACCTACATCCGAAGCAAATAGCGAATACCCAATACATGTCTAAGCTAAAAGGAACAACCGTAATACTCAGTTCAGCTATATACAAAGAGTCCAGACAAAAAAGAAAAAAGAACTAGCGGCTAGGGTTCTTACCACCAGTTAGAGGAGGTCTCATCTTTGCTTAAGAATAAAGAGACTGCGAATAGCGAGAGAAGTTTCAAGTTGAGTTAATGACGACGAATGGCTACGAAGCTGCGCCTGATAGTGTTTTTATACAAGTGCTTCTAGGGTTTAGAGGGTTTAGATATTGCCTTTTTATTATTATTGTTATTTACGCATATACCCTTACACTTTGTTTGGGCCTTAATCTCATTACATGGGCCTTGATATGAGCAGCTCCACATACGGTTTTAGAGGGTTTACAAGCTGCCTTGTTCATTATTTTTGTTATTTACATATAGATCCTCATACTATGTTTTTTTGTGCGAAAATTCTAACCCCAGTTCGAACCTCTCTCTTACTAAATAGTTGGGCCTTAATCTCCTAATTTGGGCTTTAATATAAAGCAGCTTGACTAAACTACAAAAAAATGTGTTTCTTTTGTAATGGGTTTGGTCCACTATAACAATACAAAATGACTTAAATTTTAAGATCCTCATGCTATTCCAAAGTTCCAACATACTCAAAACTAAATTCCCAAATATTTCAAAAAAAATAATAATAAATACTCGAAAAAATTCATATGTCACAATATTAGAACACTAGTGTTATAGGGTAACACAATATGACATTAATCAATAAATAAGTGAGATAGTGAAACACGGAAATGGATAAAATGAGAATGAAAGAAATAAATGAAAGAGGAAGTGGTGCATGTGGGATGTTGGGGAAACTTTTTAAAATAGGGTCCATTCCATTTCTCCCCCATACCTTTTTATTCGAGTCCTCTCCCTACCAATCATTATAACTTTCCTCAACTTCTAAATTATTATATAAACTCTTTTTTCTTCTATTTGTCAAATTAATATAATGGTCACGCTTGTGTCCAATAGTATTTCAATACTATTAAAACAGGAAGGTTTGCCATGGTACATAAATGTTGTTCCCAGAATTTGCCCTTGATATTATTAAGATTTGTAACCTTCATTAAGGGTAATTAGAGAATATAACATTATCTCTACAATCCATGTTTCCAAACAAGACAATTATTAAACATGTAGCCAAACAACCAAAATCATATATATGTAATGGAGTAGCTAGTTCGATTATAAATTTTCTATAAAAAAATTCGCATATAGTAAATAATTTCAGCTGATATATTTTAAAATTAATAAAATATTAAAATGTCATAGGCTCAAATTATGTTAAATAGTTTTTTATTTGTGTGAAGATTCCATATTGATTATTCCACATTTCCACTTATATTTGACACTTTTTATCATGTTCAATGTCTACTTGATAACCATGTGACTACTGCTAGTGGATGTAAAATTTTGTCAATAATGTACTATTTATAGTTTATGTTTCTTTATATATATACGATGTATCTATAATCTGTGTACATATCCATTTGGTATTTACACGTAGCGAGACTTTCATAGTTCAAATATTCGATCCATTACTAGTGCCAGAGATGAGTTGACTTGTTGATTAACTGGACCAGGTATCTTTTTTATGATTTCATTTTTCTAAAGCGTAATTGATTAAACATACTACAACTCAAACAAACCGGCTCGGCTACGCTAGCATCCAAAGGAACGTACGGTTCAGCCCATCTCGTCGCCAAGTACGGCCCAATCCGCACGAGCTCGACAAGCGGTCAACGGCCTGTAAAAAGTACGACCGTATTTTACTATAAATAGGAGTCGTCACTATACATTAATGTAATTTTTTTGGGATTTGTGCACTTCTAACTACTTTCTCTCTCTAGAGTCAATTTCCCGAATTGTAAACCGAGCACGTCTTTCGACCTGCTCGGGAATCTGAATACCAACTACGCTCGTCCCGAGAATTTTACTCTCGACAAAGAACCCCGAACACAATCTTCTCCTCTTTTCACCCCGAGTACTGTTTTACTCTTGCTTATCTCTGAATCTAGTCGGTTCTCTCTCAAGAACAACTTAGTTCCTTCGGACCGAACACGTCAACTCTCTAGCAAGACGCGCATCCCGACTTCGTGACCACCTCGGTTATCACAATTGCCGCCGTCTGTGGGGAAATAAGTTTTTCTTCACTAACGGACAGATTCAGCGATGACAGGAGCTCCATCGAACAAGGATTACGTCCACATCGAAGACATCACAAGCTCGGAAATAGCCTCCCGAGCAAGAGGCCAACCCCAGCACGTTTCTCACGTTTCTCAAGTGAAATGAAAGCGAGTTAGTTATAGTGGGACGACAGACTAGGCACGTAACACGTATCCATAACTTTACCTTTAAAAGGGTCATTTCCCTTTATATGATCTCACCCGCCAAGTTATTTTAACATATAGAAAAAGCACTCGAGCCGACCATATTGTAATGGATTAGTAAATTTATACATATATTTGATTTGGCAAATTATTGTATAACTAATGAAATCTTTGATTTTACAGTAGTTTTGAATGAACCGGTTGAAGCAGTACGACTTCTAGACTGTTTAGCTTCAGACGTGTCTCCTTATTCATCTTCTGTATTCGTATATATGTTATATTCACTCGCAAAAGCTTCTGATAAGTTAATGAGAGTAGAGACACAAAAGTGTTTAGGAAGAATTATATTAAACTCTCATAAGAATAAAGTACAATAGGCATAGACTTATATAGTAGTAGAATTAACATAATTCCTAAACTAGGAATATAATATATTAGAGATAATGGTAAATTTCCTCTTTTTGGATATTCATCTTGATCCTTCCAGATTCTTCTCAATCTTTCTTGATACGGTCGATCTTATCTCGATCTCCCAATACCCTCCCGCAAGCTCATACGTGGTAACACGTATGAGATTGGACAATCATCAAAATATCGGTTTTATACCCGGTTTTCGGGTCATCTTCACGGCTTTATACTCGGCCATCGAGTCATCTTCGCGGCGTTATACTCGGCCGTCGAGTCATCTTCGCGGCGTTATACTCGGCCGTCGAGTCATCTTCAACGTTTATACCCGATCGTAGGGTTCTTTAAATAAGGGACAAAATTCGCGATTGCGTTGTCCAGAGATAATTCGCGATTGCGAAGTAGAAAAATAATTCACGAGGGTGAGAAGTCGAACTAAAAAGATGTTACTCACGAGGGTGAGAAATCGAATAAAAATTTCTGTTTTCGTAAATGAAAAATCAGAAACTCATCTTGATAGGCATTAGCTTGATTAAAGGCAACGGTTTAACACCAAAAATTGCCTCGAACAATAGCTTGTACGCTTGAGTAAAATATTGAATCCAACTTGGACTTGTATTTTCTCTTGAAAGCCACAGATGCTCATAAAAGAAGAAGACAGTCGCTTGACTTTTCTTCACGGACATGAGCTTTTTTTTTTTTTTTTTTAAACGATCAAAAACAAAAACATCGAGTAGTAGTAGTAGGTAAACTTGTTTTTTTTTTTTTTAAGAACACAAACGATTGCTCAAACAAGAAAGAGCAGCAATTTTTTTTTTTTTTTTTGAAAACGAAAAAAATCGAAAATAAAAGTAGAAGCATTAGTTTTGATCCCGAAGAATCACCTGCTCTGATACCATGATAAGTTGATGAGAGTAGAGACACAAAAGTGTTTAGGAAGAATTATATTAAACTCTCATAAAAATAAAGTACAATAGGCATAGACTTATATAGTAGTAGAATTAACATAATTCCTAAACTAGGAATATAATATATTAGAGATAATGTTAAATTTTCTCTTTTTGGATATTCATCTTGATCCTTCCAGATTCTTCTCAATCTTTCTTAATACGGTCGATCTTATTTCGATCTCCCAATAGCTTCAATATTTGAAGTGTAAGAACATTTATTCTAGTTCCATGATTGATCAGTATATATTTATTTATTTGCATAACTGTTTTAATAGTGTGAACTTTTAGGGGTCACCCTCCTTATTCTTCTTCTATCTCTTTTTCTTCTAAAATTGTGTAATTCGGACATTAATTCTATCTATAATCTTTGTTTGTAGTAGTATATTTTTAGATATTTCGATTTAAAAGTATTTTTATCCCAAAAAAAAAAATAAACCTGAAACCCAATAAAAATCAACATTTTCTATTACTAGTAGACAACAACACTTTCAATTAAAAAAAAATGGAGTGATTGCATCCTGCAACTGATTTTAAATTTTTCTTTGTTTTGAACTTTTATAGATTATGACGTTACACAAAACGATGGATGGCGCCAGCTTCCACGAGATCGCGGGAAGAATCGGCCCGTGAACGTAAGCTTATATAAACTTACGTAAAGAAGAAAAATCCAGAGACATCAATTTAGGTGTATATATATTTAGATGTCATTTGCTTTGGTGTTTATTTGATGGGAAATAATATTTAACTTTATGAATATTAATTTGTTGGCAAAATAAATAATAATAATTTGTTGGCTTGCTTGCATGCATAAGCAAAAGATTTTCTTGTATATGTCAAAATACGTTTCATATTAGTTTAATCATTGTATGAGGTCGTGACTCGGTATAATCTAAAAACTAACAATCGGATTGGTATGTTTATAATAAAAACCATCTCAATTATTTGTATAAGATCTACTTTTCTAGCTTTATGTTCCAATATCGTTTTATGCTTTCGTGTAATTGTATAAGATCAACAAAAACAATATGCAAAAGAAATTGTCAGAATGGGTGCGAAGAAAAATTATATGATTAGAATAAAAATCAGACCTAATTGAGCACAATGGCTCTGTGGTGTTTTTTAGTATATGACGAATATATATAGCTTGCGTGTGAGCTTAAAATCAGTGTCAAAAACCACATATATAATGCTTTCACTGATTTGTATATATACAAATCAATACTATTAAAACAGGAAGGTTTGCCATGGTACATAAATGTTGTTCCCAGAATTTGCCCTTGATATTATTAAGATTTGTAACCTTCATTAAGGGTAATTAGGGAATATAACATTATCTCTACAATCCATGTTTCCAAACAAGACAATTATTAAACATGTAGCCAAACAACCAAAATCTAATGGGTCCCACTTTTCTAATTAATTAAAATCAAAACAAATTAATTAATAAATATAATAAATAATTTATACATCAACTATTATATATAAATTAAGATTCTCTAATTTATGATTTAATTCAAAATATATTTATAATATATTTTAATATCTTTTTATTTTGTTTCATATATATATATATATATATATACATATATTACGATTGATGTTTTTACGATTGTACTTTTTAGCAAGTTTTTCCATCAAACTGAAAAAAATTTTAATTAATTAAACGGATTGAAAAATTAATTAGCCAATCTCGATTATAAATTTTCTATAAAAAAATTCGCATATAGTAAATAATTTCAGCTGATATATTTTAAAATTAATAAAATATTAAAATGATTTCATACTTATATTATTCAAACATTTGAAGCGTCAAATTATGCTTTATGTTTGAATGAAGTTTTTAACGGATAGTTCCATCAAATTTGCAAATTATATATACGACTACAACATGTATTTTATAAAATAATATTTTAGATAAATAAAATAACAATTAAACATATATCACATAACTTTTACAATAGTTGTTTTCACATATATATATATATTTTTTCCAAATTATGATCGTACGATACAACACAGATTAAAATATATAATGCGAAATCCTTATTTTAATCTCTTAATCCTTACGATATATCTCCTCCAAATAATACATAATTCATTTTAAAAAAAAACTAAATTGCTAACTCACTGTTTATAATGTTGGTTAAACAATTATAATCAAAATTAGATTACATAATTAAAAATCTAAATTACTATTAACAAAATGAATAAAAAGTAAAATTTGTAAAAAAAATTAAACCCGCACTTTCTAAGTGCGGGTCAAAATCTAGTATATATGTAATGGAGTAGCTAGTTAGGTCATAGGCTCGAAATATTTTTATTTGTGTGAAGATTCCATATTGATTATTCCACATTTCCACTTATATTTGACACTTTTTATCATGTTCAATGTCTACTTGATAACCATGTGACTACTGCTAGTGGATGTAAAATTTTGTCAATAATGAACTATTTATAGTTTATGTTTCTTTATATATATACGATGTATCTATAATCTGTGTACATATCCATTTGGTATTTACACGTAGCGAGACTTTCGTAGTTCAAATATTCGATCCATTACTAGTGCCAGAGATGAGTTGACTTGTTGATTAACTGGACCAGGTATCTTTTTTATGATTTCATTTTTCTAAAGCGTAATTGATTAAACATACTACTACTATGTTATATATGGGTTTAGCACCCCATCCATTTAGAAGGCCCAATACTTATTCCCTGAACGAAGGCCGGCCCAACAGAAGCAAAACGGCCCAACAAGCAATAAGGGCCCGGATACAGACGCCCGAACCAAGCCCATCACTATCGGCTCGGCTCGGCTCAGCTCAACTCAAACAAACCGGCTCGGCTACGCTAGCATCCAAAGGAACGTACGGTTCAGCCCATCTCGTCGCCAAGTACGGCCCAATCCGCACGAACTCGACAAGCGGTCAACGGCCTGTAAAAAGTACGACCGTATTTTACTATAAATAGGAGTCGTCACTATACATTAATGTAATTTTTTTGGGATTTGTGCACTTCTAACTACTTTCTCTCTCTAGAGTCAATTTCCCGAATTGTAAACCGAGCACGTCTTTCGACCTGCTCGGGAATCTGAATACCAACTACGCTCGTCCCGAGAATTTTACTCTCGACAAAGAACCCCGAACACAATCTTCTCCTCTTTTCACCCCGAGTACTGTTTTACTCTTGCTTATCTCTGAATCTAGTCGGTTCTCTCTCAAGAACAACTTAGTTCCTTCGGACCGAACACGTCAACTCTCTAGCAAGACGCGCATCCCGACTTCGTGACCACCTCGGTTATCACAATTGCCGCCGTCTGTGGGGAAATAAGTTTTTCTTCACTAACGGACAGATTCAGCGATGACAGGAGCTCCATCGAACAAGGATTACGTCCACATCGAAGACATCACAAGCTCGGAAATAGCCTCCCGAGCAAGAGGCCAACCCCAGCACGTTTCTCAGGTTGCAGATCCAATCATTCAGCCGGCCGGCGCCGAGCAGCAACCTCTAAATACCGAACGACCACAACAAGCCGCGGAAACTCAGACAAACGAGCAGGACATATCCACCTTGCTCAAAACTCTCATGACTCAAATAGCCGAACTCTCTCAGGGAAGCAACGCACGCTTCGATCAGCTCGCCACGGCACATGCAGTATGCCAAGGGCAAATCAACGATCTACGAATGACAAGTCAACAAGGATCCGTCCCCCGAACTCATCTTCACCGAGCGTTATTTGAAGAAACGCCACCTCCAAATCCGAGAAACCGAACGGTAACGCAGCAGCAGACCGAGGACGAACAACCTCCCAACACGGATATCCCGAGTAGCTCAGCACCCGACGCACACAGAGACATCGAAATTGAAGACATAAAGCTAATGTTGAAAAATATGACGTCCAAAGTCCATCAAGCAATCAGCTCGGCCCCCGAGATCGACCGTGTACTGGAAGAAACTCAGAACACTCCGTTCACTCGCCGCCTCATGGACGTCCAGTTTGAGCATCCTATCTCTGCGGTCAAAATCAAGATGACGACCTACGACGGTAAATCCGACCCAAGGCAGTTTCTGACGGCATTCCGCATTGCAATGGGGAGGACAAAATTCAGTGTTGGGGAACGTGACGCAGGCTATTGCCAACTGTTCGTCGAGCATTTGACCGGCTCGGCCCTGGATTGGTTCTCCCGCTTGGAACCGAACTCGATCGACGGATACAACGACTTAACGCACGCCTTTCTCAAACATTACTCGATGTATATCCAGGAGGAGGTATCAAACGCCGACCTATGGGCTATCTCCCAAGGACCGAGGGAAAGCCTCCGATCGTACATCACCCGCTTCAAAAACGTTTTGGCCAAAATCACGATCACCGACAGCGAAGGTCTACCCGCACACCGAAACGGCCTCTGGTACGAATCAAGCTTCCGAGAAGAACTGAAGAAAAATAGACCAAGCTCGCTTGAGGACGCCCTCCACCGAGCATCGATCTTCGTCGAACTCGAGGAAGAAAAAGAAACCCTAGCCAAGAAGTTTGGACCCAAGAATTCGACTTCGAAAGACAAAACCGAAAAGAGTACCGAGCAATACGAGCCTCGGCAACACTACGATCAGGATTACAAAAAAATCAAGGAAGAAGAAACCGCGAGAAGAGGGAAATCGTCGTATTACGTCAGCGATCAGTTGCAGGGACAACGGCAGGACGAGGAACGTCCCCATCAGGATCAACGACAAACTCATCCCGACCGCTCTCAAAATCATCAGCAGGAACGACCCACGCATGGATACCAAGGTCAAAATCAAGGTAAGCCATGGAACAAGTTCATCCGAGGAGCCGATAAAAACAAGTTATTCTGCGAATATCATCAGCGAGCGGGTCATAGCACCGAGGAATGCAGAAACCTTCAAGCCCTCCTCTTCGCCGATTACCAAAAAGACGGGAAGAAACTAGTGCTGGATCGCAACAAACCTCACCCGAAGCAAATCAACCAGGTCACGCAACCAAAGAACGAGGCCGAGCGCTTCAGGATCGTCCAGGAAGAGCGAAGGAAACAGGTTGCCTTAGACGAGGAGACCGAACAAATAAACGCAGCGGCAGCCGCGGATAAAAGAGCTCGCGACGAAGAAGAGGAAGACGGAGCACGTCCAAGGAGACGAATAAACATGATTATGGGAGGACTGCCTATGGTCAACGATTCAGTTCGATCGATAAAAGAATACGAACGGAGGGCCACGGCCGCCCAGCACTACCGACGAAACGCCACTGACGAGCTCAGAATCGGTGAGGAAGTGAGTTTCACCGAACAGGATGCCGAAGGAGTGGACCGACCGCATAACGACCCGCTCGTCGTCGCCATGCGAATCGGCGACTGCGAGGTAGAAAAAATTCTGATCGACACCGGCAGCTCGGTCGACCTAATTTTTAGAGAAACACTACAACGTATGGAGCTCAGCGACTACCGTATCAAACCGTCGACGAGACCACTAACCGGCTTCTCGGGAGACTCGATCAACACAATCGGAACAATCAAACTTCCAGTCTACGTCGGCAGAATCACCAAGTTGATCAAATTCGTAGTCGTCGACCGACCAGCTATCTACAACGTCATCCTCGGCACGCCTTGGATTCACGAAATGAGGGCGGTCCCATCCACGTTTCATCAATGTGTCAAGTTCCCAACCCCATTCGGCGTGTATACACTACGAGGAGATCAGAGGATATCCCGCACATGCTTCCGTATCGAGCACAAAATGCGCCATAAATCGCAAGCATACCTAGTCGCAGAGCCTCGAATCGAGCTGCCACCTCCCAATCGCCCGCAGAAGGACGCGATAGTACAAATCAATATCGACATTCGCGATCCCGAACGCTGCGTCGGAATAGGAGCCGACCTCCGAGCTGACCTACGAGACACGCTGATAGAATTCCTGCAGGAAAATGCCACAACCTTCGCCTGGACGACGACTGAGATGACTGGAGTCGACCCGACCATCGCATGTCACGAACTGCACGTCGATCCGATCTTTAAACCAGTCAAACAGAAAAGACGAAAGCTCGGCCCGAACGCGCCAAAGCTGTCAACGACGAAGTAGATCGACTTTCAAAGGCAGGTTCGATCACCGAGGTAAAATATCCGGACTGGTTGGTAAATCCCGTCGTAGTGAAAAAGAAGAATGGTAAATGGAGAGTATGCGTAGATTTCACCGACCTCAACAAGGCGTGCCCAAAGGATAGCTTCCCGCTTCCGCACATTGATCGACTCGTAGAACCGACCACCGGCCACGAGCTGCTATCGTTCATGGACGCCTTCGCAGGGTATAATCAGATTATGATGCACCCAGACGACCGAGAAAAGACTTCCTTCATCACTGACCGCGGCACATATTGTTACAAGGTTATGCCCTTCGGGCTCAAGAATGCAGGAGCAACTTACCAGCGCCTCGTAAACCGAATGTTCGCCGACCAGCTCGGCAACACAATGGAAGTTTATATTGACGATATGCTCGTCAAATCCACTTTAGCCGACGACCACATCAGTCACCTCACAACGTGTTTCGCGAGCCTGAACAAGTACGGAATGAAATTAAATCCAGCAAAATGCACTTTCGCGGTCACATCGGGAGAGTTCCTCGGTTACAACGTCATAAAGAGGGGCATCGAAGCAAATCCGAAGAAAATAACGGCGATCACCGAGCTCCCATATCCAAGGAACACCAGAGAAGTCCAACGACTAACCGGCCGTGTCGCAGCCCTGAATAGATTCATTTCCCGATCAACGGACAAGTGTCTACCTTTCTACAATCTTCTTCGTGGGAACAAGAAATTCGAGTGGGACGCTAAGTGCGAGGACGCGTTTCAACAGCTAAAGACCTACCTCTCCACCCCACCAATTCTGGCCAAACCCGAGGAAGGAGAAACGTTGTACTTGTACATCTCTGTGTCAACCTCGGCAGTCAGCAGTGTGCTCGTCCGCGACGATCGAGGTGACCAAAGACCCATTTTCTACACAAGTAAAATCTTCGACGACGCGGAAACACGCTACAACACACTCGAGAAGCTCGCGTTAGCAGTCGTCGTCTCAGCTCGGAAGCTCCGCCCTTATTTTCAATCACATTCGGTGGTCGTACTCACGAACCAACCAATCAGAACAATCCTGCATAGTCTGAGCCAGTCAGGAAGAATTGTTAAATGGGCGGTAGAACTAAGCGAGTACGACATCGAATACAAACCCCGAACCAGCGCAAAGGCCCAAGTCCTGGCTGACTTCCTCATCGAGCTACCACCCGAACTCACTTTCAACGAAGCTTTGCCTCCAAAGGAGAAATGGATTCTGTTCGTAGACGGTTCCTCATCAAGAAACGGTTCGGGCGTAGGAGTCAAATTGACATCCCCGACCGGCGAGCTAATCGAACAATCCTTCCGCCTATGATTTCCAGCTTCAAACAACAAAGCCGAATACGAAGCACTCCTCGCTGGCCTACGACTAGCCGAAGTGGTAGGCGCAAAGCAAGTAGATGCGTTCGCCGACTCGCAGCTGGTCGTAAACCAATTCAACGGGGAATACGAAGCAAAAAACGAGCGCATGGATGCATACTTAAAACTCGTCTAGGAAATCACCGGACGGATCGGGTCGGTCACGTTAACCAAGATCCCTAGAAGCGACAACTCCTCTGCCGACGCACTGGCCACCCTAGCATCGACTTCGGACCCCGATCTTCGTCGAATCATTCCAGTCGAATGCATAGCTCGACCAAGCATCGCACCGAACGAAGATGTACTTCTCATTACCGAGGAAGACGAAGGATTGGACGATGCTCATAGAAGCAACAAGGAGGTAATTAAGGATACCGATCCCGAACATGCTACTACCATCGACTGGAGAGACGAAATCAAGAACTATATACTAACGGGGAAGGTCCCCGAGGATCGTTGGGCAGCTCGCCGTTTAAAAGTTCGCTGCGCTCGGTACGTAATAATGAAGGACGAACTATTCCGTTGGAGCGCATCCAAGGCACTATTGCGATGCATAAACGGGCAGGAGATCAAATGGGCCACCGAGCAAACTCACGAAGGAGCAGGCGGAAATCACACAAGCGGCCGAGCATTGGCCGCAAAGATAAAGCGACACGGTCACTTCTGGCCAACCATGATCGCTGACTGCGAGAGTTATGTCGCCCGATGCGAGAAATGTCAGAGGCACGCCCCAAGCATACACCAGCCAGCCGAGCTCCTCACCACCGCAGCCACACCCTACCCATTCATGCGATGGGCGATGGACATTGTCGGACCTCTCCCGGCCTCGCATCAAAAGAAGTTCATCCTAATAATGACCGATTACTTCACCAAGTGGGTCGAAGCCGAATCCTACTCGGAAATCAAAAACCTCGACGTTCAGAAGTTTGTTTGGAAGTACATAATCTGCCGTCACGGTGTTCCCTACGAGATCGTAACCGACAATGGTTCCCAGTTTATCTCCAATCTGTTCGAAGGATTCTGTGCGAGGTGGAAGATACGTCTGAGCAAATCAACACCTAGGTACCCACAAGGTAATGGTCAGGCCGAGGCGACCAACAAAACGATCATCGACGGTCTGAAAAAGCGAATGGAAAGTAAGAAAGGCCTCTGGGCCGACGAGCTCGATGGCGTCCTCTGGTCTCATCGGACCACCCCGAGAACATCAACCGGCCAGACACCTTTTTCACTCTCTCACGGAATGGAGGCAATGTCCCCAGCCGAGATGTGTGTCCCGACAATACGCCTGAGTATCGCGCCCGAGCACGAAGACCTTAACAACAACATGATCATCGACTGCCTTGATCAAGCAGAGGAACTACGAGACCGAGCGCTCCTACGTCTCCAGAACTATCAGCAGCAAATCACGAGACACTACATCAAGAAGGTCAAAGGACGCCGCTTCGTGGAAGGCGACCTCGTTCTCCGGAAAGTGTTCGAAAACACACGGGAATACCGAGCAGGGAAACTCGGCGCAAACTGGGAAGGTCCGTACATCGTTTCAAAGATAGTAAAACCCGGGGTTTACGAGCTCGTAACGATGAAGGGAGAAGCCATTCCACGCTCTTGGAACGCAAACAAACTCAAAAGGTACTACTACTAGGCCGAGCATCTCTCGCTCACAAAAAAGCCGAGCATCGCGCTCAAAAAAAAAAAAAAAAAAAAAAAAAAACGAGCATCTCTCGCTCACAAAAACCGAGCTCGCTATACACGAGCTCGAGTAATATGTAAAGTGAACTACGATCGGATTGATCCCCTTTCGGGGTACGTAGGCAACCTCTCACGAGGCTCAGCTATATCAATAATAAAATTTTATTAAGTTAAATTTTGTTTCAACCACACCGAACAGATCGACATCCTGGCCAGATGCTCGATACATTGTAAGCCGGGCCAAGTTCCCGCACAAGGCTGATCGACAGTAAATAAGCCGAGCATAGCCCTCGCATACCGTCCCGGTCAGACCTTAGGGGTAAGCCGAGCATTTACTCGCACCCGACCTGTGGTACAACGAGCATAGTCTCGAACCCCACAACTAAGTAAGCCGGGCTCAGCTCCCGCACAAGGACGACTGACAGAAAAAATAAGCCAAACACAGTTTCGCATAACTGTCCTGGTCGGTCCTACGGGATAAGCCGAGCATCGTTGCTCGCTCCTTGCTGAAACTCGCATATCTAACCCAAACCGAACACCTTCTTTCGTTGTTTATTCCGACTTGGGCATATATATAAAAAAATAAAGAAAGAGCGAGGAAAAACAAAATTCATTTAAAAGTGCTCAAAGGCACAAGTCCGATTACAAACAGGCATTACAAAAAGGGGGGAGAAAGAAAACAAAATTCACAAGGAGAAAATCTAGGAAGCCTCGGGAGCTCGATCTTCAGCCGTATCCTCGTCTTCACCCCCGGTAATCCCAACCGCCCGAAGATTGTCCACCACCGAGGATGCCACGAGCGCACGATTCGAGACAGGCTGATCTAAAACAGGCTTCAAAGAAGCCCCATCGGCCCGACCTGGACTACCTGGTGGAGTCATAGTAAAGTCCTCGTCAGCCAAGTCGGTGAACTGGATCGAGACGAGTTGTTCCTTGAAACGATCGAAATCGGAATGAGCCTTGGCTATCCTATCCGCGGGAACTGCAAAACCTTCCTTGACGAGCGTCTCCAGCATTGACGCAACAGCAGCAGCTTGGTTCATCAGTATCTGAGTTCTTCTCCCGAGCTCTTTCTCTTCATTGGCTTTCCTGATTTTGGATAGCCGAGCATGTGCCTTATCAGAAACTCGCTCCCTCTCTTTCTGAACTTCGCGCGCACAGGAAGATTTGAGCCGAGCGCATTTGGATTCGAGCTTACTCTGCAGATCAGACACTCGAACAGTCAGCTCGTCAGCTTCGGCCCGAGCATTCGAACAATCGGCCAGACACTGCCTGTTCTCGACATCCAACCGAGTATTCTCGGTGGAAAGCTCAGCAACCTTCTTCTCCAGAGCCGACACCTTCTCCTCCTCGACCTTAAGAGACGAACGAAGTGCCTCTGCAGCAGGCGCCACTTCGCGGAACCCTTCTATCTCGGAAATATACCTTTCGGCTTTACCGAGCTCCCTCTTCAGACTGCAGATCGCCCTCTCAAGATCGAACTCTCTCTGCTCGTACTCGTCACAAAGCAGATTATAATTGGCAAAACCCTGGAACAGAAAAGAAGTCAAAATCGAATGCTATCAGATAATCCAAAAAAAAAAGAGGAAAGAGAAAAAGAGAACACACCCGAACGAAATCCTTGGCCACTGCCTTTTTACGGTCGGAGAAGTGCGTGTGCGTAACGGCCTCGGAGGACTATCTCTCACCAGCCGAAGTAAATCTGCGCAAGCCTCCCCATCGCGAAAGAGCGGCTTCGAACCTTCATACCTCACAGAAAAGCCATAATCCGTGAGCGCGCCCTCACCAGGACCACCAAGAAAAGTGAGTCTGGCGATCTCATCCAGGTCGGGAATATCGCGTTCGTTTCGAGAACCAGAATCTTCGTTCCCCTCCCGACCATCCGTTTCACCTCGATCAGCGACCTGATCATCACCCGGACATTCCAGAGGAGCAGCCTCATCGATATTCGGATCCTCAGCATTCCCAACCTGAGTATCCGCGACCTCAGGAAGAATGGCCAGATCCATCCTACCACCATCAGCGCGCTCAATGGCATCAACCATTTGGTCCTCGGTAGCAACAGTCTTCTTTTTCTTCTTTCTCCTCACTAGAGAAGGAACATCGGCGGCCTCCTCGGTTTCACGACCATCTTCAGGAACAAGGGTCTCGGGCTCAGCAGCAGCCGTTTCTTCGGGTCGCGACCTCTTCTTCTTCTTTCTCTTTTTCTTCTGAGCCTCGACCGCCTCAACCGCCTCGCACACCTGACGAAACAAATCTCGGTGAAATTCGTTCACGAAAACCATTCCACGGGGTACCTCCCCAACCCAAGGCGAGAATGGTCGGTTCGGATCCAGAGGGACAGGATTTACCTGTGGTTCAGAAGGGTTAGCCTGTTCCACGACCAGGTTTCCTTGCGGAGTAGCAAGATTCTCCTCGACGTAATTTACAACTTCAAGATCCATTCGGCCCATCTCTTTCCTCCGGCTCTTCTTCGGGACAACTGCAACGAGGGGTCTGTTGTTATACTCGGCTAGGGACTCAACCGAACGAAGATGACAACCTGCAAAGTATATATACATATTAAAGGAGCCCGAGCAAAAAAAAAGGGGGGGAAGAGAAGAAAAAGCAACGGAGAATACCTTCGTCTAAACACTCTATAGCTCGCTTGACCTGACTGGCGTGAACGTCCGGCCACTTTTGAATACTCCGAGCAACAAGCCTATGAAGTTTCGTTAAAAAACTGTCCGGTGCTGGGAGATCAAAAGAATGACGGTCTGCAAGAAGAAAAAAACGAGGATAAGTTAGTCTATTTAGAGAAACGAGCAAAGCAAAGCGTTTACCATGGAGATGATTCCAAAGAACTCTGTACGGCCTTTCCGGGTCAGGAACCGAGGCCGAATTGACCCGAACATAGAAGTAGCGGTCCTGCCAATCGTCGACTTTCGACGGCTTCCCGATGACAACTTTCTCCCCGAAACGGGTCCTCATACAAACATACCGGGTCCCGACGGTCGTAGGGTTCGTCGAAATCGTTGTGATCTCCTCGAAGAACCGAAGAGGCATCTCCACTCCACACTCGGAGGCCAGAATCATAGAGCCGACCATGTTCTGTACAGCAGCCGGACACAGCTGGGACTTGGCGATCCTCCTTTCTTCACAATACGCCACGAGCAGCCTCGGCAAAGGAAACCTTAGATGGATATCCTTGAACCAAAAGTCGTACAAGCATATCCATCCTTCCGGACAGTTCCAAGGCCTCTCGTGTGGCTCGGGTTTACGAAGCTCGAGACGATCAACGCCCCTAGCCATCCTTCTGGACGCGACTTCTTTTCCAAGCCATCCGCAGCCCGTCGCTGAGTTTTCCGAGTTTTCTTGGACCTGCTCGGCTCCAACACCATTCTGTCGCACCGAGCCTGGTCAACTATGGCTACTGCTTCCACCTTTACCGGACGAGAACCCAGATTCTGAACCGGCGGGAGGAGCCAAGGCCGAGCACCGTCGTCCTCCGAGTCTATCAAATACGGCACCCGGAAGCTCTGCACGCTACCCGAAGCAGAAGGAGCCCGAGCTCGACTATCCTCGGGATTTCGGGAAATTATCTCTGTTCGCTCCGAGCCAGATGAAGAACACTGCTCTGCGACCGACGAGCTAGGTTGTGCAGAGTTGCCCTCGGACAACCTTACCGAATAAAGATCCCGACCCGAGGATGACGCTGAGCTGGAGTCAATTCTCATGACTTACGACTAATACAACAACAAGCTAGAGAGAGAAAATAAAATCTAGAGAGAAGGGAGAGCGGAGTACCTGCGAAAGGAGAGAAATGAAATCGAAGAAGAGCAGAGCGCGATATATATAAGCAGGCGGGGGAATTTCGAGACAAGCGCAATGATGACCCCTACGCAACCCTCCAGCTTCCCGCGTTCATAGTTGTCATCATTACAAAGGTGCGACTCTTCAGTATCCAGCTGCTTCCCAAGAAACCTTTCGAGTTACCCGAGAAAGAAGCAACAAAGCAAGCGAATTCAACTGACCGGCCAGGCCTACACCGAATAAGTATCAGCCCAACTAAAAACTGACCAAATCCGCCGACTTCAAGCACCACGAAGATCGACGAACTGGGGGGGGGGCTTACTGTTATATATGGGTTTAGCACCCCATCCATTTAGAAGGCCCAATACTTATTCCCTGAACGAAGGCCGGCCCAACAGAAGCAAAACGGCCCAACAAGCAATAAGGGCCCGGATACAGACGCCCGAACCAAGCCCATCACTATCGGCTCGGCTCGGCTCAGCTCAACTCAAACAAACCGGCTCGGCTACGCTAGCATCCAAAGGAACGTACGGTTCAGCCCATCTCGTCGCCAAGTACGGCCCAATCCGCACGAGCTCGACAAGCGGTCAACGGCCTGTAAAAAGTACGACCGTATTTTACTATAAATAGGAGTCGTCACTGTACATTAATGTAACTTTTTTGGGATTTGTGCACTTCTAACTACTTTCTCTCTCTAGAGTCAATTTCCCGAATTGTAAACCGAGCACGTCTTTCGACCTGCTCGGGAATCTGAATACCAACTACCCTCGTCCCGAGCATTTTATTCTCGACAAAGAACCCCGAACACAATCTTCTCCTCTTTTCACCCCGAGTACTGTTTTACTCTTGCTTATCTCTGAATCTAGTCGGTTCTCTCTCAAGAACAACTTAGTTCCTTCGGACCGAACACGTCAACTCTCTAGCAAGACGCGCATCCCGACTTCGTGACCACCTCGGTTATCACATACTACTACTACACCATCAATATATTGTTGACTCTGATTTGAATTTAGGTTACATATAGATTCATCATTTGCGATCCCATTATTTATTAATAATATGCTGAAACTGTAAAAACTCATAATTTGTTGTGTGTATAATGGTTTATATATTGTAATGCAATTGTTGTCGTGTTATGATACTAATTAATTCAAATTTGGTAAGTAGTGTATGTATATATAAGGTGTGAAAAAAGAAAATGTAAACAAACTATCACGAAATAAAAATAAAGGAGGTTTTAGAGATTTATGTTTGTTTCAAAATATAAGAGGTTTTCATTTTTCAATGTAAACTTTAAGAGTATTTATTGTCTTATAGCCAATAATATTATACGGTTTCTTTTATGATTGGTTGAATTTATTTTAAATTAACTATTAAAACATCTTTTGTAAAACCCAATAAATTTTTTAAGATGCGTGTTTTTACTCAAAACCTCCTATATTGAGAAACAGAGTAAAAAGTGATTATATTTCTTATCAAGATAGAAAGGTAAAGGGTCGCATTCGTACGTACGCACGCACGTAAAAGTCATTACACTCTGCACACGTGCGCTCTCTTATTAGCCCATAACCACAAAACATTATCTTCTGCTTTTAAATGGTAAATAACATTTTATTTTTATGTATTAAATCCTAAAAGTAAGAAATTTAAAATGGACTATTTAAGATTTGTGCGTGTCTTCTTTACGCTAAAGTCATGCTAATATTTTTTTTTTGTATCGTTTCAATTTTATGAAATGTTCATGAAAAAACAAAAATAGGTAAAAAGAGATGCAACATCAAATTTTTAGAAAGTCATCAATCATAATACTCTTTTCGCCCAAAAATGATTGACTATAGAGTTCTCATCAAAATCAATACATTAGTGATGGTATGATCACATCCCTTATCTTATACTTTTTTTTACACAAAGAACAACTTTCATTCATCCTCTCAAAGTTTAAAATACAACATGATATCCTCCTCAACGTATGGATTAATCCAAATAGGCATGACAAAATACAATTTGGACTAATCACATCTCTTATCTTATACTTTCATTTTTTACATTGACTAATCTACCATTTTCAAATCCATTATGTCGCACTGACTAATCTACCCCTCTCATTAAAAATACGGTTTTAAACAAATAAGGTTAGATTTCTCTTTATTTGTCTTTCATCATGTCAGAGTCTCACTTAAGATTTTAGTCTAAATTGACAATTATATTATATGCGGTAATTCATCTTATGTTATTCAAGAGTTTAAATATTATCTTTTGATTTGTTTTTGAATAAAAGATTTAAGGCATTCAAAATATTTCCTAGGCTTGAAAATTCTCGTAATCTGTCTGGTTTCTACATATATCAGCGAAAATATGGTATTGATATTGTCTATGAAGTTGGATTATTGGGATGTAAACCAGCTGGATCATAATAATCAGCTATCCTTGTCTAAAAGCATGATGATATCCAATCATACACAATATCGTTGTTTGGTTGGACGACTGGTCTATCTTGCATCTATTTGCCCTGACCTAGCGTACACTATTCATATACTTTCTCAATTTATGCAGAAACCGATGGAAGACCATTGGTTTGTAGCTTTAAAAATGGTCAAATATTTAAAGGGCACGCTTGGTCAAGGCATTTTTTTGTGGGCTCAATCTCCACAACATCTCGGGTTGGTGTGATTCTGATTATGTTAGTTGTCGACTAACTAGGAGATCTCTTATAGGTTGGTTGGTTCAGTTTGGCAAATTTCCTAAAAAATCAAGAAACAGAAGATCACATTTTGTGCTTCCGCTGAAGTAGAATATCAGGCAATGAATTCTTTAACTGTGAACTTCGTTGGCTTAAATCCTTACTTCTCGAACTGGGTATTGATCATGCTGCTCCTATATCTCTATGTCCACTGTGATAGTCAAGTTGCGTTACACTTCAGTTCTAATCATATTTTTCATGAACGAACGAAACACATTGAGATTGATTGTCGCTTTGTTTGTGATGCCATTACTGATGGGACTATTTACACCACACATGTTTCTGCCAAAGCTTAACTAGCTTATATCTTAACTAAAACATTGGGTCAAAGGAAATTTGATTTTTCACCCATAAATTACACATTGAAGATTTGTATGTTCCAACTTAAAATATTGTATTAAGGACATATATACCTTGATACTCAAGGATATAAAAAATAGATATATTTATATATATTCGAGTGTTAAGTTGATCTAGAATAGACCGATTAGAGTATGTTTGTAAACCGTTTCTATATCGAATATATATTGAACGTTGTAACAAACATTTCACAAGTTGAATAACAGAATTTTCGTTTCTTTTCAAGATTCTCTCTGTTTGCGTTGATTCAACTAACATGGTATCAGAGTGCTGAGTGAAATCTCGACATTTCCGATCTTCGTTTCCAAATTCTTTGACATAAATTCATCAGAAATTCCTCCGATTAATCCTCTTTCTCGATCTTTGAAGCTTCAATTTGGTTATTTCACCGTACTCAGCTTTAAATGGTTCTTATTCGAAAGTCTTCGCGTCGGATTGTTCGTACAAATGCTTCAGGACGAAATCCACCAAAGCAAAGACATCGGCGATGACAAATCCTTCGTCTCCGACGAACAATGGTAGACATGCTTCACCACAAAATTCGTTCAATCTAACGAGTTCAATCGTCAATACAGATCTTAACTCTCAAATTCCAGCCAAAGGAGTGTTTAACTTCGACATAATTCAATACTCTCCATACTTCTTGACCAGCAGTGACAATCCAGGCACTCCGATCACTACTGAGGTACTATATGGGACAAACTTTAACACTTGGATTATCACTATTACTCTTTCCTTAGATGCTAAGAATAAGCTAGCATTTGTTGATGGCTCTCTTCCTAGACCACCTGTAACACATCCTCACTTTCGCATTTGGTCAAGATGTAACAGTCTAGTAAAGTTTTGGATCTTGAATTCAGTTACAAAGCAGATTCATGGTAGCATATTGCGCTTCAATGATGCATCTGAGATCTGGAAAGACTTGATGGTGATATTCCACATTACGAATCTACCTAGATCGTACTCGTTAACACAACAAATCTGGTCCTTCATCAAGGTTCTATGGATTTAACCACTTATTTCACAAAGCTAAAGACATTGTGGGATGATCTTGAGGGAGCACAATGTGTTAAAACTTGTCAGAATTGTAATTGTTGCAAAGATAAGATGTGGCAACAAGAGCATAACACACCAAGATTATCAAATTTTTGTTATCATCATCAAGCTGTCATTTCATTGATATTTCCTTTGGTATAGCTAGGGATGTTAAAGTGGGTATTTACCTAAATAGGTACTCAAAATCCAAAGAAAAATTCAAACCCAAAACCCTACTATTTTAATAGAAAAAGAGAGTTTAAAATGGACAAGTACCCATTATTTATGAGTTTAGTTAATTGGGTTTTGGGTACCCATGGATTTAATAATATTTTATAATTACCTATATACTAAATTTTAATAATTTATGTTTTTTGCAAAACGTAAAATTCTATTTTTTTCGCCAAAATACAAACTTATGTTTTTCCGCCACAAACTTAAGTTCTCATTTTTCCGTCAAAAACAAAAATTATATTTTCCCATAAAACATAAATTCTGTTTTCCCGCCAATAACTAATCTTTTGTATAAATGTGGAGCCTTCGATCAACGAATAAGACAAGTCTTGTATCGATATCTTTCTGTTGACATCCTCCTATTAGAGGAATTAAATATATGTAAATATATTATTTTTATATTTTTCATATATGTGTGAATGGTGGCTTTCATAATCAGAGTGTCGACAGAAAATAAAATAAAAAGGTGAAGAAGAGAGAGAGAGAGAGAGAAGAGAGGGAGAAGGGAAGGAAAAAAAAAACAGAGTTCGTCAGTCTGATTCAAGTAGTCGATTGGGCAACCAAAATTGTTCTGATCTGGCTGAAATTTTGGGTAAAGCTTCATGACTCAGTGGTCTTCAGATTCAACGCGACTGAGACCAGTGTTGAGTGTTTGGAAAATCCAACGGTGAGATCTTCTCTTCTTGATCTGAAATTTTGCATAGTTGGTCTTGACTTGTTTATCTAGGATTTGAACGGTGGAGATTGGATTTGGTGACCAGAATCCTAGTGAATTTGAGGTCATTTGAGGCTGCATATTTCTGAGCTTTTGTATAGTTCTCTTGTTGATTTTTTGAGTTGGAGATTGCTCTTTGTTGAGCCTTACTATCTGGTGTTGTTCTGTGGAACAGAGAGGATGTGGTTGTACTCAATCTATTTGATATAGTGGATTTGGAGTGGATTACGGTCCCATGGTTTTTCCTTCTCACATCGAGGAGATTTTCACGTAAAAATTGTCGATCTCGTTTACATTGCGTTTTTAAATTGTTTTTGCCTCATTACATATTTTTCTCACAGACTCACACAAGTGCGAGAAACTATATTCCGCTTTGCCGCTATCGCGTTTCGTATTTCCCCAACACTTTCAACCTCTTGTCACTGTTCACAACAAATCGATTTGGTTCTGAAAAAACTCTCTAAACTCTTTCAATTGACAATCAGAACACCATCTAATTTGATCGACAATTTCTTTTAACGTTTTAATCTTTTCATTGGACGTCCAGAATATCTAGAGCTACTTGGTAATATTGAGACTGTTTATAAATTAAAATTTGTCCGTTTAAAAATTACCAATCAAAGATTCAAAAGTCTTCAAAGTAAATATGGACTCCTTTTAAAGAATCTTCGTAAAAGACAGTCTTCAGTGGACGAATAGAGTCGTCTTGTAGCTAATTTTGTATATATATTTTATTTGGAAGCTTTATAAACAAATGCATAACTGATTGTGACAAAAATCATAAGATAATACAAACCTGCCAAACACACCAACTTACATGCAGGATCCGATTCGAAGACCAATGGAGTTTAGATATTCCCATAAAACTTCAAATATTTATCACACTGAAATGGATCCATCCAGCTTTTTGTAACATAGATGCTGTTGTCTATCATTCAAGGCCACAAATTAACGATCTAATCCAATGGGACATTAAGTTTCCAATCAGTCGCTTGTGTCTTCTGGAAGTTATGATATTGCGGACCACGCGATCAATCAGAGTGCGCATTATCTAACACTTGAAACAGCAAAATGAATAACATTATACCAAAAACATTATCAAAGTTTCAAAACTTGTTAACCTAATAACTGTCTTTGCATATGCTATATATGAATATGAATGGCGGTAATAAATACAAAATACTTGGGAGAATTTAAAACTTTTTTTGTGTGTGTGTAAGTCACGAGATTCTTGCGAACCAACGGAAGACACACTGAGCGGCGCATTTATCTTAAAAAGAATCAACTGAGCTCACGAGTTTCGCGACGCCCACCATTATTACACTCTCACTGACATTCCCTGTAATTTCGATGGAGAGAGACCACGACGGTAATTTTGGTTTCTAGTCACTCAGTTTCCTTTTTTTTTTTTTTTTTTTTTTGATTAACCTGGGGTATCCCGAGCCTATGGAATGGCTCAGACTAATCCCCAAGGGGATGTGCAGCCCATGGATAGACCCTCTTTCCGGGTATTCAAATGGGCCCCTAAAGCAAGACCCATATCCATGTGGGTGTCCTTAAACAAATGTGACTTAGTTTTTTGCGTTACTATCATGCGTTACTCACTATCATGCGTTACTCTCCTTTTTTTGGTCTTTTTCTTTTTAGTTTTTTGCTCCCAATTATTTTTAGCATGATTTAATACTGTACAATAATTGCGAATATTTTTTTTTTAAAAAAGGAAATAAAAAAATGGAAGCGCGTGGGTCCGAGCCGTCAATTTTGATGACGTGGCAAAATTTCGTGGGAAATTAATTGAAAACTGTAAAAGATAACGACCGGTGAGAAGAGAGAGAAGGCTCATCAATTCATCATCATCATAATAAACCGTTCAGCTTATTTATACTCCACTTCTTGTTCGATTTCACATTTCTTTCGTTTAGGATTTTGTTCGTTTTGATTTTACCGGGAAAATTCTACTGCTGAGATCGGAAGTGGTGGTAGAGTTTGCAAATCTTGGATTTTAAATTTTTTAAAGGTGATCAAAAGAAGTGTGAGATATGAGAAACGTGAACAATAGCGTTGAGACGGTGAACGCCGCTGCTTCTGCCATCGTCTCCGCCGAGTCTCGAGTACAACCGTCTTCGGTGCCGGTAATTAACTATGAGCTCTCCGATTTTGTCGGAGTGTAAATATGTTTTCAGACAGTGGATCGTGATTACAGTTTATGTCTTAACGATTACTCTGAGAAATGAATTATGTGTGAAAGTGAGAATTTTTGGATCTTTCTTATATTTGATCCGTTTTTGGAACTTTTAAAAAGTTTTTTTTTTCTAATAAGTATGTTCATACTTTTTCTCAACTGCTCTAGTTTTAGAAAGGGTTAGTGAAATTATAGCCTTTGATTCTGTATGTATCTGATCAAGAATCTTGTTTTTTTTTTTCAGAAGAAAAAATGGGGAAGCTGGTGGAGCTTGTACTGGTGTTTTGGATCACAAAAGAACAACAAGCGGATTGGCCACGCGGTGCTTGTACCCGAACCAGTTGCCACCGGATCAGCTCCGGTGGCTCCAGTCCAAAACACTTCGACCAACTCAACGTCTATTTTTCTTCCTTTTATAACTCCTCCTTCATCTCCTGCATCATTTCTTCAATCAGGTCCTCCATCTGTGTCCCACACTCCTCATCCTGGTCTACTTTCCTTAACCGTTCATGAACCGCCTTCTGTTTTTGCTATTGGACCTTACGATCACGAAACTCAACCCGTAACTCCTCCAGTTGACTCTGCTTTCACAACCCGACCATCCACTGCGCCATTCACACCACCTCCAGAGTCAGGTCAAATGACACCTTCTTCCCCTGAAGTGCCCTTTGCTCAGTTACTTACATCTTCGCTGGAACGAGCTCGGAGTAACAGCGGGGGAATGAATCAAAAGTTTTCAGCTGCACACTACGAGTTTCAGTCTCATCAAGTGTATCCAGGAAGTCCAGGTGGTAATCTAATCTCTCCTGGTTCGGTGATCTCGAACTCTGGTACATCTTCTCCTTACCCAGGTAAATGCTCCATCATTGAGTTTCGTATTGGAGAACCTCCGAAGTTTTTGGGGTTTGAGCACTTCACAGCGCGTAAATGGGGATCGAGATTTGGTTCTGGATCCATTACACCTGTTGGTCAAGGTTCGAGCTTGGGTTCAGGTGCCCTGACTCCTGATGGTGGTGGAGGACTAGGTTCAAAGCTTGCTTCTGGTGCTGTGACACCAAACGGTGCTGAGATGGTTTCTAGACTTGATTCAAGTCTTTTGGATAGTCAGATCGTAGAGGTTGCGTCTTTAGCCAATTCGGATCACGGATCATCAAGGCGCGATGAAGAAGCTGTCGTTGTTGCTCATAGAGTTTCGTTCGAGTTGACTGGTGAAGACGTAGCACGTTGTTTTGCAAGCAAGATAAACCGAGTTGGTTTAGACGATCCGAATGAGACGGTTTCTGGTAACAAAACGTCGGGAGAAACAGAGAGCGAACTGAGTCGGAAGCTAAGAACGTTTTCGCTAGGATCGAGCAAAGAATTCAAGTTTGATAACACAAAAGAAGAGATGATAGAGAAAACAGCTGTTAGATCGGAGTGGTGGGCGAATGAGAAGGTCGCCGGAAAAGGTGATAACAGTCCCGGAAACAGTTGGAGTTTCTTTCCGGTGTTACGGTCTGGATTCAGTTGATAAACTGAAAGAAAAAGCGTTTTTATCTTCTTCATTACCAGAAGAAAATCCTCTTTAACATTGGGAGCAGTTCAGTGATTTGGTAAGAGATTGGGGTCTAACAACTATACATACATATATAGCTTTCCATTGCATGAATCAATGACTATACATATATCCATAGCTTTGCATTGTAGGAATCTATGTTATACTGTTCTTTTGATCATTTAACATAAATGGTGGAGAGTAACTTATTACATAAATTCTGAGAACCCCTTTCATTTCAAAATTCAAGTTTAAACCCATCACAATGGAGACAATGTTAACAAATCAATGTCTTTCTATTGAGAAATTAAAAAGAATTGAGGACTCTTTAAAATCAAGAAAAATCTTTCTAGAAGCAAAGAAAAAAGAACGATCTGTCTCTCTCGCTAATACTGCACTTTTGGTATACCTAAAAACGATACTCTGGTCCAGAATCAAGCTATCTTGTTTTGATTTTTTTAAGGAATCCTCTGTTTTGGAACATACTTTACCTTCGCACTCTTCTCGGGTTTCATCCTGATCTTTGGTCTTGCTTCGGTTAAAATACCATCTGAGGATTCGTGAGTGTTGTTGTTACCAGACATGTCTGTTTCCTCAGACAGAACCAACGTCACGTGTTCTGCAGAGGTTGCCTCTTTCCATCCTGACAGGCCAATTCAAACAGATTGAGTAAACAACCTTAAAAGAACACTGAAATTAAACGGTATGAGATTAATAAGGGAAAAAGAAGTTTTACTCTTTGCAAGAAAGGCCTTAGCTTCGTGGTTGTTGAACTGCAAGCTTATGTGATGAGCGGCATTAGCTTCAGGTGCAGCTGAGCTTGCGTTCTTATCATTTTTGTCTGCGTTTTCACTGGCTGTTGACACTTTCCTTCCCTGACTACTCACTGGTCTCCATACTTTTTCAGTTGATTGCTCAGATGTGGGTTTCGCCTCAATAGTCCTAGTTTTTCGCTCCTCTTCACTACATTTTGTTTGGATTGTTACACTTACCGATCCAATCAGAACTTCATTGTTCTTTGTTTGATCCTGTTCATTCACTGCTGCGTCTGGTGATATCGACTTGAGGTTATTGTCTTTTCGACTCCAAACTTTAGTAGTATTGCCTCTTGCGTCTCTGTTAGTTCCATTTTTTCGGATGCCTCCAGGTTTTGGCGCATGATTACCGTGGAACCCATTCGGCATTCCATGCTGTGATCTTTTCTCCATCTGCCTTCGCCTTTCCATGTTTTGGCCATTACCAAAACCACCATCATCAACCATTGGCGCTTGAGTTTCACCGTTTCTCTCATTCTCCATTTCCAAAGCTTGAGGTTCTTCGAGGGATGAAGAATCCTCAATTGGTATGGAATCTGATCTCTGTGCCTCGGAATCTGAAGCTACGGATAATGGGCTTGATGACTCAGCTGGGGATTGTTGTTCTTCTGATGTGGTACTCTCGTCTTCCTTGGCATCTTTTTTCTGGTGCTTTACTCTTTGTTCTTTCTGTCTTAGCTTCTTCCTCTTCTTCCTCTCCAAGAGCTCAGCTTGTCTGCTCCAGACATCATACCAATGAATAAGACTTAACGTTTGGGAACCAATTGAGAATTAGAGGATCTTGGATTTAGTAACGTTATATGACTAGCATTGCAATTGATAAACACGCACCTTTTTTGAGCAGCTTCTTCCTCTTCAACCAGTAAATTTTGGCACCTCAGGGCTTCCGCATCTTTGTCAGCAAGCCATGCTTTAATCTTTACATTAAGAATACAAAGATAAACTACATGTAACGGATACGTGCAACGCACAGTCCTCGTCTCACTTTGCATTGCTAACTAAAGAGGAATGGTGAAACCTTGGAAGGAAAAAAATTACCAATCGCTGTTCCAGAAGAAAGCTTGCGCAAGCAACAACATTTTTCGCCTCCAGTATGTTTTTTCCATTTTCCCCGTCAAATATGTATTTTTGCATTGGTGCAGCCTCGCTACACAGGAAAGTCTGTTCACTAGCATCATCGAGAATGCTAAAAAGTTCCTGCGAAGAAATTGGAAACCTAGGACTTCCAGCCTGGATAATATCCTGAAGAAACAGGAACATATATCACTATATCAGCCATGAGGTTGAGCATTGAGGATACTCTTTATCCAAAAGGTAAAAGAGAAATTCATACCAAGAGGCCTGAGCCAGCTCTTAGATAATATTGTGGCAGAGTAGTATATCCAGGTTTTTCGATAAGTGACATTAGTCCTGACTCAACTGATTCCCCAGTAATATCCTACAAGAATCAAAACAAAGTATCTTAGCTGGAAACGTCTGCAAAACATATTAATTAGTCACATAGGTCCATGATGCGGGCAGTAAGAAATGGGACAGCATGTATCAGGTTTGCATACTCAACACTCCTGTGAGAGTATGTATTCGAATTAAGTATGGTATACTCTTAACTAAAACGTATTTATTTGGAAATGAATCCAGTAACCCTGATGAAGTCATATGGCATTCTAGGAAACATATATAACAGTGTTATTATTGTATCACACGGATTCACACATTGCACAAATGAAGATAATGCAATAAGGCCTTTATAAAGAGTCAAAACCTTAGAAACGATGTGACAAACAACAATGAAATGAGTCATTGGGAAGACAGAAGAAGATGCAATACTACACTCATATGCGATGCTCACCATGCACTTTAAATGAGGGAATAAGAAAAAAAAAAAAATTGGCAAAATAAAGGGAAAACATCAATGGGAATTATACTACCTCCAGCATCATGCTCTTTAATGAGAGAATCTCCTTCGCATCAACTACAGAGAGCTGAAAATTACCAGAGACATTGAACATGATCATTACCTAAAGGAAAAACACTAATCGAATTGGCAATAACTAAGAGATTGTGGGAGAACTACCTTATTCCAAAACGCCCCTAGAGCATCCCTCTCTTTGCCGGAATCCTGGAACCATGCAAACACAATCTTCAGATGACTTTGGAAAAAAGGACTAAAGGAACCAAAAGTTCGAAAGACATAAAACAAATGAAGTAGAGTTTAAGGCTTTCAGGTCAATCAAACCTTTTCAGGCTTTCTTAAACGTCGATGCATACGGTTATGCCTTCTATGGTTCACAGGAGAGCAAAACTCCCTGGTGCACTTTTCACACTTTTGCATTTGTATCTTCAAAGGAGTCAGCAACGGCCAGCCTGGTAAGGAAATAGAAACATCAAAAAAATCCCAGGTACCATACCCCAATCCACACATACTATTCAACCATCACTTTGATCTAATATGATCAACCTCTCAATATTCTAAAACACCTAATCCACTGATTCTAATTCTAGATAAGTACTTGTTGGACAGAGACAATGTCAGATCCAATCCAATCAAACGAGGCATTAAGGAAGTTGATATTACCTGGACGTTCTAAGGTATGGAGAAGTTGAAAGAGCTGGACTGGACTATTTTCAGGTCTATGGAAAGAAAGAAAAGGGTCCTTTCCAACCGCTCGTCTGAGGAGCATGTCGATAGAATCATTCCCATCTTGTTTCACTAGCTCCATCGAATTCAACTGCAAACCGCCATTGACAAACACACACAAAATTCCTATAAACACAGCACCTCGTAAAATCTAATAGTTTCCCTAAGCAAACTATATATAAATCAATCACATAAGTTGGAACAGTATTCGATTCAATTATCAGAACCACTGAACACAGATGCCTACCACGGCTATGCCACCTAACAGTGCAAAACAATAAAAAAATCGAAATTGAAATCAAAGACGGCGGAGAAAACCAAAACAAAACATTTGTAGGTTTAGAATCTCATCAACACCAGTTATGTACACGCGAATGAATGAATTCAAATCGATTTAGTGTTTATGGAAAGCGAATGGTTAAAGCGGAGTAAGTCCCGATCACGTACCAGTAACAACAGTAACAACAGATCGGGCAAGGAAGAAGAAGAAGAAACCGAGAGCGATCTCAGGGATTCAGAAGCGAGAAGGAGGAGGTTGGAGAAACGGAGCGTAAGCAGCTTGGCACGAACGAAAGTCGCCGAGAAAATCCGAGAATGTGATGGGACGCAAAAGAAAATGAGAAGAAAATTTCGGAGAAATTTATAAAGGCGTAGTACGGTGAAACAAAACAACCCTGGGCTCCAGTCCAATTCATTATAAATCCAGCAAATATTAATTGTCAAAACAAATATTAAAAATAATACCAAATGTAAAAGATTATCCAATTCATTATAAATCCATCAAATGTTTTAATTATATCCAAACTTTTCTTAATATACAAGATTATATCACTAGATGTCTAAAAACAGTGTAGTATTTGAAGGAAGACATTCATAAAAATGCATGATTCATGAACATTTGTTTAGATCTGGTTGGTCCGATGATGTGGGTTAATACAAACTCTTGGGTCTTTTTTTTTTCTTTCTTTCTATCTTTTCTTTTTCAATTTTGTATTTCTCCAAAACTAAAAATGATATAAAATTTAAATTCCATTTATAAAAAACAGTGTCAACATCTTTTTAATGGAATATTTCATTTTAATCGAATATTACAATAAATATTTTAAATTAAATTTATTTATTATTTTTAATCATTTTTTTAATGTGTGATAAAAGCGTTTCTGACCCATAACTATACAAAATCACAGTAGAAAAAGTATTAAAAATTGTTTCAATGATGCCACCATTATTTCCAATATGATGAGAATGCCTTTACAAGAATCAACAAGCGTTACAACTTTTTCTGCAGGTACCGAAGTAATCAGGAGAGCCAATCATATAGACAGGGTTTTTCTTGCACTCTCCAAGCTCAGCCCATCGTGGACAGCTCTCATCTTCATCACTGCATTCACCACTCTCATCATTAGCATCATTTCTTGCTTGTTTCTTCGCGTATATCAGTTTTGTCGCCACCAACAGCTCCCCTTTCAGCACAGGGCATCTATAATGAGTGCTTGTCTGATCCAAAGATGCATTCAAGTGTCTGGTGAAGAACAGAATTGCGTTTCCTTTTACTGGTCTTAAGATGTTACCGGTCTCTGAGCAGTCGGACCAATTCTTTTTGAGTTTCACCTGAAGGAAAATGATAGAAAAAAATGAATTCAATAGTGTTGTGTTGATTTATATTTGTTATTTACTGACCTCTGAATTTGGGAAGAGAAGCTCTCCGCCTTGAGTTGTGTTTGAGACGTAGAGAATGACGGTTGCCAACAAAGATTCATGTGATACTGGGCTAGTTTCTTCTCCAAAATAATCCAACTTCTTGCCTGACTTCTCCCAAGTGTAACTTCTTACCTTAATTGGGCTGCTGTTTTCTGAAAGATGTGCATCAAAAGAGAAACACAAGCCGGCAGTTTGGCCAAGAAGAAATCGATTACAAACCTAACTCAATAACCAAGAGTGACCTTCCGAGAGCAATCAAAGAGTTTCCATAGACTGATAACCAAGATAAGTAAAGGTAACTAACTACCTCTTGGGAGGAAAGTCCAAGCAGAAATTCTTTCTTCAATCCCAGCAACTATTGGGTCCTAGTTTATCCAAATTACACCAAAATAAGGATTGGAAGTTGGAACATGACATTGTTATGGCCATTCATATCTCAGTTAACTCGAAAAACGAAGATAAGGATGTTTGAGAAAGGTAAAGACTTATGTTCATAGAAGCATATATCTTAGAGTCTACTTGAAGAACATTTACCATCTTTTTAACATAGTGTTTCAATAAGATGACAAAAGATTTTCTTGTCAAGCTTGAGTTTCTGCAAACTTCAAGAAAAATAAGAACTTACCAGTTGGGTCTTCCCATCAGTATCCCCTGATCTAACCTCTGAACTTTCTTTTTTCTACAGAAAAGCAACAACCATGAATCAAAGAACAATGTATCAATATAATTCAAACTGGAAGGAAATTGGAATATACCAGAGATATCAGATGATCACACTCTTTCTCTGACAAGAATCCACGGTAAAGGAAGATCCTGTCCATTCCAAATAGTTTCAGACCCCAAAACTTGAAACATACATTAGTAACTCTTGCAAACTGATCTTCCATTGTAAATAATTGCAGGCTATCTAAAAATCTTCAAATAACAAATGCTTGAAGCATATATCATCTATCAGAAAGTACCTGACCTTGGTTGCCATGAAAGTTGAAGAACACGTCTCGGGTCCACAGAATTAGATCCATAAACATAACTCGCACGTGTATCACTCTCAAACAAATTTTCTTTATCTCGGAGTTCTTTTCGACTGCATAAATTCAAAAGAAACAAAAGAAAGGTTGATGCATCAATCTCAAGCGGAAAAGAGACAAAAATCGAGACAGAGGGAGCAGAATTAGAGCTAACGAAGCTGGATTGTGATTAACATTGTAGCAAGCCCACTATTGAAAAATCTATTAACATCTCATTCATCAGGTTCAGAGTGAAATGATAATCGCCAGAAACGGATAAAGGTAAATCAATTAAAAGCTACATGCATCGCCTATAAAGAAGAAATCAATGATCGCAGCTCGGTGATATGATTGCTAAATGAGGATCTCAAACCGCACCTTCGACCAGAGGGAGAAGAAGAGATAATGATCAGAATAAGGAAGATTTGGCCAAGGTAAGCCATTGCTCCAGTGATACTGGTAACATAGCATAAATGAAAATCTCAGGAATATCTTTCTGAAATTCAGCTGACGATCCGATGAACCCGACGATGTGCGCGACGTCGTTTTAGGAAGTTGTGTGACCTTAGAAGTTTGGAAGATTGCGGAATAAACTTCCAATGTATTAACCAAAATTGGAAATAATCCTCCAAAATTTCATTATCATTTTCCTTTTTTTCAGAGGACAATCAATATTCACACAAAACAATAAACCTTACTTGGATGCAAATTATGCAAAAAAATTCTGATAATGTTACACAATGTTTTAAACCTATATCGGACCGGCAGCCCGACCTGGTTGAACCATGAACTGAAGGTTTTTTAGATTGACCACAAAACTTAAATTGGTTAAGGAACCGAGTTGAGTTGCCAAAAATCCAAAAATCAATTATTCAATAAATCACATTGAACCGGATTTGATAAAAGTATAGTATTTTCTATTTTGTCAATTAAATTTAATTTTAACGAAATTTAACCTTTAACTTTTAGTTTTTTTTCTTGATAATTTATCCTTTTAATAAAATATTATTTGTTTCAACTCTTATGTTTACGATATGTATAAGTAATTAATTTTTTGAAACTAAAATCTAATTGTACCTTATTTTAGAAAATAAAAATAAAAAGGAATTTAGTTCTACTTTGTTGTTAGATATTTTTTTGAACCAATATTCATTGTAAGAAACTTTTAATTGTTATTATAACTTTTAAACACTGTAGTTATTAATTTTTTTGATATTTCCAAACTAATAACATATTATATGTATTATAGGAATTATCATTAAATCCGGTTGAACTCGGTTAGATCATATTAATACATGATCCAAAAAAAAATCAGTTTAGTTGTTGATCTAGTTTAAAAAAAAAATTAGATAAATTTCTCAATTAACCATTTATATATTGATATATTTCTCACTTGTTTATATAGTTCATCACGTTTTAAGTTATAAGTGAACCATATTAGCTTAATAACTGAAAACCAAAACTAAGATTTGAACTAATGTAGCACATAACTTATAAGTTTTCACATATGGTTATTAATATGGGATCAAAGCCAAGCTTAGACTAAAACTGATAAAAACTCTTGTTTTAAACATCAAACATATGTTATATTTTTAGAGGACATCAATTTTAGAAAGCTGTTTATAAGATATTGTTTGAATTTTCTTTTTATTGATGCATGATTTTAACCTTTTTAAATATTTTTCAAAAATAACTTGTTTTTGTAGATATTTGACAAAAAAATGTTTTTTAAAGATTGATTTAATTATTTTAGGATTTAGGTGTCCAAATGGTATGTATCATAAGTCAATATGCGGCTTTCGACCCAACAAACTTCGACTCATAAGACCAACACTCTAACTAACTGACTAGCTTCAGTTCATAAGACCAACACTCTAACTAACTGACTAACGGAACCATAACCTAACTAACTTCAATAGAAAAAATATATTTTCCCATATAGAAAAATGTAATATGATAGACGATATAATGGATGAATTAAGAGAGCACATATGATAAATATTCAATTTTTTATTTCATTCAATTTGTTGTATCTCAAAGAGAATGCTTAAGTTTTGCTGAAAAGAATGTATTGAAGTGGTCAGTGAATTCTTTAAAGGAGCTGAGGAGACTAGTGCAGGTGATACTGGAGTTGTTTCAAGGTTTTTTTACTTCAAAGCATTCTATGTTTGCAACAGGTTTCAGACTGCATATGGGAAAACAACATAAGAGTTAAAAGTTTTAGAAGACTGCATGCTCAGTGTGTGAGAAATTTCTCAGTGTTACCTCGCAATGGGCTAAGCCTTAATTGTGTATCGAAAGTCTTTCTGATATTGGGTTTCAGGTTGCGTGTTCTGTTTGTTTAAGCAGCGGTGCTCATTAAGATTTATGTTGGCTCTGCTAAAGGAGAAGTCAAACGTCATTTGATTTCTGGTATGAGATGAAGATTGATTAAATCATTCTTTGTTTTCTACGGGATATAAAGTATGAGGAGTCTCTAAGATTAAAGAAAGCCAAGTGTTGAGACATGGAAGGTTGCAAGGTTTCTGGTAATTTCATAAATGTCATCTAAAGTGGTTTTGAAGCGTTAAAGATGTGAATGCATATGGTTTTATTGCATTTGGAAAATAACAATCAAGGGAATTATGATTATGGTTAGTGTATCGTAAGAAGACTTGGAGAATCTCTTAAAGGTTAAAATCACGTGTAGGGAAACCAAGCGAGAGTTCATCAGGAGTATAAGCATGCTAAGTAAAATTTTGATGAATGGAAAGAAGATGCAAGTATGTTACAGTTGGAAGAACACATCATGAGTTCGAGTTTTTTTGGTATGAGAGAAGCTATAATGGAATATCTCAGGAGTATCACAAGTTCTGTTGATAAGAGATATGTTTAAAGGAGTATAGTAGTGAGTTATAAGCTACTAGAATTGATATGTTTAATCAGTGAATTGGATGAGAAAGTTGTGTCGAAAGGTTTCACAACAAGGTGGAGTTGTGAGCCGAGTCTTGGATAACATTTTGACATCGACACAAGTCTGATTCAGGGCTGGCTTAGTGAAACAGAGGGCTGTAAGTAAATCTCAGATTATCAATGCATTATTTAAAAACTAAAGGCTTGGTGAGATTGTTTTGCAGGTTTTGAATCAGAGATTGATTCAGGTTATGAAATAAGTATGTTTCTGATTTCTTGCATATGATTCAATGGTGATTTGATTCTAAGCTCAATGCACATGAGGTGAATCAAACTGGTCGACAATGTGAATCAGGTTTGCATAGAAATATAAAAGTTAATGACAATTGATGAAACAGTTTTATGATCTTGACAAAAACTATACTGAAAGTTGTGTGATTGTTGAACTCATAAATGTTATGCTTAGGAAGTTGTCTGTTGTTTTAACAAGTTTTAAATATCTTAGCCTTGTTAATGGTTTGGTTGATGAGTGGTTGTCGTAGGAATATTCAGGGCATAAAGGATCGATGAACAGTTAAGCATAGCACATGTTTTATGTTAATTGACTAAGTATAAACTCACGTGGATATACATAAATTGTTCTAAATGATAATGTGGTTTATACTGCTGAAATTTATAGAACGTGATGTCTGGTTTCATTGATGATCTATTCAAGTTTATGGTGATTAAACTTGATTAATTGCTTAGTGTTGTGCAAGTCTTATTTATGCAAGATATAGGAGATTTAATTTGCCAAGATTAGAGTTGGGTTCAACAGTTTCAATGAATAGTTCTCAAGGAATTTTTAAAGTTTGAATCAAGGTGAAAAATGTTGGATATTGATTCAACTTTAGGAATCATGTAAAAGGAATGAAATGTAACAAACTTTGGAAGTCTCTAATGGAAATAGAAGGTTATTAGCTGAGATAGTCACATAATTTTCACGTGACTTGTATCATCATCGATAGATCAGTACTCTTCATCAGCTGAATTGCTAGACCGAGCGTGACGCGAGTAGAATCAAGATCAGAGAGGTAGAGAGATGTGAGAGAGAGAACATCAGTGTATATAATCTTAGGGTCTCTTTTGAGTTCTTCTCTAAGTTTTATTCTTGATTCTTTTTCTTCTTTTGTAAGTCGATTGGTTTGTAATCGGTAGTGAGAATCTCTATATACAACCACGTCGGAAGTGATTTCCAACTCATCTATCAAAGTTGGAAACCACAAGGTCTTAATGGTTTGGTTGATGAGTGGTTGTCGTAGGAATATTCAGGGCATAAAGGATCGATGAACAGTTAAGCATAGCACATGTTTTATGTTAATTGACTAAGTATAAACTCACGTGGATATACATAAATTGTTCTAAATGATAATGTGGTTTATACTGCTGAAATTTATAGAACGTGATGTCTGGTTTCATTGATGATCTATTCAAGTTTATGGTGATTAAACTTGATTAATTGCTTGGTGTTGTGCAAGTCTTATTTATGCAAGATATAGGAGATTTAATTTGCCAAGATTAGAGTTGGGTTCAACAGTTTTAATGAGTAGTTCTCAAGGAATTTTTAAAGCTTGAATCAAGGTGAAGAATGTTGGATATTGATTCAACTTTAGGAATCACGTAAAAGGAATGAAATGTAACAAACTTTGGAAGTCTCTAATGGAAATAGAAGGTTATTAGCTGAGCTAGTCACATAATTTTTACGTGACTTGTATCATCATCGATAGATCAGTACTCTTCATCAGCTGAATTGCTAGACCGAGCGTGACGCGAGTAGAATCAAGATCAGAGAGGTAGAAAGATGTGAGAGAGAGAACATCAGTGTATGTAATCTTAGGGTCTCTTTTGAGTTCTTCTCTAAGTCTTATTCTTGATTCTTCTTCTTCTTTTGTAAGTCGATTGGTTTGTAATCGGTAGTGAGAATCTCTATATACGACCACGTCGAAAGTGATTTCCAACTCATCTATCAAAGTTGGAAACCACAAGGTCTTAACCAGATGTAACAGTTAGTTAACACCGTAAACCGGATGAAATCTTTGTGTAATACGTTTGACTGATCGAAGTCTTGAGTTGGGAAGGATCAAGAGCTTGATCCTCAACAAGTTCTCTAGACATTTTCGTTGTATTCATCAAGCATTTATATATCATCTTTCGTGTTTCTGATAGTAAGAAACCAAATTAAAACACTTTACACGTTCTTTAATTTTCTTGGTTAAGATCTGAATTCTTCATCGTCGTCTCCACTCATTTTTCTCCTCTTTGTAAACATTTTTTTTAATGAAAATGTAATCAGGTTTTATACTTCCGGTTGGGAAAAGTTGAAGCCATGTAGTAGCTTGTTCGAGTAAACGTTTCAAATCAAAGCTGCATTTTGTGCGACCATTCAGATGAGAAGTAATAATAATAAGCTCTCTAACCAATTTTTAGCAACAAGTCGATATGTCCGAGTGGTTAAGGAGACAGACTTGAAATCTGTTGGGCTTCGCCCGCGCAGGTTCGAACCCTGCTGTCGACGTATTTTTTCTCTCTAAATTTGATCGGTCAGTTAAGTATTTTGCATTATTAAGCCAACTTGTACCATATATCTACACGACAGTAAAGTAAGCCGTGGATCAAACCAAAAACACATTTTAACACAAAGCATGAACAAACCATACATTTTGAAAAGAAGTAAATCTCAATTTCCTTGGAACCTCTTCTGCACAGGCACAGAGCCACTCTTGTCACCGCTACGTTGGCCGGATCCATCAGCTCCCGAACCGGAAAATCCCATATTCCCTAACCACCGTTACACCAAAACCAATAGTTACTATACAAACGCTAAAATCCGAAAACGTGATTTTAAACCGGAAAGATTAAAGGAAAAAATGGCAGTACCAATGGTGGCGCCTACTGACTGTGAAGAGTCTTGAACAGACTCGGAAGACTTTTGGGTCACTTCCTCCGTCGTACCGGAGATCCATGAAGTAACAGCTCCTTTCAGCTTGTCCACCATCCCTCCTTCACCTTCCTCTGCAGCCGCTTCCCCGTGTTTCATCGCTCCCTCCGAGCTCGGATCTGAGAATCCTCCTAGCCTTTTCTCCACCTCCTCCGATTGGGTCACTGTCCCCTTCTTCGACGGCGACGTCGTGTCTCCTCCGAGATGAAGTTTCTCGGCGACCACCTCCGACAAAGCCTTGTCTTCCTCCCCCGGACTCAATTTCTCTGCTAAATATTGTTTCGTTGAGACACCCTTGTCCTGTTCTTGCTGGGTCTCCGTCTCCGTACCGGTTCCGCCGCCGGAGAAGGGTAATTTCGTCATCACCCTAGCTCCTGTCTCTTTGACCTTCTCGTAAACTGGAGTCACCATGGATGTAACCTTATTCCCGTATCCATCACCGGAGCTCGGAGTTTCAACTCCTCCTACACGGCTCTCGTGGCTGCCGGTGCCACCTTCCCCGGAGTATCCGAGCTTCGAAGCAACGGCATTCTTCGCCGCTGTAGCTTTATCCGACACAACTGAAGTCACTGATGCGATCTTATCGGTGTAGCTGCTCTGACTCGGCTGATGCGTTTCATCTCCCCTATGTTGATCAACAGGGTTCCGTTTAGCTTGAGTTCCCGTCGGAAAATCTTTGCCCAAATCAGCCCCTGATTTCACATCAATGTCATGGCTCCTCGCCGGAAATTCTTTCTCCAACCCAGGTCCTGATATTAAATCAAACCCGTGGCTTCTCTCCGGCAGTTCTCTTTCAACCCCTAATTGATCATCTTCACCTGTTCCTTTTCTCCTCCCAAGAGCTGCCACAGTCGGTGCTGCTCCTATTTCTCCACCAGCTGAGATACAGAAACGAAATGGATCAAAGAACTAAGATCCTTACTTAAATGTAGGAGAAAAGCTGTTACCTTTTCCGGTGGGATCAGTGACTTTGGCCTGATAATTCGACATCCCACCAAGATCTGCCGACCCTTTACCTGGAGCAGCCGGGTCTCCCTCCAATCCCCTGGGTCTCTCGTTATTGACCCTACGTTGTTCACCAGGAACAAACGTTCTCGTGACATCTTCTGTCGCAGGGAGCAAAGACACGGGGGTGCTATGCGGCGTCATCGTAGGAGCGCCTCTTTTTTCTTCCTTATCCGACACACCGAAGGGTCTTACAGGATGAGGCAGAGCTTCGTGGCCGTGAGAGGCATTGGAGCCTCGTACTGGTTCCGCTCCTCTGATTGGCTCAGAGGCTTTAGTGTGGGAAGAAGACACGACCGGAAAAAACTTCGTGCCTGGAGGAACTATATCCTCCTTCATTGGATCCGGCATGTGATGAGCTTTTTCTCGTGCTGCCGAGACGAATCCAATAACATTAACTGCTTTTCTGGGGGAGTTAAGAGAGATTGAAGTGAAGTAAGGTAAATGATGGACAAACCTGGTGCACCACTATGGACATGTTGTTCTTCATATTCATCTTCATCGTCTTCTTCATCTAGATCGTGATCGTCGGGGATATGTTCTCCACGATCGTGCTCATGACCATGTCCATGTTTAGTAAGAACATTCTTTATCTTCTTTGCCTTTTCCTTCACTTTCTTAAGAACTTTTGTTGGTCCTTTCTCATGATGCCCTTCTTCCTCTGCATCCAACGGGGATGAAAAAATTATGCTTCTGAAAAATTAGAATTTGGTTTGGCATATACCTGGATGGTGAATCCTAATTGGTTCCTCAGCTTGATGTTGACCATGAGTACGTTGCAACTGCGCTTGCGAGTCCATTATCCAATTCTCTGTCTTTGTTTTTGCTCTGCAATCAAATTGATTTTGTGATAATATGAGTTTCTTGAAAGCTTTATACAGAGATTTGAGAAGGAGAGAGGAGACCGACGCATAGCCGAACCACCTGGATGGCTGTGTCCTCTGTATTTCTACTAGGGACTGCCACGTTTCATGTATTGCAACGTAGCTGGCTCTTGATTCTGTACGTGGCTCTCTTGGATGTAATCATTATCCGGGAAGTATTGTCGATGTCGATGTAACTTCCTAAAGAAGTTAATTGGCTCATAGCCTGTTCATCACTTGGTTGTTTCACAAAACCGGTTCGGGCCTAAACCCTTTTCGAAATGTCTATTTGGGCCTGAAACAAGATCCAGTATCCTCTGGGTTGGTGGTACAAATTCAGACAAGAAAGCGCGGGGTTAGATGCAGCTACCATAACATTCACGTGCCAAATCTTCATTTGTTTATCCAGTTTCAATAACCACTACCACGAAATTACACCTCTGAATAAACAAATCGAAAGGGATCGCGAGGACCACGTTTGTTTGTTTTTTCTGGGTGTTCACAGAGGTTGAAGCTTATCGGGTTCCCAAATCATCGAGATTAATAGGACACGGAGGAGCAGAGGAGGTAAAAGACAAGAAAGAAGAAGAAAAAAAGAAACACAAGTTCAGATAAAGATATGGCTGTCGCGATAAAAGCGATGCCGGTGACGTTTGCGGCGCACGCGCTCGCTGTAATCGCGGCGATTATGGTGCTGGTTTGGAGTATCAGCTACAGAGGTGGATTGGCCTGGGAAGCTAACAACAAGAACCTCATCTTCAACGTATGATTCTTTAAGCTCTCTCTTTCAATTTCGTCTCTTTTTTTTTCCATCTGCGTTGACTTTTTGCCTTTATTAACCATTGGTCTGATTTGTGTGTTGGTCTTATCCATTTCTTAGTACTGTTTCTGAATGAGTGACTTTATGTGATGGAGAAGTCCCTTTCTGTTTATCTTGATTTTGTTTAATTTGTAAAATGGTTCTTGACTTTGATTTTGGGAACAATAATCATTTGGTGTGTCCCAAGTTCTTGGATAAAAGTTTTGCTGCGGATATGCCTTAGGATCAATGAGTGTTCAGTTTTATTACACTGAGTGACTGTACTAAAGATGATGTTTGGTCTTTATTGTCGTTTGATTGATGGTACAAAGAAAATGAGATATCTTTTAGCTTTAATCTTGTTTCAAAGTTCATATTATGCTCTGTCGTTGTTGAGAGGAAATGATTATAACATCCAAAATAAACATGATGTTACCTGAGGAGCCCTTGAAGCTTGTAATATTTTGTTTGACGACCTTATTCACAATCTGTGTTTGTGTTCTGAAACTTCTTTATCTGATTTTTTTTTATGTGATCCAGCTGCATCCTGTTCTGATGCTCATCGGATTTATAATCTTGGGAGGAGAAGGTAAACATTAACAGCATCTTTTTTAACAATGAGACAAACTTGTATTACTTACTATCTAGATCTGTCCCCTTGATGATGATCACTTTATAGAAAAGACAACATAAAACCTGTGTTCTGAAACTGGAAATGCAGCAATTATAAGTTACAAATCGCTTCCCTTGGAGAAACCAGTGAAGAAGTTGATCCACCTTATTCTCCACGCCATTGCTCTGTCCCTCGGTATCTGGGGTATCTGCGCAGCCTTCAAGAACCACAACGAAAGCCATATCCCTAACCTCTACAGCCTCCATTCCTGGATTGGTATTGGAGTCATCTCTCTCTATGCCTTCCAGGTAAAATCCCATGGCCTTTTGCTCCTTTGTAATGCTTGTTCCTGACAAAAAAAGTTTTGAACTTTGCAGTGGGTGTATAGCTTCCTACTGTTCTTCTTCCCAGGAGGGTCAACAAATCTCAGAAGCGGGTTGCTTCCATGGCACGCAATGCTTGGCCTATTTGTTTATATACTTGCGGTTGGGAATGCAGCTTTAGGGTTTCTAGAGAAGTTAACTTTCTTGGAGAGTGGAGGGCTTGACAAGTACGGGTCCGAAGCATTTCTTGTGAACTTCATGGCCATTGTCACCATTCTCTTTGGTGCCTTGGTTGTACTCACTGTTTCTGCTAAGTCTCCTTCCTCGTCCTCCGCCATTGAAGATGTTGATAACTACAGCTATTCTGCTATATGAAACGCTTTCTATATTTACACGTTCCACGCACTTCTGTATTGTCACTTGTACTATCAAAAGATCATTCTTATATGATGTATTTGTAGCGAAAAACTTTGTGTTGTGGTTTCGTTGATTACGAGTTTGATACTTTCTCGTGTGTAAAATCTTCAATAATATTGATGAATCTTGCTACAGGTTTTGTTAATTCTTTTTTTTTTTTTTTTTTCATATTGTCATTTAACAGATTGTGATAGCTATGGTTCAGTCAATTTGTAAAGGTAGTTAGCTCTAGTTAAGTTAACTGTCTTTTTGGCATATAAGAATAACTTGTAAAATGTTGTAATGTATCATTACTAGGCCATGAATGGTGACTTTAAGCAAGACAAGTGTGTGTTTTGAAAATCTTGAATTGTCAATCATATTAATTTTGGAATTAGTGGGTTTTAAAAAAAAAATTATATTTTCATATGACTTAATATATGATGGTCCCGCCCTGGGGGACGTACGGGCCCACGGACCCCGAACCTCTTGGTATTCAAAAAAAAAATATTTATATTTTTTCAAAATAAACTAGAAATAACACTTGTTTTGCAAATACATGTTTCCTATATGTACATCATTTGAATCTCACTGCATATTAAAACCGTTTTTTCATATATTCAAATATGTAGGCATGGACGTTTGGGTACCTGTTCGGGTTCGGTTCGATTTTTTTCGGGTTTTCGGGTCCATGCATATAAGACCCATTCGGGTATTTTATAATTTCGGTTCGGATTCGGTTCGATTCTATTCGGGTTCGGTTCGGGTTCAGGTACCCAAAAAAATCATAAAACAAAAATAAAAATTGGTTAATTTGAACAAAAAATTATTAATTTATACAAATATAGCAAAAAATTGTATATTTTATTTGTTTAGAGTATTTTAGCTAATTTGGTCTAAAACTAATCACTATATTTGAATTTTTAATTATAATTTTAGATAATTCTGTTATATTAAATATAAATATAATTATTATTTTGAATATATAATTGTAGTTCGAATATTTTGGGTACCCATTCGGTTCTGGGTTCGGTTCGGGTCAGGTTCAGTTCCGGTTCTTCGGATATAGAGGTTTAGGATCCATTCATATATTTTGTTGATTCGGGTTCTGGTTCGACTCCTCTTTTTCGGTTCGGGTTTGGTTCGGTATTTCGATTCCAAATTTTTTGCGTAGGCCTACAAATATGTCGTCACTAGGCCTGAGATATAAAACCGAACCGAAATTATCGAACCGAAACCGAACCGAATTTTAATGAACCGAAACCGAACCGAACCGAAGAAAAAAACCGATTGGTAGTTTTTTTAAAAAATAGAAAAAACCGAAAAACCGAAAAAACCGAACCGAAGAACCGAAATCTCTGACCTATTATTCATTATTGTAGACTTGTAGTTGTCGATTGGTTTTAATTTTCATAAAAGTTTCAATCTTCCCATATATATACTTTTGTGAGTTTGTGTTTATGTGTTTGATATATAAATATACATATAGCCTTGAAATATAAAATTGAACTGAAATTATCGAACCGAACCGAACCGAAGTTTTATGAACCGAAATCGAACCGAACTGAAGAAAAAAACCGATCGGTAGGTTTTTTAAAAACCAAAAAACCGAAAAATCGAATAACCGAACCGTAACCGAACCGAAGAACTGAAGTCCCAGGCCTAGTCGTCACCATTCAAATTCTTAGTGTGAGACAAAACATCAATGAAAATATTTTTTTAGAAAAAAAAAGAACAATTCTTTTATACATCTTACCTTCAATTGTTTCGTTACAAATTTGATTTACATTATTTTAGACTTAATTTACATCGTTGTTGATGAAGTAAAGAAATATTCGGAAGAATTACAATCTGAGCCGTCTCTATCAATTTCATGCTGCTGCTTCTGCCACTTCGAGCCCAACACGACGTCGTTAAGAGTCCAGTTGCTGTTGTTCATCATCATTTCATTGTAATGGAACCGATTAACATCACCTGATTCTTCGTAATCTGAGACAGATCCTTGGATATTTGGAGTTTGGTTGTTGTAAGAGTCTGCCAAATCAGAGGAATAATCAAACTGGGGTTCTGAGGAAGAAAACCACTCGGAGAAGAAAAGCCTTGGAATCTCGGGACCAGAAGAGCATGGATAGTTGTTGTTGTTGTCATTGCTCTCTTGTGATGGAGATGAAGATGTCTTCTCTCGAAGTGTCTGGAAGGAGATGACGTGATTCGAGATCAAGGTTTGCGGCTTCCTTTGACCGCAAGCAACGAGTGATTCAGAAGAATTGGAAATAATAGATGTTGCATGTTGCGAGCCGTGAGACTTGAGCCATCTCTTTTTGAGATGAGAGTGCCAATAGTTCTTTATCTCATTGTCTGTTCTCCCCGGTAAGTACTTAGCAATCTGCGACCACCTAATCACACCCAAAAACTGCTCACTTTAGCATCTGCTGAAATAAGAGGACTAGGTTTTTAGGTCAGGGTAATGCTTACTTGTTACCCAAGGAAGAGTGAAAGGTCAATATGATCTCTTCTTCTTCTGCAGTAATCACATCCCTCTTTAATCCTGGTCTTAGGTAATTAATCCATCTTAATCTGCAGCTCTTCCCATTCCTTTGCAACCCTTTCAAATTACAAAAAAATATCAAAAATGGCTAAATTATTTTGAGAGACGAAGAACTAAATTAATAACGAAGAGAAATATTAAAAGAGAGACCAGCTTTGATGGGAACAGTGGTCCAGCAAGAATGGCCATGAGAGAGGATGAAGCTCTTTAGCTTCTCGTCTTCTTCAGGTGACCAGAACCCTTTCCTTTGTCTCTGCTTTGGTTTCTCTCCAGATTTCGTCTTCACCATTTCTGATAGAGAAAACATGTATGTATATTATTATGATTGAGATAACATATATATCACCAAAGGTCGACAGATAGAGCCGACATACTTAATGCTAAGAAATGACCAGATGGGTCTGCTTAGAATAAAAAGACAAATGGCTCGTATACTATACGTATATTTAGGATATTTATGTGTGAATTTCGTATGTGTATGCAAGTATGTGTATATTTGTATGGATTTGTATAAGCAGTGAGCAGAAAAGTCATAAGGATGGATTAGGTGTATTAAAAGTCTGCTTGGAAAAAATGATTGTGTATAATGAAACAATGATTATAGAGAATCATTCAATCTGTTAAAAATTGTCTTTTAGTAAAGCATCAATAGCAAGCAGACAAATGTTCACACAAAAAAATCAATAGCAAGTAGACGGATTGTTTTTGCGATACCAAGAACTTGAAATGATATTTAAGTTCATCTGCGATATATATCTATTAAAATTATGAATTTTAAGTTTGGTAGAAACATTTTGTATGTAATTTGTAGTGAAGTCAACATTGAGCTCCTATTTGCTGCAAGAAATTATTGTATTCTTTTTTCCTCTCACGTTCCTGTCTTTCTTGATAACATAACAAAAACTATTACATTTTTACACCGACAAGTGGACTAGATATAAGATTTATCTGAGGAATATTGTTAACTTTTACAATTTTATTCCTTATGTCCCGATCGAAATGAGCTGTCGCTAATTTTAAAATACTCTGATTTTGTTTTTTATTTGCTGGCTCTATTGGCCTGTGGAATATGATGAAGGATGAACAAGGAAACTGAGAGAGTCAACCAAAAAAAGAAAGTGAACTCGTGTCTTGACCAATGACCACACCTAATGTTATGACGATAATGTTTAGCCATCCGAGAATATTTTATGATCACTATCGATTGGAAATAGTCCCATAAGATTGTTGATCAGCAAAACTTCTCCTGCTTCGGACCATTTGGCCCTGTGGTATGGTAATCAAACATGATATACTTATCTTTTCAGATATTTGTACATGTCGACTGGAACCTAAAGAGAGCGTGATTGATCCAACAATGTAGATTTAACATGGCCTAGACTGTGTTTCATATATTAATCATTTAACAGAGTCAAACACATGTTTCACGGTTAGACAAGACAGCCGTTAGTCAAATAATGACGATTGCTTTTAGCAATCATATCAATAATCTTCTTGTGCTGAAACTTGAATGAACCGGTCTTTCATAATCCCAACAAGTCTATAATGTAAAAAAACCCACACGCATCATCCATAACTCAGATCTCTAAACCGGTAGCTACAGCTCTCCACCGATGCCTAATTAACCTTACCATCTGATAGGTTTCTTGTTCTTGAACACTGCGTACAATCACGAACTAATCATGTTGAAATGGAATCTGGATAGCTGTTGAGGAATGGTCGATATAACCGGTCCATATCTCTGTCCCAAGAAAAGAATAATACGGTTAGAAATTTGGGATAAGACCCATTTCAAAAGGTTGATAGTATGAAATACATAAGAAAAAAGACCTGAACATTGTCATAGAGTTCAAACAAAGGGACGGCCAAGAGTTTCAAGTTTTTGGGGACTGCAAAGTACTCTTTCTCAGACAAGTGAACAACGAAGAGTCTCTTGCATTCCTGCCATTCCAATAAAAGAAGATGTAATCAAAACCTACTCAGGAGAAGAGTAAAACAGGAATGTTGTGAAGCCACATTGTGCGTTTTTTATTACCTTTGGTTTTGTGATGTGAGGAGGGCAGTACGGGTACATCATGGTTTCAAAGTTTGGACGCCACCATGTCGCTACACATTCTCCAACCTGTTAAAGGGGAAAAAAGAAGCCCATCGAAGAACCAAGGATTAGGGACAGAGCGATATACATAACTCAATCACACATGTGTTGACTCGTGGCAAAGTCTTCTTTTCATGTAATAAGCATATCAATCTCTATCAAAGAACCAGACCTATCTTTGTTTCCTTCTATGAAACCCTCTAGACTGCTAAAGTGTAATAACCAATAGGTTCTTATTTTGAACTGCTTCTCGTTTGCATTAAGAGCACATGCCACACCGACCTAGTTCCTTTAAGGCATATCTATCACTACCTAAGAATTTGGACATTATCAGTCAAAAGAATAGTGAGGAAACCAGGATAGTACCTTCCAGTCAGGTACAAGAGCAGCCGAATTGCCTCCAAGCTTACTAGTCAACTTTCTTTTCAGGCCCTCGACTTCTGCAAGACATAACATAGTACACCCAAAAAATGAAGCAACAAATAAAATCACAGTAGTATAGAAAGTACTAATAACAAATGGTTGCTGCATACCATTTTCTCCAGGCTTCAGGCGTCCACCTGGAAGTTTGCAGAATGTGTTACCAATTTGCAGGAGAAGTATATGAGGATGGTTGTGTTCTTGTACCTGAAAGGTTGATCAGCAAAAGGTATCAAGACGAATCCTAGAGTTGGAGAGAGATAACAAATCTCAAATCATAGTAGGTGGTAACAATTCTAGTCTTGACACCAACCATTCACTTCACTTAAGCACCAACACAAAACATGTAGGTGTGGCTTATGCGTTTATAAGACTGGCCTTTAGGATGTAAACAAATTATCTTATGTTTAAACGAAAATGTGAAGAGATTTGTTATGATCTAAGCAATATCTTGATCAACCAAGAAGATTATAATCAAGATCCTAGGGTTTATCAAGAGTCCCTCTCTCTCTCCTATCCCACATACACCTCTCACTAGATGCATAAACCATCCGATACAATCTCTCCTCTCTTTATACTAGTTGAATCTCTCTTTACAAGTCTAACTAATTCTTCATTTCTTATTTTTCTGGAGATGCCAGGTCATCACTTCCCTATCAAGCAGTGTGTATCTCTAGCTTATGATTGTATCAAGATGAGTGTGAAACATTCATCAAGAAGTATAATATATGCCTGAGAAATGGTGTCGTTGAAAACCTGACTTGAAAAAGCAGTAAATTTTTATCAGAAGTTCATTGGATCCACAAAGCTTGTGACTTTACTAAGTGCAGTTTAATCCATTTATGTGATTAAGCTTCCTCTGAATCTAAGGTGAATACTCAAACAGCACAATATTGAGTTAGAGATGTCAACTAGAAAAGGAAGTAGATGCCTTCAGTCAAATCACACAGTTCCATATATATGCACAACGTGTAAACGCATGCTTACAGAGAAGGCGAAGATAAACTACAAATAAGTTGACACATCGTTAGCATTATCTATATGACAACATAAGAATACAATTCATACAAAACTGTTCCACCGATTTTTTAGACAGCAGGTGGTGATACAACATAGAGAAAACAACAGAGGAGTTGGATAACAAGTATAGTAGACCGAAAATTGTGAAACATTATCTCACAGCTCGAAAAGGAACAAATAACACATACCAAGAGAATCGCTTCAACACTAGTCCTCATACCCTCTTTCATATAGCTGCAACACACCAACAATAAAACAAGAAAGAGGTATACTTCAGTCATCAGACTCCAACAATGTCTCGAGTTAAAAGTACAGAACTCAGGACTAGAAAATAATCATTTATACTGGAGAAAAGTATGAGACTTTCGACCAATTTATAAAACAAAATTGTTCTATAACACGTAGGGTAACTTTACTTGTTTCCCTCTTAAATCAATCACTGGAAAGTTATATAGTTTATACTTTTTGTTTCATAACAATGCTTGTGTTAGATCTTTCTTACCAGTTGTTCTACCAATAGATGTATGAAGTTCTAGTTTTGAAACGATTAATTTAGCAAAATGGCCAGATGATTATAGTCATCAGGAGACAAAACCCAGAAAATAAATGAAATCAAAGGATCCCGTGAAAGTTCTCTGATTTGGCTATAAATTTTCACAATTTACGGGGAAGATGGTAAATTGAGCAGAAACGAGAACGTAGGTGATCTTTTAAGAAATCAGCAAGATCATGATCTAATCATGTAAAGGCCAGGGTTTTTTTTTGTTTTCTAAATACAGGAGAAGCAGCTACTAGAAGGAAACAGAAGACAAAGAGGAAAGAGAGGAATCGTACTTGATTTTCATACGAGCTAGTCGGTCGGCGACGGAGGTGTCCTTTTCGAGCTTGGGTTCTTTAGTTCCGAAGCTGTAGTTCGAAAGCGGGTACGTGTTCACCACCTGAGACATAGCCATCTCTCTCTATCCCAGATCCACTAAGCCAATAATGTCGGAAATTTCTACCCCGTCCGTCTCTCTATCTCTCTCTCTCTGTGTATCGATCTATTGATCTCGGCGACGACGGTAACAGAGGAGTAAAGTCGACGGAAGAATTTAATATGGCACCGTCTCTACTACAACTTCTAGAGTAGCCTCTATGCTCGAATTTTCTTACAGGCGTGTATCCGTAGCCCATTACAGAATCAGGCCGGAGTGTAAAAAGGCCCATTCGAATGCACAGACAGATATCGACGACCCTTACTTTGAAGAACGGACACGATCCCGTCAACATGAACTAGTTGACTAATCTAACGGATTATTCTAGTTCCACGTGGCTAAATGTAAAAGTAATTGGTCAAAGTCAAATGCACGGATGGCTGTCGACCGTACGGCATAAAAACCGAGAACAAAAAAATCGAACTGAACCAAAAGAACCGAAACCGATCTAAATTTCATAAATATCCGAATGATTCTAAATTTTCATAATCGAAACTGTCGAACTGAATTCAAACCGAGAACCGAATAAATACCCAGACTAACCAAAATATAATTTTTATACCTAAAAATATTACTTATATTTAGATTTAAAGTAACTGAATAAATCAAATATTACTAAGAAAAACCGAATTATTCGAAATAACTTGATATTTTTTTTAATAAAAACTAGGTGGGGTGCCCGCACAATATTTTGTTAGAAATTACGACGTCTAAACCCTAACTTACATAGAAATTGTATCTTTATCTAGTCATTTTTAATATAAGATGACGATATTTTCATATTTTGCTTTATCTGTTTTTTTCTCTCTCTTTTTCCCTTTTACTATTATATAATCAAAAATTGGAAGTTATTTTCATTATGGAATTTAGATTAATGAGATTTAGACACCGATGAAACGTATGCTTGATTGACTTTTTAGAGCGATTTTTACTTTTTTCATAGACCATCGTAATTCCAAAACTATGATCATTATATCACGCAAGCATTATGATAACATGATCTTAAAGAATAGACGAATAATAATGATCAGAAATAAGTAGGGATCATCGTAAATCCAAAAGCGTGAAAATCACAATTCTGAATCACTATAATAGCTATTTGATTTAAAAATCAATGATGATAAATCAACCTAAGTGAGCAAAAAAGGAAAGATAAAAAAGGAAACTGTAGTTATCGTCGGAGCTCCATAGCTATTTATTTCTTGGCTTTTTTTTTTTAACATTAGAGTTATTGTCACAATAACTAATCGGATCATCCTCTTCATCGTCTTCTTCAACATCATCGTCTTCTCCAACATCATCATCATCATCATCATCATCATTCTTCTTCTTCTTCGTCACCAATCTGGTAGTCTGAATCGTCTGTATCTGAACTCTCGGTTGTATGACCACTATTATAATCCTCATCATTATCTTGATCACCATCTTTGGTAACATCCGTTTCATTGTCGGAATACCTAGAAAAACCAGTAAACTACGTATTAGTACTCGAACTATATAAACTGGCTAATACAGTAAAGGACAGACTCTAAGAACGACATACCAGTATGTGTATCCACTTAGGATTTTTGTTCGAAATATTTTTTTGCCCCAGAAGCAACCTCAATCTCGATAACACTATCAGATGTGTCATCGTTGTCGCTCTCTCCACTACTATAATTTTATTGTTTTTCCTTCTTTTATATATTTTTCTTGATTTGTCTAGATCGTTAATTGATAGTCTAATCAAAAGATTGGGTTATATTTTTCCTTTTTCATACCATTACAACCATGTTAGTGGTTCATAAGCACGCCATAAAATCTAAGTCCGAGAAGTCCGATCCGCAAGACACTAACCAACCATGTATTATCCTTAAACGATCCTCTAATCGAACGATTATCAACATAAGCAAATCAATTGAACGGCAAAGTAGCATTAGGATTACAACATGATACGAAAAAGTTGAGTTGCAAAGCAAAGTGATCTAATATGATTATTACAACATAGACGCCAATCTTAAACGCTGAAGAATTCAAATTTGTCTCGCATAAGCTTGTAATCTGATATTTATTGTCAACCTATTTGCAAACTGGTCTAGATAATGAAGATGAAACCGACATGTACAGTTTTCTTCCAATGGTCAAATCCACGATTAAGATATGAGGTTCTCACGAAATCTTGCATATCTTAGTCGCGAGGTAGTAGAAAACACACTCCTTGCAACGTATGTCTTTAAGGTGAGCCCCCTTGTATGTCCCGACATCTTTGCACAAGAAGGAAGTACTATATGTGTTCGACTTCTTCGGTTCCTATATGTGGATGTGCCAAATAACATTTCTACCGATCTTCTCAATTTCCTTGGCGGTGTAATCAAACGTTATATGGTCCGTTCTACCGGCATATTATTGTAGCATGAGATAGAGAAGGCAAGCGTGATGGTACTCATCTTTAACCCCTTCCAGTAGCTGAATCGCGCGAGCTTAAGAAAAAACGAAGGCGTGGCGGATGCTCTGAAGGTATACCACATATGGATTGTTATGCCTTAGACATCTCAGGAAAAAAAGATGTCCACGTGAATCGGGGATCGTTAGACGGGTAATCACTGGAAGGGTAATTGTTTATTAAGGATAATTAAGGTAATATAAGAAAAAAAACTCATTAAATATAGGTGGGTAATTAACCTCGTGAGAGCCATTTTGGTGCATTCCCACTTCTCAATTAATGAAATTTATACTCTAAAGTATCACATTTTTATTTGAACTACCCTAATTATCCTATTTTTAAACTGAGTTAGTCATTTTTTTACCAAAATTACCCAAAATTATATCCAAATTATTCGAAAGAAGCGAATCGAAACCGAATTGGAACCGATTTTTTCGGATATTAGCTAGTTTCCAGATTTACCATCCGAACCGAATCAAAAACCGAAAAACAAACTGAAAACCGAACTGAATTTTCTAAATATCAGAATGGATCCTAAATCTCTAGAACAAAAATAAAAAAATATCAAACCAAACCGAAGAACCGAATGTGCATGTCTATCTTAAAGCACCATGACTCATGAGGGTAAATATGAGATCTCTTCGCCACGAGAAAAATTCCAAGAAAGACCAAAAAACACAGGTCGAGAAAAAAAAAATCTGGAAGCGAGCGAGAAAAGGATCCGATTCTCAGAGAGGTAAGCCAAAACTGTCGTTCATCTTTGGTAGGAAGAAAGCTGACTCTATATGAATCGTAGATCATAAACAGTTGCTAGTGGCGAATGTGTTCCGTGAATTTGGATTTTGAATATCTGTAGACCGTTGCCTGTAGTATCTTTGAGGTTGTGTTTGCTATTACTTGAGAACAATTCCATGGAATTTAGTCTCCTTTTAAGAGGGTTTTCACATTTCATCTTCATGAGCTGCCTTAATTTTTCTTTGACAAGATAAGCTGAGTTTTTTTTCCTTTAATGTAGCAATCAGGTGAGCTTTCGCCCGGGTCAAGCTTGAAAGAGAATATAATCAACTCAAGATGAAGTATGTTTCTTCTTCTCCCACTTTACTTGTAGCTTGTGTCAACTACTTAAACTCTTTGGTGGATTGCACTTTGCACCTGCTATAGTAAAGCATCAGCGATGATAAAGAAATATATTGAATTGAAGCCATTATGCTGTGATCTTTAATAGATAGATGAATCTTCACCGATAGCACACGTTCTATGACTGTACCCTTGAAGGATTTAAATGGAAGAGGGAGATCTTGTTCTTAATGTTTATGAATTTTCCTTATTCCAGCAGGATAGCGAATACTAAGAGTCAAGAGAATCTGTTCCTCTTGTCTTGATTTAAGGCTCATGTATTGGCTCCTAAACAATAGCAATGGCATTTAAGTTTATCTCAGGATGTTTACTGTATAGACTTCATGCTGCATCACATTTTCTATATGTTTGCTTTAGCTATTAGCAACACTTATATTCTCTCTTGTGTAGCATCAAGTATGTTCATTTCTATGGCAGGGGACGTGTAAAATGGGATGAAGCTAATATAGTGGAAATTGAATCCAACAAACCTGTAAGACAGAAGATTACCGAACCAAAGACACCGTATCACCCCATGATTTATGACGATGGTTTGTCACATTACTCTATTCTCAGTTTTTATGCCTACATATATGCTGTTGGCTTAGTAGCCACCATCTACACAGAATTAAATAACACAAACATAACCTAAAGTATGTTTTGTTTGCCCTAGGCTTCCTGTTTTAAGGAAATGCTTAATACTCTCTCTGTTTGGTTAAGTTGAAATGTTATCAGTCTATTGGAAGATTGACTTGAACAAAGTTGTTTTTTTCTTCTGGATTGGTTTTATCAGGTTCTCTGTCTCCTAGAGGAAGATCGTTTGACAACTGTGTTGAAATGCATCGTGCGGAAGAACTAAAGAATTTTCTGAACGATATAGCTTCTTCTAGTAAAAACACTAGCCACAGATCTGATTCTGGTGGCTGGAGCTCGTCAGAGGATGACGCAGATCCAATGGATGAAAATGAAGAAGGTTCTTTTCAAAACCAAATAAAACACATCAAGCTGACTCGTAGTTCCGTCAGATCATATCTTCATCTCTGTTTTTATGCACTCTGCAGATTCTGAGAGCGGGAAAAACGCAAGTTTCAAGGAACATAGACGGGCTCACTATGACGAGTTTCGAATGGTGAAGGAACTGAGATCCTCTGGGTCTTTCTATGGTGAAGATGCAGAAGTGGATGGTGACACCAAGGGTAAATCAGAGGCAACAATCTCACAAAACACTCAAGGTGTCAAAAGCTTGGATAGAGACAGAGACGCATCCAACGGTGCTGCGGATTCTATATCATCTGGAAAGTCATCTTCTTCCTCTAGTTGATACAGAACTCTGAATGAACAAATTGTCACTATGGTGCTACTTCTGGACTAGACATAAGGTCTAACTTTCTATTTATTCTGGTTTGTAACGAGTTGACATTTTGAGAAAAAGAAAGACAGCCATGAGTTCCTCAACAATGTTGAGAGAATCTTGTTCGACATCCGCAAATGGTTTACTGTTAACCAAGATCGACTTCTTTATGTTCTGCCCCTCATTCTCTACATGTGTTCTCTTCCATTATAGCCGACGACAGTTCTACATAGAAAACATATATCACAATTAGGGTCGGTCTACACTTAAAGATAGTGGAAATCCAATGTAATAAGTGTTATTTAGTGTATCAAATATCTTCTAAAATAAAATTAAATATATGACCATCGAAACAAAGTTATAGATAATATCATAATAGTACTCCTTTGGTGTTTACAAGGCACATAAGCATCATTTATGACGTCCACTATTTTACGTTATATTTCTAACTTAAACCTCTTTTTTTTTTTTGACATCTGGTGGATTATATTGAATAAAGAAGCCAACCACCTGGTACAAACTACAGACCAACTTCTATGCCCCAAACACACGGGACTCTATACACCCAGAAACGAGTTCTACACTACAAACGAAAGACCAGAACCTCAACATAGAGGTGATAAGAGTTACAACATAGAAGCGACAAGAAAGTTACAAAACACGAGAAACTAATGATGAATTCCGCTCCAAACAAGTGGACTTACGGAACTTGTTACAACACATTAGCAGACTAACAGCAGCTTTGTTCCGAGATTATAGAAGCATCCAACAGGCACTCCCGCACATACGGGCTTCAAACACTATTGGAGTTCACCCGACAACAATTCTCGAGATAAAGATGAGCCAACTTCTTTGTTTGACATTGATGAGTTTGTTCCGGAAGATGGAACTTCAGAAAACTTCCTTCTTGTAGCCGTTGAACAAACATGAGATAGAGCAGCAAACCAACTAAAACCAAACAGAAACTACAATTCTACAACAGAACACTCGCCCAGAAGTACTCCTTAAGCTCCATTCACACATAAGAAATCATGAGAAGGAGAGTCAAACCTCCATCCTTATATATGAAATCATAAGGAGGAGAAACATACCCATACTTAAAAACCACATCAACGAAAACCACAGCTAGACAACAACTAAATCAAAACCTAAAATCTAAAACACGACCTACAGAGCCAAACCGCACAGCCCAAAACAAACTCAATCGGGAAGGGAGAACCACGCTTACAAAAGCACCGGAGAATAGCCGCGTAAAACAAGCCCGGATCGACCAAAGAAACCACCGACGACCATGACCCACAGAGACGGCAACAGAGAAGACAACCACGTCCATGGACAGTGGACACCTCCATAACAAACACACCTCATCCGCCGTCAGGAGCCATAACTGCCGCTAGCCATCGCACGACAAGAGCAGAGAAGACCACATCTCCGGAGCAAACCACAAATCTCTTCCAACTAAGGTTGAAGGGAGGCGAGAAGACTGCCGCAAGCCCTAAAAGCACAACACAGAGACGACTTCCCGGCTCAGGCGAGGCGCGCCGTCACCGGGAAGCTAACGGAGGCGTAGATCTAAGGTTCCCGGCGAATCTCAAAACTCGTGTCAGAGAGGATAAATTAGGGCCGGCCCTTTTATTTCTTCTAACTTAAACCTCTTATGTATTGTATTTTCTTTCACTAAAAGTTATATTCACACAAAGGAGAAAACTCAAATGATTACAAGTATGACCGAAGTCGACGAGTTAAAAGAACACTCTCTAAAAGTTAAAATCATACATGAAATATAAGTTGGCAGATGACAAGTTATCTTTCTGGAGCCAAAACAAAAACAATAATATCAACGTCCAAACATTATAAATCAAAAAGAAAAAAACAGATTAAACCTTAAACTAAGACACCTAAGTAAGAAAATTCATTAATTACAAATGGAAAAAGATAATTGAAGCATTTAAAATGAAACTTTGTTAGCAACCGAAGTCATTATAACTAACATTCAACATCTTATAAACCACGAAACAATAATTGTTTTTATTGATTTAAATTTCAACCTATATTTTTATATACTCTTCAGTTTTCACTTTTGTTTTACTTATTTTACTTATTATTGCGTATGTATTAATTATGTTTTGTTTAAATTATTCTCTGAACAATTCTAAAACGCATTGATAGAGTTGTAGACAACAATAATTAATAAAAAAACATAATAAAACTTGATTTCAAAAATAATTTACTGTTTTTCTAACCCGTCTCGGTGGCAATATCTTGGTGCTGACATTTTTTTCTTCTTTTTCGAAAGGAAAAGAAAAAGATTATAAATATCGGTGCAAATAAAAATCTCTTATAATCCCTTTTTTTCTTCCGTATTATATTGGTCGTCCCCTTAAACATTTTCTCCTGAATTCTGCGGTAAAGTTTTAATATCTTTGTTTACTCCCTCCCTCTCTACTGGGTTTCTTGGAATTTCTTGATTTCGGGATTCGTGCGAGCCGTAGTCTACTTGATTGGAAGTTTCTGGGTTTTTGATTTAAGTTCCGATTGGATTTGAAAGTTTGTTCTTTCCGGTAAGTTCACTACCCTCCTTTTGAGATATCTGTTGATGCTGAAGCTAGTTCATATGTGCTCCTTTGAATGAAGAATTCGTAACAATTTTCTTGTAGTTCTTTCGATTTGTATAGATATCTAGTCGCTGATTTGGATTACATTTCCTTCAGATTTTGACAACCGGTTGCTCAGGCTTTGAGAATCAGCTCTATCACCTTAATTCTTGGATCTTGAACAGTTGTATTTCCGATACACATCACATTGTGGTTGCTGAATAAGAAGTGTGCTCACTTGGATCCGTTTGGATTTGTTATTGGCTCAAGATTCTGTTGTAAGGTTCTGAGAGGGTTTCAAGTCTCAAGCTTTTCATTCTTTTGAATCCGTTCTTTCGTCTGTGTCTACTCTCCTGGGGCATGGACAAAGCAACGCCCTCAGGAGCTATCGAATCGAACTCATTGACCGATGCTGTTGGCCGGGAAACTCTAAACATGCAGAGGAGCAGCGGCATCAATAATCTAAGTATCCCAGCACCACCAATTCCCTTCTCGAATAACATTAACATCCCCGGTCCATCAGTTCTTGATGGGTCTGCTACAGTGCACTACTTGTCTCCGCAGCAGCAACTACAACAGCAAGCAGGACAAGGTTCAGTTCCGATGAGGGAAGGCAATTATTCCCATGTGGATAAGAAGACCAGGTTAGAAGCTAAGCAAGAGGATATGTTGCAGCAGCAGATTTTGCAGCAGTTAATCCAGCGTCATGACCCCACTGGAAGGAATCCGCAGTTGCAGCAGCAGATTTTGCAGCAGTTAATCCAGCGTGAAGACCCCACTGGAAGGAATCCGCAGTTGCAAGCTTTCCTTCACCAACAGAGACTGAGGCAACAGCAGCAGATTCTTCAATCTATGTCACCGTCTCAGAGACTCCAACTTCAGCAACAGCAGCACTTGAGACAGCAATTACAACAACAAGGCACTCAACAGATCCCTCCTAATGTGCGTCCTTATGAAGTGTGTGCTCGAAAATTGATGATGTACTTGTATCATCTACGGCAACGACCTCCTGTAAGCTAATCTATGGACTTTTAGGAATGTCATCACATCTATTCAAGTTCTCCTCCCATCACTGACAGTGTGATACATTTTTGTAGGAAAATTGCATTACTTATTGGAGAAAATTTGTGGCTGAATACTTCTCACCTCATGCAAAGCAAAGGTTGTGCTTATCACAGTACGAAAGTACTGAGCGCCATGCGCTTGGCATGATTCCACAGGCAGCTCCGGTCAGTCTTTTCTTAGCTTCCTGTGTTCTGATCTTTGTATGATATTTGTGATCTGCATCAGCCTGTTTGTAGCCACACTTGTTTACTTCAGCTTTCTGAATTTGAAAACACTGAATTTCTAATTCTTGTTACTAAGTCCGTGATGCTCTCGTTGTGTTTGCAGGATATGTGGGAGTGTAAACTTTGCGGTGCCAAGTCTGGAAAAGGATTTGGTAAGAGAGTTATTCCTGTGTGTACTTGTATTTATGTGCCTTCACTTTAAGCACAATGAAGCAACTTCCACATGCTAACTGGTCTCTTTGTTTATCACTTACAACTCTGATATTGTTTTTAAAAACTATTTAGTCAAAATAGTAGCCTAACAAACAGTCATCTTCGCGTGTTCAATCCGCAGAGGCAACTTACGATGTGCTTGCCAGACTATTTGAAATCAAATTTGCTAGTGGTATCATTGATGAGCTCTTATATCTGGACCACCCACGAGAAAACAGATTTCCTAATGGACTGATGGGGTTGGAATACAGAAAAGTAGTTCAGGAAACTGTACATGAGCAGTTTCGTGTTGTCCGTGAGGGCCATCTTCGTATCACATTCTCTCCAGATTTAAAGGTATCTAGAACAGTCCTCTTATTTGAAATTGTGACGTTCTTCCAATTATCTGTTTCACCGCTGTGCAAATGCTAAGCTAATCTTGACTATGGTTCTTCTAGATACTGGCTTGGGAGTTTTGTGCTCGGCATCATGAAGAGCTTCTTATCCGCAGACTTATTGCTCCGCAGGTCCTATTCGAGGATAGCTAATAGTATTCTTATGTGCTTATTTTTTGGTTTCCCTATGATAATGAGCATATAGCCTGTAATTTTTTGGTTTAGACATGCTGCAAACGGTGCTGGGAAGTGTATAAAAACTTATTATCGGTAATGCAGGTGAACCAGTTGCTTCAAGTTGCACAGAAATGCCAGAGCACGATTACGGAAAGTGGGCCAGAGGGAGTTTCACAGCAGGATTTACAATCGAACAGTAACATGTTAGTTGATCCCTAACACTTGATGCAGACTATTATTTTGTTTGGTCCATATTCTGTCTTTTGTTTTGGAGTGCTCTGTATCATTGTTGGGTGCTGATTATTGTCTCAGGGTCTTGGCAGCAGGACGGCAGCTGGCAAAGTTCATGGAAACACCGTCGCTTAATGATCTTGGCTATCCAAAAAGATACATCAGAACTCTACAGGTACTCTTTAGGTGCTTTCCTAGCTGTTAGTTTTGTATCTGAAGTCTTAATAGTGAGCCATTGCGAGTGGCAGATATCTGAGGCTGTCAAGAGCATGAAGGATCTGATGAACTTCACAAGCGAGCACAAAATTGGTCCTATTGGTACGTCTAAAATTCCCATCTACAACATTCTTGTTGAATAAGACTTAAAAGGCTAAAACCAAGTTGTCACTCTGGTGGTGTAGCTTTCACTTGGATTATAGCTCTACTGTTGAAATGTTCTGTTTGCTCCGGTGATTTGAGTTTCTGACTGAATGTAAATGTTTTGATGCCCTTATGCAGAGGGGTTGAAACGGCTCTCGGAACAGGCAGCGACAGTGAAGCACCAGAGACAGCAACTGCAAGAGATGGAGCAGTTGAGGAATAGTGGAGCTACGAATGGGTCAGCTCAAGCTCAGATAGCGTCGACTCCAGGAAGGATGAGTGGCTTAACTGGCAGCAACAACAACAACAACAACTCCAACAATCACAATCAAAATGTTGGTCGTGGAGCTATGACTGGCTCGGCTCAGGCCGCAGCAGCTCTGACCAACTACCAAAGCATGCTTATGAGGCAAAATGTTATGAATAACCCAAACTCAAATACGGGCAATCAAGAGGTGTTCTGGGGTCAGAGCTCAAACCAGAGTTCATCTTCTTCGTCACATCAGAGACAGAACTTAGCAGCAACAGGTGGATTTCCCAGCTCTCCCCAGATGCAACAGCAGCAGCGCATTATGAATGAAGCTCCCAACATGCTTCAGCAGAATCATCCCCATCATTTGCAACCTCCACGTTCACACGGTAACAATCAGGAGCAGGAGATGTCTGAAAACAGACCAAGTGTGCAACAGCAACAAGCCATTTTAGGTCAAAGTAATGCAGAGAGAAATCCAACTGCCTCCGCTTCAAGCACCTCAGGAGGAGGCCGAGTTCCAAGCCGCAACAACAGTTTTAAAGAAGCCCCAAACAACAATCTTGAAGATATATCTCAAGAATTCTTTGAAGACGGCTTCTTCTACAACAGTGATATTGTATGGTAGCTTGTAATATCTGAACAGAACAGAGGCATTGCTACATTGACTTTACACAGTTAAATAGGCTTAGTTTTCTCATTTACGTTGCTCTTTGTATAGTGAAAGTAATTGTGATTTGTTGTAACCTACATAGGCACTTTTACATATTGTTGCACAAGTATAAATGAATATCAGTCATTCTTCTTCAATTTTGCTTTTCATGTACGTTTATATCTGTATTTATTAAATTGTTTGTGATATGTGATCCGAGAGTTGTTAGAAATATACAGTAAATGTAACAGCTCAGACAAATAACCAATAGACAAATGTAATAGTTCAGACGAATACAACGGAACTACTATTGGAGATTTTGTATTTTTATCCTTTCATTAAACTATTAAGATCTATTAAAATAAAACAGAACAACAATAAGAGATGCAAACTAAATTTGACTTTTACTTCTCAAATATGAGGGCAAGAGATGTTAGAACGGTAGACGCAATGTCTAATCGTTTGGTCACGGAGATCCTAAACTATGGCCATAATTATTTATTAGTGAATTTAGCAAAAGATTGACATAGCCGACATATTATCTAGCATAATATCTTATATATAAATTTAGCTTTATTATATGATGCGTATAAGGATCATCCAAACGAGAGAAAAAAACAAATTGACAAAAAATAATATAAACTATAAATAAAAATATAAGCAAAATAGAAGAAAAACATAAGCAAATTATTAGCAAAATATCAGAAAATAAATAAAAAATATATATATATATATATAAATTAACAGCTAAATATTGATATATTATAATCAAAAAGATAATTGTTAAATTCCAACCACACCAAAAAAATTCAAAATTATAATTAAATTATCCAAAATTTTTTTTAACAATTGATCATAAATACTAAAAATATTGTAGATTCATGGATTGCAGAATGGAACACAACAATAAGAAATTGTACATATGTTTCATAAAATATTCTAAATAAAAAGTATTTAAGGAAAATTTGTGATTTTATTGGGTTTACGTAAATCATTATGTAAAGAAACAAGCTCAAAAGCTTGGACTTAAGCATCAAGCCTCCTCTGACAACGTCTTCATCCTTAAACTTTCTTGGAGTGAGTCGTACTGGTCCATGGTAAGGGGATGACATGTCCTCTCCAGAATGTCATCATCATCGCTCCACCAATGGCGACACAAGTTCTAAGCACCTTTGCTCTGCCACGTTTACTCTGTATTGCCACATTCTCCAACTTTGCAGAAAGACGATGTTAACTATATACACATACAACATGACAAATGTACGAAAGTAAGTTTCATCTAAGTTTATTTGAAAACACATGACATCACAAATGTTATGGCTGAGAGTAGATTAAACATCCCATAGGTGAAAGTCGGTGTGGTGAGTTGCATCCTTGCGTAGTAGATGTTCTGCTCCAAAGTAGTATGTAGGATATACAAAACATTGATTAGATACAGTGTCGTGTCTAGCTATTTAAAGACTTGAGACAAAAATATATAACTTTATTAAACATTTATTATATAACTTTATAAAAATGTATATACTATTTTTAAGCTATATTAAAAACTGATTTGATATCGCGTAAAATATACAAACAATACAGTTTATTAAAATATATATATATATATAGTATTCAAAATTATCTATAATAATTTGTAAATAATTATTTAGAAAACAGAAAAGCCAACTTAAAACTTTATTAATACTAATATTGTAGATAAAAAAACATATGAATGAAAAGATTATGATACAAAATATGTAAAGAATGAAAACATAAAACGAGTAAAAGAAACAATTTTAAATATAGATGGAAAACTAAAATTTAAAATCTAAAATAGAATGATGTGTAATAACAGCTACTAGATTCACAAATAAATTTAGAGCAAAATATTACTTTTTGGATTTAAAACTAATTAAAAAAATTTGTATACAAAATTTAAGCAATTGATCGATAAATCTAAAAATATGGCCTAAAATATAACATATATGATGGGTGCCTAAGGCCATCGCCTCTTTGATGCATAATAAGCAAGGGTCTGATTAACTAAATAGCTAAATAGATAACCAAAATTAACTAAAAAACTATGCAATTAAAACCATAGTTTTCAGTGGTCTCAAGTTACAACAAATCTTCAGTGGTCTCAATATCTCTTTGGTTTTTATACAAAGACCCAACCAATCTAAATGCGGCAAATTAAGCCTAAACTCTCTTTCACTGTGTTATGTCAAAGTAACAATGCTTGAGATCTTACAAGCTACCATAAATATCGCTGTTGTTGAAGAAGCCGTCTTCTGAGAAATCATGAGATATATCTTCTGACAAATGAAGGTTGCTGTTTGAAGCTGCTCTGAAACTGTTGTTGCGGCTTGGAACTCGGCCTCCTCCTGAGATGTTGGAAGTGGAGCCACTTGGGTTTCTCTCTGCATTACTGTTGCCACCACTTTGACCTGAAAAGGCTTGTTGCTGTTGCAAATTTGCTCCGTTTTCAGACATCTCCTGCAACAGATGCTGAATCATCTGCTGCTCCTGATTGTTACCATGAGAATGTGGTGGTTGCAAATGATGAGTATGATTCTGCTGATTCATGGTGTGCTGCTGCTGTTGCATCTGGGGAGAGCTGGGAAATCCACCTGTTGCTAAGTTCTGCCTCTGATGGGACGAAGAAGATGGACTCTGGTTTGAGTTCGAGGTTGGGTTCTGACTCGAGAACACCTCTTGTTTGACCGTATTTGAGTTTGGATTATTCATAGCATTTTGCCTCATAAGCATGCTTTGGTAGTTGGTCAGAGCTGCTGCTGCTTGTGCTGAGCCATTCATAGCTCCACGACCAACAATTTGATGATGATTGTTGGAGTTGTTGTTGTTGCCAGTTAGGCCGTTCATCGTTCCTGGAGTCAAAGCCATCTGAGCTTGAGCTGACCCATTCATACCTCCACTATTCCCTAACTGCTCCATCTCTTGCATTTTCTGTCTCTGGAGCTTTACTGTCGCTGTCTGTTCCAATAGCCGTTTCAACCCCTCTGCATAAGGGCATCAAAACGATTACACTCACTCAGATCAAACCGAACATTTTAAGGAAGAGCTACCACAATCAATATCATTCAAGTGAAGCTCAGACCAGAGGGGATGGGAATTTTAGACTTACCAATAGGGCCGAGTTTGTGTTCGCCAGTGAAATTCATCAGATCCTTCATGCTCTTGACAACTTCAGATATCTGTAGAGTTCTGATATATCTTTTGGGATAGCCAAGATCATTAAGAGACTGTAAGTCCATGAACTTTACCAGCTGCCGTCCTGCTCCCAAGAGTCTGACACACAAATTAGCACCCGACAATGTTATATTACTATACTAGAAACAAAGTACCAGAACATGGACAGTTGAAAAGAATGGTCCTCATCCACCATATGAAAGGCAAATCAAATGTTATGGATCAACTTACATGTTACTGTTTGACTGTAAATCCTGCTTAGAAACTCCCTCTGCCCCACTCTCTGAAATCGTGCTTTGGCATTTCTGCGCAACCTGAAGCAACTGGTTCACCTGCATGACCAATGATAAGTTTTCAATACACTTTCCAACACCATTGTAGCATGTCTAAACATCTGTTCAGAAGTAAATTACAGACTTTGTGGTCATATTCATAGGAAACCACAATATAAGCAGATAAAAAGTGTTTAGGGAAACCGCGGATACAGTTGACCACAAACATTTTGTGTAAAGTCTTAAGTTCATAATAGATAGGTCATGTCATCAGTAAAGGACCTGCGGAGCAATAAGTCTGCGGAGAAGAAGCTCTTCATGACGCCGAACACAAAACTCCCAAGACAGTATCTGGAAAGAAGCCAAGTCAAGATTAGCTAAGCATCAGCACCTGGTGAAATATATAATTGGAAGAACGTCAAATCTCAATCAAGATGACTGTTCTAGATACCTTTAAATCTGGAGAGAATATGATACGAAGATGGCCCTCACGGACAACACGAAACTGCTCATGTACAGTTTCCTGAACTGCTTTTCTGTATTCTAACATCATCAGTCCATTAGGAAATCTGTTTTCTCGTGGGTGGTCCAGATATAAGAGCTCATCAATGATACCACTAGCAAATTTGATTTCAATTAGTCTGGCAAGCACATCGTAAGTTGCCTCTGCAGATTCAACACGAGAAGATGACAGTTTGTTTAGAACAAAGAGAGCATTTAGCATAAGGAAGTTGCTTCATTGTGCTTAGACTGAAGGCACAGAAATACAGTTACACATAGGAATAACTCTATTACCAAATCCTTTTCCAGACTTGGTGCCGCAAAGATCACACTGCCACATATCCTGCAAAAACAACAAGAGCACAAGAAATTCAGTGTTTCCAAATACAGAAATAGTACAGCTGGAGTAAACAAGTGTGACTACAAACAGGCTGATGCAGAACACCAATATCATACAAAGATCGGTACACAGGATGCTAAGAAAAGACTGACCGGAGCTGCCTGAGGAAACATGCCAAGCGCATGGTGTCCAGCACTTTCGTACTGTGATAAGCACAACCTTTGCTTTGCACGAGGTGAGAAGTATTCAGCCACAAATTTTCTCCAATAAGTAATGCAGTTTTCCTACAAAAATGTAACACACTATCAGTAATGGGAGGAGATGTGATGAAATTGCTAAAAGTTTATAGATTAGCTTACAGCAGGTCGTTGCTGTAGATGATACAAGTACATCATCAATTTCCGAGCACACACGCCAACTTCATAAGGACGCACATTAGGAGGGATCTGTTGAGTCCCTTGTTGCTGTAATTGCTGTCTCAACTGCTGCTGTTGCTGAAGTTGGAGTCTCTGAGAGGGTGACATGGACTGAAGAATCTGCTGCTGTTGCCTTAACCTCAGTAAACCTTGCAACTGAGGATTCCTTCCCGTGGGGGGGTCCTGACGCTGGATCAACTGCTGTAAAATCTGCTGCTGCAGTATGTCCTCTTGCTTAACTTCTAACCTTGGCTTCTTATCCACATGGGAATAATTGTTTTCTCTCAGCTGAACTGAACCTTGTCCTGCTTGCTGTTGTAGTTGCTGCTGCTGAGACAAGTGCTGCATTGAAGCAGCAGACCCATCAAAAACCAATGAGCCTGGAATGTTAATGTTATTCGAGGAGAAGGACATTGGTGATGTTGGGATACGCAGATTATTGATGCCTCCGTTCCTCTGCATATTTAGAGCTTCCGAGCCAACAGCATCAGTCAATGAGAAACTCGATTCGTTAGCTCCTGAGACCGTTGCTTCGTTCATGCCCCAACGGATTCAGAGGAATGAAAAGCTTGAGACTTTAAATAGTCCTCTCAGACCAAAGAACAGAATCTGAGCCAACAACAAAACCAAACTGATCCTAAGCGGCTATGCTCTAAGCAAACTTCTGCATCCACGATCCAAGAATTAAGGTGATAGAGCTAATTCTCAAAGCCTGAGCAACCGGTGGTCAAATTCCGAAGGAAGAGAAAACAAAATCAGCAACAAGATATATATACAAATCCAAAAAAAACTGGTAGCAAATTCTTCATTACAGTTGAAAGCCCTAATTATCAATATGAAGTAGCTTCAAGCATCAACGAATAGGGTGGTGAACTTACCGAAAAGAACAAACTTTCAAATCCAATCGGCAAGTAGACTCGACTAGCACGAATCCCAAAATCGCTAATTTGATGAAACCCAGTTGAGGGAGGGAGTAAACAAAAATATTAAAACGCAGTGAGGAAAAAAAATGTTAAAGCAGACGACTAATATTATCAGCCATACACAGAAGAAAAAAAAATAAAATAATATTTATGTCCTTTTTTGCACAATATTTTTTCGCTTACAAGACGACAAACCCAACGCTTCTGCTTTGTTTGTCAATGAAGGTATTTTGATGCAAGAGTAGTCCAAGTCTACCGGCCGGTCAGTAGTCAACATATGTGTCTCCGACAGTGCAAAGTCGTATTCTTCTTCTACTTCCTCATTCTATGTGTTTGACCATACTGAAACTAATCATCTTTTTGTTCATGATGATTGAACTTGGACTTCAAACTGAGATATGATATTATAAAAAAAAACGAAGAATTCCGTGAAATGACACATTTTAAGCACACAAAACAATGTTTCTCAATCCGACAATAAAAGAGATCCGAGGTTCGAATGTATCAAAAGACAAAAACTTAAACAACGAGGACATAGTGTTTGACTACAAACGAGTTTACAACATTCTACTTTGATAGAGATGGTGGATCGATCCCACTTTTCATCACTCGTCAGCTGGAGGCGAACGAGACCGGCTGCGAGGAAAAACAACGAAGCAATTGTTAGTTTCATAAATAAATCTCATTTTTATATATAACAGGCAGCGAACTAATCTGACCATCCTACCTCTTCTGCATCGGGCTTTCTGCACCATCGTAGCCACCATCACTGTCTCTTCTCCCTATAGAGCCAGGGCTTTCGACTTGGCCATTCTCAGGGCTAGACCTTGATCTCTCCCTCCTTTCATTTGGACTTTCAACTTCACCATTTCTCGGGCTTTCCTTCTTCAACGGGCTGTCATTAGGGATCTTCCTCTCTCTCTTGTTGTCGGGACTGCGACTGTACCTGGGGCTTGCGACTTTCTCCCTCCTACGAGGGCTCTCATTGCGTCTGCGGTCACGACCATACTCTGGACTGCTACGCCTTGATCTCTTGTAAGGACTTGGGCTACGTCTTCTCCCATAATCAGGACTGCTCCTGTCCTTTCTGTATGCAGCAACCGGACTAGCTCCTCTGCCATAGTCAGGGCTCCCTCTTTCCCTTTTGTAAGGACTAGGTGACCGTCTTCTCCTTTCAGGTGACCTATCACGGCGTCTATCAGGACTGTGTCCATTTCCTCTAGCATCATCATCCTTTACCGCATACTCCACGGAGATCACCTTATCCATCAGCTTACTGAACGAAAACACAGGTAGATTGTGACTCTTAACTAATGAAAGCATTTGGTTAATGAAACTGGACATGAACAAACCTACCTGTTATTTGTAGCATCCAGTGCTCTCGTGGCATCCTCTTGTTCCTCGTATTGGATAAATGCAAAATTCCTCCTGATTCTAACGTTCACAATTTTGCCATATGGCTCAAAGTGTCTCTCTAGATCTCGAGTCCTAGTATTATCCGCATCAAAGTTTATCACAAACAAAGTCTTGGAAGGTCTCATGCCGGATGAAGATCTTCTTGAACCACCACCTGATCTTCTGTCACCTCCACGTTCACTCTATACACAGAACCATTAAGGTTATCAGTATGTCAAACATTATAAGTAAGTTTGCAAAGAAAATAACAACGGAGGTCAGTCTCCTACCTTTGTCCACTCAACACGAAGTCTGCGTCCCTTACGCCCAAATTCAATGCGGTCAAGCGCTCGGATTGCATCGTCAGCATCCCTTTCATTTTCCATGTACACGAAAGCAAACCCTGAAGAAGAAGAAGCCACAAGCATAGTAGATCTGAGAACATGAACACTGAGCAAAGTAAAACGAGTTAAGAACCTCAAGCGAACACGAAGAATGTCCTCCCTCGTTCAACGGCATTACATAGCCTTTACTTACCAAGTAGAACAAATTATTTGAACATTCCTAGAACCTAAGAAAACTCTGCAAGCTAAATAACCAGTGAAGCAGTTACAGACCTTGCATTATGGAATTAATATGTGTCAAGGAACAAGTGAAAATGTGGAAGTCAAGACGGGATGTGTATGAAAACAGAGTGTCATCTCCACTGCAAAGGCATGTGTCCAAGAGTGTGCAAAGACATGAGGAATGAAATGCAATTAAGATGGCAGTGCTATTGCGGAAGGAAAGTGACTCAGCCAATGAGATGGATTTCCTTATGGTCCCATCAATGGCCTGGTGGGAGTATGGGAATCCCAAGATTATAACATCCTGCGCCAAAGAAAATGCTGAGTATGGCGGTTTTATACTTTTTTTATCTATCTTCTGATGTACTTTCTAAACTCCAAGCAGGCTACTTCACATGACCAGGCGGATATGTTGCAATAGAAGTGCTTCTCTGTTTGGTTGAGATCATGAGATGTGAGGGGGAAGTGAGTCTTCCAGAGCCTTCTCGTGGAATGAAAATGGAAGTGGTTTCATGACATGCATTTGAACTTTGTGTTCTCAACGGAGTTAGCGGTTTACGGATACTGCTTGACTGCGTGTTCGTCGAGGTGGACCACCAAAAAGATAAATAACGTGAAAGGAAGAATAAAGAAAATGGCTTACCAGCTTTCATATCCACCCTCTCAACCTTGCCGTATTTCCTGAATAGCCGTTCAAGATCACCCTCACGAGCATCATACTCAAAGTTTCCACAGAAGACTGGCTTCATGATTCCTACACAGTCACCACGTAAATAAAGGATTTACGGGGCTTCTAAAAAGGATAATTAAAAAACCACCTAAACGAACACTCAATACAGTGTATGTATATTAGCCATTACACTAAATAGATTTGCAAGTACTGACTGCTTTGTTCGCGTATTCATCTATTAAATTTTAGAATAATCACTACCTTCTCGATGGAACCAAGAGAAGACTAATAGCAAAAATTTGAATCAAGACTAAATTTTAAACAGTATTCGAGCTTGAATCCGTCAAATTCAGATAATTCACAACCAAGCATCAGAATCAAAAAGACCACAACCAAGCATTCAACAGATCTAAACTAAATGGCTCTGGTGAGAAACCTCAGATCTGAAATAACTAGGATTGCAGACGAAAACAAGCAAGCTAAGCATGATTCTCTAGTACAAAAACAAACTCTTGAAGCGATTCAGCTAACATAAAAAAAAAAACGAGATCGACAAACTCCCTCGTTTTACTTTTCACCCGCAGGAAACTAAAAGAGTAAACAGAACAGATCGAAGATCTCTGAGAGTCGGATTCAACAGATTATCTCAATCAGTTTACCTGTAAAATGATGAAATTGGATTATTTGGCAGCCGTCGAAGCCCTAGATGAAGCTCTTCGATACTTTGGAGGCACGAGAGCTGGTGAAAGTGAAACAAGATAATTAGGTACGGAACAGATATTTAACTTTTTCTTTTCAAATTGTAAGATTTTTTTTTTTGACGGCAAATTCATTCATATTATGGACCCAGAATGGCTGAAACAGTACAGGATTGTTAAGCAAGAGAATAAAAAAAATTTACGCAGCAAAAGGACAAAGCCCAATAAGAAAAAAACGGCCCAAAAGAAGACTGGGATAAGCTCGGATCGAACACGTGTAACCTTCGCTGCCACGTGTCGACGAAACGGTAACCCGCTTCATGCAGAGCTCCGGAGATCCGGCACCGCCTTCTTGTTGTCGCCGCTTCTGCTTCGTCGTCCTACCGATCTGCTACACCGAAAAGCATCCGTTACACCGCATAAAGATGTCAGCCGCTCTCGTTTCATCACCGTTGCTGGATTTCTGCATTTCAGATAGGGAATCCGAGATGAAATTCCACCGTGAATTGAAGAACATGACGGGCCCGTTCAATTCGATCGGGCACTCGAACCAACGTCGGGTGAGCGCTCAACAAACAGGAAGAAAAGAAAACATGTGTCACCGGCTTAGAGATGAAGAATCGAGCGCCGTGAGCAGACCGTAAATCCCAGACAAAGCCGGGAAGAAAACCCGAAACAGATCGAGAGTATCCACGAGCACAAAACTCGGATTTATTCACCGACAAAAGAAACCGAATCCATCTATAATAACATGCAAAAGCTGGATTCGGATAACAAACAAGAACAAAACAAACTATAAACAACCGGACCACCGACAAAAACGCCGGTGGCCGGGAAACGTCGGAAATCGCTTTGAAAATCTCTTTCTAGTGAGAAGGGAAAGAAGAGAGAGAAACCGCTTTATATGAATTATCTATCTTCCAAATTGTAAGATTTTTAATATATTAGATTTTAACTGTACTGTGGTGTTGGAAAAAAGAGAAAAATCGTCTAAAATTCAGCTCTGTAGTATTGGGCCGATCTGTTAAATACTCTACAAAAGCCCAAAAAAAACATAGCATTTTAATATCATACGACTTCCCAACAAATTGAAACTTTCTTTTCTCTAAAATATTTTTTTTTTAATCTAAATTTTTCAATTAAAGAGGTGGATTGGTTATAACATGCGAAAATGAAAAAGCAACTCAACAACACTAAGATCTCACTTCTAATTTACAACTAATACTGATAAGAAAAAGAATACACAAAAGATACAAACAAGACTGAAAAACCTAGTCAGCTGCAAGAAAATAGTTACATTACAATCTACACCACCAAAGACGATGGCAGAAGGAAATAGAGAGAGCATGAGGAGCCCAAACTTAGAAACCAGTAAAAGCAGCTGAAACACTACCCACAACGAGCTGGTGCAAAACACACACTCTAACTAAATTTTCGAACGCAGATGAAGACCAAGGAAGACATAAAACCAAAGCCAACATAAGCATCAAACCAGCACTAGCCCAAGCCATAACCCTATAGACCCTTCGACGACACCACAACAGCGCAAAGAGAAACAAAGATAACAATCATGATCGATTCAAACCCGAGAAATAGACGGATCTAGAACAACAGAACACAAACACAAAGAAGCGGCAATCCATACAATTGAAGCACAAAACAAAGGAAATAAGAATGGTATAGGAAGAGTAAACCGGAGGAGAACAAACTTTTGAGCAAAGTCGCTGTGGGAGCAGGAGAGAGCCAATTTAATTAAGGTCGATCTTAGTAAACTTAAATTTTTAAAACAAAAATCGTTTTAATGATGAAAATTTGAAAACGAGTTTGTTTGATCGAATAGATAAGAGTGAGTTTAAAGATAATAATCTTAAATCTTTAATTTTGAGCAATATGGTATTTTATCTTTAGTTGAGTTATTTATAGTTTTATATTTTGGATTTGTATTATTCAGACTTTTCATATGATGTGATGTACTACGATTTGGACTTTATGTTAGATATTATAAAAATAAAGATAATAATCGTTTTCAGTAAGTTTTGGAATTTACGTTAGGACGAAAATATTTATCTCGCATATTTGTAAAATTTATTTCAATGTTTGATTTTATTGATTAAAGTTACAAGTTTTAAATAAATATTCATAATAACAAGATATATGTTATGGAAGAAATGGTAGAGATATATACTTTGTATACGCGGTTTACGCAGGCTAGGTTGAGTTGAGCGTCGAAACCAACTTACACATGACGGGATGGTTTTAATTAAAGCCAATGAGAGGGAACATATTTGAGCGTATATGGTTTCTCTTTTGAAGACTCTCTTGCCTAAATTAGACTCGCTCCATTGATAAGAATTATTCGTGAAGTGGGTAGAGTTTTAAATAAAGAGATCCATTATTAAATCGGGCAGGACCAAATCCATCCGTCTCTTTCTCGCCAGTGAGATTTGTTAAATTTGTGGTGGCATTTTCCGACGAGGAGACAACGTCCATCTCGATGTTGCCGATTAGAATTGTAATGGCCCAATTCCTGGCCCAATACTTGGGCCCAAAGAAATAGGAGGAGAAGCCCAAAACCCTTTACTTGAGGCCAAAGGAAAGGAGAGAGTGGGCCTGAAGCCCAAGGCCCAACCCGAGGGAAAGGGAAGCCCTAGCTCCACTCCCTATAAAAGGAGGAGCAGCCCCTCTCATTTGGCACAAAGTTCGAGACATCGAAGCTCTGCCCGCATCCCGAGCCAGCCGACGACCGCCGACCAGCCCGGAGCCGCCGACGACCGCCGGCCAGCCACCGCCCGCCGCCGATCAGCCGCCGGCCGACCACCGCCGGAAGCCGCCGACCGCCACCGCCCGGAGCACCACCGCCGCCGGCCAGCCTCGCCGGAATTGTCGCCGGAAACCGCTGATCGCCGCCGCTTCCGATCCCGCACTCCGAGTCGTCTTCTCAATTCTTTTGAGTGTAGAGCCATCCGTTCTTCGCGTTCTTAAGGTGAGATCTCCCGAATCTCAGATCTGCTTCGTTTTCTTCCTCCAAACCCTAGATCTGCTTCAGATCTATGCTTCTAGATCAGATCTGATCCATGGAAGTCATAGATCTGAACCGTATCTTCCTTTTCGTCTCTCTCTCGCTCAGATCTGCTTCAGATCTATGCTTCTGATGGATAGAAGTTGTAGATCTGAACTGTATCTTCTTCTTTTGCTCAGATCTGCTTCAGATCTATGCTTCTGATGGATAGAAGTCGTAGATCTGGACCGTATCTTCGTTGTTAGTCCAGATCTGTTGGCAGAAACCCTAGATCCGCTCTTTTCTTTAGATCTGTCGTTTAAAACCCTAGATCTGTGTGCAGGATCACCAGATCTGTAGCCGAGTTTGTCTGATCTTCGTTCTTCTTCAGTTGAGACTAAGGTGAGGACTGAACGTGATCTCTTCTCTATTCTAATTCGATGTTGAGTAGCGAATCTTCGTTTAATAGTGTCTTTCCTAGGTAGTTTAGATCTAGTTGTTGATTTGCGTTGATGTGATGGATAATAACTTAGAATCTAGGATCTCGCTTAAACCGAAAACGGAACTTAGACACTAGGTTATCATTTGAACCGAAAACGTTGCTTGTGTGTGAAGGCTATGCTTGATAGAACTGTTAGGGCCCCCGAAAGGGTGTTTGGTGACGGCACATGTACATTGCACCTAGTACGTGTCCCTTGTATCGTCGTAAGGGGAGTTTCGGCGAGCTCCCCGAAGGGTAAAGTTGGAGTTGAGGTTGGAGTTGGGCACCGGGGCCAATGGCGGGCTTCGGTTGCTATTTCTGTTCCACCCCCCCCCCCCCCCCCCCCCCCCCCCATTCTTCTGTTTCTCCCCCCCCTGAGGCCTTTCTGTGTAGCGTAGTTGAGTGTGTTGTTTGTGCCTTCGGGCGTTGGGTGCAAGGTGTTATTAGCCGTGGACTCGTGATTGATGATGTGTTAGGATAAAGTAGAGATAGCGGTATTCCTAGAATCCGCCCTCACTGGGTATTGGTGTAAACCAATTACTCAGGCCTCCTTCGTCGTTTGTTTTGCAGGTAACCCTGGAGTGTTGCAGGGGTAGACGGACGGGGTGGTGCATTGTTTTGGGATTGGGAACTCCTTCTCTTCTTTTTCGTTCTTTCGTTTTCAATAAGACTTATGCGATTCTTTCTTTTCACGTTTCAAACTATTTCCGTTGGCTTATTTATGTAAGACTTGGTTTTCCATTTCAATAAAGTCGACTCTTTTCAGTTATTTATGTGTCGGTTCCGGTTTATGACTTGGTCCGCTTCTGTGGACTATGACTCGTGGAGTCAAAGAGTCGTTGACTTAGGATCCGAAGGGACGGGGTGTTACAAGAATCTACCATATCTGCGGTCTTGTTTTCGTTGCACCGTGAAAACTACGTGATACCTAGCTCAAATAGGTTCGCTCCAATGAGAATATATAGGATTTCGAGTGAGGTCTATATATCAGAGTTCTTATATGTTGAAACTGCTATAAATTTGAAAAGAGAGTTGAAACTCTCCTTTTGTGAGTCATTGGATATCGCATTCGAATAATCAGTACACTCATGTTTACAGTCCAAACTAGAGAAGCCCTTTCACATTAAATCTGATCACACACACACTTCTCTTGGCCATGCTTTTATTAACCATGTTATCATAGGTGAATTAGTCCACATAAAACCAGTTCAAACAATATATAAACTACTTTAGAACAATAAAAACTAATCCCACCAATATATAAACTATTCCAGAACAATATCTTCCAAAAAGTTTGAAATGATCATCAAAATCTTTAAATTGACTCTTCAGACAAGTTTCCCAAAGTAGAGTATAAAACCGAAACAACCATTTTTAGCAAACCGAGAATTTAATAGAAACCCAGACGGTTATTCCAAAAACAGAAAGATTGGTCCTACAAGAGAGCTCGCGGGCCCTTCAAAATATCTTAAACCCGTGGCTTAACAGCGTTAAAAACACTATCCCCTACCACTGGTCCCCTTTGGTCCACTGTCTTGATCCGTACAATATATAACACGTGTCACGTCACTTTCAAAGCTTTACTTTCTCCTTAAGGAAAACATATTATTTTGTTATTTTCTTCAAATCACCACTACTTTTTTTCCCTCCATTTTTTTGTCGTCTTGTTTTTTATGTCAATAGTAACGTGAGAGCGTTGAGAGAGACGTATTATTATTGTCAGCCAATATATGTTAGGAAGATATTCTATTGAGATACTATTTCTGGTTTCGATTGTGAAGATAGTAAGTAAATATTGTAGGTTGATTGAACCTTCGACTCTACAGGTTGTTTCTTACACCCACCACGTGATTAGAGTTGAACCACAAGTTTTTTTTTATTCATAGATATTTTATAGGGGATTGAGAGTGATGTTATAACTTGCGATTGCATCGATCTCATTCTTGGCTTGAGACGAAACTAGTCTCCATTTTTACATATGTTATAATACATATTTGATGGTGGTCAATTGTTTTCTACAATGCATCATTGCATCTGATGCTATTTTTGTTAGTTCTTCCATACTTTAATAAGCATCTGATTAGGGATAAGAGACAACACACAATCGAATAACATGTTTTTATTTGAAATTCAGAGCTATAAACCAAACCCGTGTATTTTATAATATATATTTTCTACAGTCCAGATCATTATTACTCAAGTACTAAGGATGGAGACCATGTGATTGTATATTGTAAAGGAATAAATGAAGGCATCATTAATGTCCATTTCTTTAGATGCAAGGGTTTCTTCTAGTGCTCTACCACCTAAGAGCAATTACTTTGACGTCAAGATAACGTCATCAGATCTACTTTAAATGGCTAGTCGTCTTTTAGGTTGCTGCCCTCAAGGATTAGCTCTTCCATCGAGGTTGTTGGTAGAGTTGGTCCTTATAGCATCGAGTTTGTTGGTCCTTTGAAGGCGTGTCAACCTTTCCTTTGCATTTGTCCCTTAAACTCATCGCAGCTCAAGCGATGAAGTTCTTGATTTAGCGAGAGAAAAACTCTTCTATTCCGACACCAAACTTCAACTGTCTCTTATATATTCTGCGTGTTTGACGTTACAGTCCCCAATTTGCAAATGCTTCCTCACTTTAGTCTAGATTTATTGGGATATCAACAAGATCGACCAAAATGAATCGAAATTGATGGGCATTTTACGAATTGAGCTGGATATATGGAAAGATTGTAGAGATTTTAAGTTCAAAAACGAAAGAAAAAAGTTTGTAGAGATTTGTCAGTATCTTAGAAAGTTTAGATATGGGAAGATTACCATTAAAAAGAGATTGTAGAGATATGGAAAGATTAGTTTAGAAAGTTTACCATTATGTATCAATATTTTTTTTTTAATATATGTTTATCTTAATTCTGGAAACTAAAGTTATCTATTTATCTATATTAGTTGTCGTACCAAAATCTACAATTGGATTTAGTCATGGGCTTTATCATTTAAATCAATACTATTAAAACAGGAAGATTTGCCATGTTACATAAATGTTGTTCCCGAAATTTGCCCTTGATATTATTAGGATTTGTAACCTTCATTAAGGGTAAAACTGTAAAACAATTTATATTTGATTTATTATCTCTACAATCCATGTTTCCAAACAAGACAATTATTAAACATGTAGCCAAACAACCAAAATCTAATGGGTCCCACTTTCCTAATTAATTAAAATCAAAACAAATTAATTGATAAATATAATTAATAATTTATACATCAACTATTATATATAAATTAAGATTCTCTAATTTATGATATAATTCAAAATATATTTATAATATATTTTAATATCTCTTTATTTTGTTTCAAATATATATATATATATACACGATTGAGGTTTTTATGATTGTACTTTTTAGCAGGTTTTTCCATCAAACTGAAAAATATTTAATTAATTAAACGGGTTGAAAAATTAATTAGCCAATCTCGATTATAAATTTTCTAAAATATTAAAATGATTTCATATTTATATTATTCAAATATTTGAAGCGTCAAATTATGCTTTATGTTTGAATGAAGTTTTTAACGGATAATTCCATCAAATTTGCAAATTATATATACGACTACAACATGTATTTTATATAATAATATTTTAGATAAATAAAATAACAATTAAACATATACCACATAACTTTTACGATAGTTGTTTTCACATATATATATTTTTCCAAACTATGATTTTACGATACAACACAGATTAAAATATATAATGCGAAATCGTTATTTTAATCTCTTAATCCTTACGATATATCTCCTCCAAATAACACATAATTCATTTAAAAAAACTAAATTGATAACTCACTGTTTATAATGTTGGTTAAACAATTATAATCAAAATTAAATTACATAATTAAAAATCTAAACTACTATTAACAAAATGAATAAAAAGTAAAATTTGTAAAGAAAATTATACCCGCACTTAGAAGGGCGGGTCAAAATCTAGTGTCGATATTTAAAACACCATTCCGGTCTAAATCATTGCTCATCAAACAGTTGCATTGTTAACCAAAAAACGACTGTGTATTAAAGATGTATGAGCATGATAGAGAAAACTGATGAGTTGATTAAATCAAAACTGATCAATATGAAATCAACTCAACTGTCCAAAGATCAGATAAATCGTTCTAACATGTGCGCTACAAGGTATATAAGATGGAGAGTTCAACGAAAGGGTTATAAAAGGAGTTCAATGACTTTAAAATAAAAATATTATTCTTTTTGACACATTTTTTACACATAAACAATTCTACGAATTCATCGTAAAACTCTACTTTGAAACCTTTAGTATTATTCTTTCATCGATACAAAATAGACATGAAATATAGATTCACTTTAGATCGTTTTTTAAATATTGTTTGAATTTTGAGATTTTAGCCATTCAACAAATTTCTTTATTTTAAATCATAAATTTTTAGTGTCAATTTCAAGATACACAATATGTAGATGTACTTTCTAATATATTTTCTTGAAAGTCTAATAATAATTATTTTGAAAGACTTGTATATCTTATTTTTATCCAATTTATTAATAACAGAGTTAACATGTGTGAGATGGACAATATTCAAAATATTAGCGTTATATCTAGCTAGCTATGAGATCACCATTACGATGTTATATCTAGTTCTCCGGTGATCAGAGGCGTTAGATCCTCCTAAACCATGTTTCTTTCGCATAAGAATGATGTTGTTTTTTTTTTTTTTGGTCAACGAATGATGTTGGTTTAGACAGCAATTTTCTTTTAAATAATGCTATGTACAACGAAATTTTTATTAATAATTAAGGCCATACATTATACACAAATGTAAAGAAATTACAATCTTATCTCGAACGAGAATTATCATCAGAACAGGCTACCAAGACTCTAGGGATACTTGTAATCCACAATATGCCAAGAAAAAAAACACATAGAAAGCATATTAAATTTTTTGTCAAAATAAGAGAGCATATAAAAAAATATCAAAGAAAAATAATATGATAGAGATCGTTGAAAGGGGAAAAAAAAGAGCGCATTTAAAATATCAAGGAAAAGGACAAAAAGAGAGCACAGTGAAAATATCTTCTTTCGCAAGATCTTTTACATCTTTTATTTTCTAGATGGTTGACAAAATAATGATTTTTTTTTTTTTAATTCTCAAGTATGTTATTAATATTTAAATATACACAGCACAAAACACAGCCACATACTCTCACACACTACAAGTTAAAAAAATAAAAATATTAACGAGTGAAGAGTCAAAAGCCATAATCCATAACGGGTCATGAATCCACGTGGCAGATTGAGTGAATGAAAACAAAACATTCTCAATACCGTGGGATCGCTTAGCTGTTTCATGGTCCACTTGGCACTACCAGAGCCAGTTACTCCGTGTTCGCCTCTAATTCCAAAAAGCTGAGGCCAATATAAACACCAACTCTCACTCCCAACTTTTATCCAAACTACAAACCCTAGAATCCACCTGAAACTAAAAGAGAAGAGAGATTTATAAATATTTTATCAAACCAAACCAAACAGAACAGAGATCTTTGTAGTTACTTAAACCCTATCCAGTTTTTTTTTGTTAATGAACTCATTCTCTGCCTTTTCTGACATGTTTGGCTCAGAGTACGAATCTCCGGTTACAGTAGGTAGCGATTATTGTCCAACACTGGCTTCAAGCTGTCCGAAGAAACCAGCGGGTCGGAAGAAGTTTAGAGAGACTCGTCATCCAGTTTACAGAGGAGTCCGTCGGAGAAACTCCGGTAAATGGGTTTGTGAAGTGAGGGAACCAAATAAGAAATCTAGGATTTGGCTTGGAACTTTCCCGACCGCTGAAATGGCAGCTCGTGCTCACGACGTCGCTGCCATAGCCCTCCGTGGTAGATCTGCTTGTCTCAATTTCGCTGACTCAGCTTGGAGGCTTCGAATCCCGGAGACAACTTGCGCTAAGGATATCCAGAAGGCGGCTGCTGAAGCTGCGGTGGCTTTTCAAGCTGAGATTAGTGATACTACGACGACGGATCATGGCTTGGACGTGGAGGAGACGACTGTGGAGGCTATATTTACGGAGGAACACAGTGAAGGGTTTTATATGGATGATGAGGAGTCGATGTTTGGGATGCCGACCTTGTTGGATAGTATGGCGGAAGGGATGCTTTTGCCTCCGCCGTCCGTACAATGGGGACATAATAATGACTTCGACGGTGATGCGGATGTGTCCCTTTGGAGTTACTAAAACTCGACTTTTCATTTCCATTATTATTATTTTTTTGTATAAATACTTTTATTTTGTTTTTTTTTAGATTTTTGGATTGTATCTTTTTTTTAAAGAAGATCCTTTTTAGTAATGTTGAAAATGAGTGTAAATGATTCAACAATGGTGTTGTCAAATGCTAGTATTATCGTGTGCAGATAAGCATCTTATTGGCCCTCATAGGCAACAAAGAAATTTCAGTTTGAATCAACGATTGAATACGAGGACGTTGTTAAATAAAATAAAAAGCCAGAATATTATAATTGACAAAAAATTCTGAGATATCTATAAGTAATAAAATCTTCGATCTCCTCCATCACTTCAGTAACCAAGAAAAGTTCTAGGCATTGCAAACACTCCAGTTAGTTGGTAGATACAATAGCAATAAGTCCTGGCAGTTCAGTAACTATGAAAAGTTTTGTGAATACCAAATCTTATGATGAATTATGATGAATAATATCAGTGCAGATTTTCATACAATAGCAATAAGTCATGGCAGTTTAGTAACTATGAAAAGTTTTGTGAATACCAAATCTTGATGGATTATGATGAATAATATCGGTGCAGATTTTCTTGCTAAAAATGCAAGAGCACGTGGTTTTTTGTTTTTTTCCATATAAGTTTGTCGGTTCTTTTATGACTTTTGTTTGAGAAAGATTTAGACCGCAAATTTAGTAAGATGGAGTTCTTGTTGTGGAAAAAAAGAGAAACAATATAGAACACTTCAGTTAGAACCCAAAGTTATGGGGGTATCTAATGACTAGTAAAAGTTTTATGCATTATTATGAATACCAGAAAATGTAGAGAAAACCTTCCAGGTAATTCAACAAATATTAAAAGTACACTTGGTAAAAATCAAAACTTCCCGATTTATTTTGTGTGTGTAAATAGTACAAGCATAGTCATTATGACATTATGAACAGTTACATTTAATAGCAAACTGTTAAACAGTTCCAAGTACTTCTGTATAATGAAAACGATCAGAGGTACTTTGGTAATAGAAAAAGATTCGGATGCTTCAGAAAATAACAAAAATTCTGATATCCTTTTGGTAAATAATAGAAAAATATGGGTACATTTGCAAATAGAAAAAGTGCAGATATTTTTTGGAGTTGCAAAAGATCTCTGAGCACTATCGTAAGTGGTAAAAAAGGTTTTGATGACAGCTTAAGACATAAGTTGCTGGTACTATTTTAGATCTCTCAATTGGGAAACATGAACCGGATAATACAAATGGGTTCACACATCACATCGAATCCATATATAACCCAAACCTATTCCTTACAGTACTTTTACATAAACAACTTAGCAGGAATATAAACAAAACTCTAAACATCATCATGACTCAATCAACTGCTCAGATATTTGTTAAAGAGTCGATGAGAATCTGATTAGCGAGAGAATTAGGGACGTTTGCAAAAATGCCCTCGAAATTGAAGTCAACCCTGTTTATACCCTCGGCCTTCTCCTTCCTCTCCATCGCTAATATATCCCCTTATTAATCTGGATATTCACAGGAATGCCATCGTCAGACTTCATTTGAAGTCTGATATGTGAATTCAAAAGACAAAAGGACCCAAATTTTTTTTGGATATTCACGAAAATGCCATCGCCATGAATGCTCAACAACCACGACACCCACCATCGCCGACGAGTTAATGTGTAATCCAGCTCGTTTTTTCACCATTAAAGCTCAATTAAAGCTCAAGAATCTGAGCTCGGACGTTCTCCTCACCGATTTCTCTTTTCCCCTTTGATTTTGTGGGATTTTCGATATTTTTCGATTCAAAAGTAGCGAAATCGTTTATCATCTAATAAAAACAGCAAAACACGTCTCGGATTTGGGGCTTTCGGTGATTTTAGACGTTCTGGGAAATCGACGCGGCTAAAAACAAACGGAAATCAGAGATTGGTAAGAACATTTTCATATCGTCGATTTTCAGATCCGGTTTTGTAGTCTGCATCTTTTCGTAAGCCTCAATATGGTCAACAAGAGGGTAGTTTTGCAATTGACTTTCAATTGCCAGACCTCCATAGAAGTCTGTTAAATTCCTTTGAAAACAAAAAAATACATCGTTAAAAAGTCCAAATAAGAAGAGGGTAGTTTTGCAATTGATTCAAATTTGTTTTTTTTGTCAGACTTCTGATGTAGTCTGGCAAGAAATTGACCGATTCTTGACTTTTTGTCAGACGGAATCCGTTGTCTGAAAATAATGGGGGGTAGAAACTGCAATTGACCCAAATTTTCAAACGTTGACCAAAATAAGCGAAAAAATTGTCAGACATGTAAATCTGTCTGAAAATAAGAAAAATAATCTCAGACGGCTATAGACATCTGAATTTCCAAAACTTTGCCAGACGGCAAAAGACATCTGAACAATTGAATTTTGGTCAACGCTCGAGAATGCGATGTTTTTCATCAGACTTCATTCGCTGTCTGAAAAAATTGTCAGACAGCATAAGAAGTTTGATGAGATATCAGACTTCCGAAGATGTCTGACATTTCAAAATCAATTGCAAAACTACCCTCTACTTTTTCTTCAGACTTCGGAAGAAGTCTGATTACTTTCAGACTTCTGCGAGAAGTCTGACATTTCAAAATCAATTGCAAAACTACCCTTTTTTTTCAGACTTCTTGAGCTGTCTGACAAAAAATTTAAAAACTTCCAAAGCAGACAGCCTGCGCTGTCTGAATTGTTTCAGACTGCATCCGCTGTCTGGCATTTCAAAATCAATTGCAAAAATACCCTCTTTTTCAGACTACCATAGACGTCTGGTTATATAGAAAGCAGACTTCTATAGACGTCTGAAATATGTCAAACTTTTAAAATACATTTTTATTGTATAATTGTGATTAATTTCGTTGACATTAATTTTTTTAAATGTGTGTTAGTGTTATATGTTCCTTCTGCGTGAGTTTTACATTCTTATATATGGTAATTATTTTTAAATAAATTTTTGAATAATATTGGCAATGTAGCTAATAGCATCCCCATTAGACTTCACAAAGAAGTTTGGCTTTTCCCAAAAGATCTCTAATGTTGTTTATACGTGTTTGTTTATACAGATAATGGTTCAGTTACCTGTTAATTTTGGTGAATGGGTTGTGAGAGACCAGATTTGGCATTTTGTGGTTGATAAGCTCAAAGGAGGGCGGTTTATCACTCTGCGTGATGGTTCTACACATCAAGAACTAGTTGAGATGGTACAAGATGATTATATGCTGGACAAGAAAACCGACCCGGTGGAGTTATCATATCCATTGCCGGAAGCACTCTTGAAACAAATGGATCCGGATAGCCCTCCGGTTTATGTCACAAATGATAGGCAAGTAAGGAGCATGGTTGAGTTAGCTAATACGCATTTAATCCGTCTATGTGTCTCGAGCCGATCCCGTATGGATGATGAAGATGCTGTGAATCATGATGACAAATATGAATCTGAAGATGTAGACGAAGATGACAAAGAAGAAGACTGGAATGCGGAATATGTGGACTCAGTCTCGGAGGATTCTGTTTGTGGTGGTGGTGGTAATGATGGTGTTGGTAACTTGGATGTGCCTGAGAATGTTTTCATGGAACACGCTGAGGCTTACCATGACGATGCTGATTATACCCTATATGGGAAAGTTAAACATGAAGATGTAGATGTGGAAGAAGATGAAGATTATAAGAAATATGAGTTGGAGAGTATGAATAATCAGAGTGTTCGCAAAAGGGACTTATCTGAGGGTATCATTCTCAATAAGTGTTTTGATAGCAAGAAAGACCTAATATCAGAGCTACGTTTGACGGCGATAATGAAGAAATTCGCATTTAGGACAGAGAAGTCTGACAAGACACGTTTTGTGGCTAAATGTCGTGTGGAAGGATGCAAGTGGATGCTTCGAGCATGTGTGAAGAGCGAACCAAACAAGTATTGGGTGATGATCTATTCAGAAACACATTCATGCTCGATGGCGGACCGGATGTCTACGCGCAAACGTTTTACTCCAGTTTATATTGGTTGGTTGTTTACTGAAACTTTTGGTATGATTGAGGGGATAACACCAAAGCATGTCAAAGTATCAATGAAGAAGCAGTTTGGGATTAGGATGAGCTACACAACCGCATACAGAGCATTGTTACATGCTCAAAGGATTGTGAGAGGAACAGCGGAAGATGGGTACGCGAGACTGCCTTCTTTTTTGCATGGAATCAGGCAAACCAACCCGGGAACAGTAACTGGGCTTGAGCTAGATGAGAAGAATAGATTTAAGTATCTATTTATAGCATTTGGAGCTTCCATACATGGGTTTACGTACCTTAGAAGAGTCATTGTGGTGGATGGTACTCATCTTAATGGAAAGTATGGCGGTGTTATGCTAGTGGCGGCCGCACAAGACGGAAATTTTCAAATAGTTCCGTTGGCTTTTGGAATTGTAGACTCTGAGAACGATGACTCGTGGAAATGGTTTTTCACCAAACTGAAAGAATGCATTTCAGACCAATATCCTTTGGTCATAGTCTCAGATAGATGTGAGTCGATCAAGAATGCGTGTGAAGCAGTTTTCCCTTGGGCACAGCGAGGGATATGCTATTACCATCTACAAAATAATATTGTTACCAAGTTCAGGGGAAAACATCTTCTGTACTTGGTGAAAAACGCGGCTTACGCTTATACAATTTACGATTTCGACCGAAACATGGCTTCCTTACGAGCGGCAAATCCTGAACTTGCTGATTACTTGGAAGAGGCGGATGTGAGTCTATGGTCACGCGTGCATTTCAACGGAGACAGGTACTTAGCGGTCTGACAATAGTTATCAGACTTCTAATGATGTCTGATACAATTATGAGACCTCTCTTGCTGTCTGATTATTTTTCCAGACGACTGGAGAAGTCTGAAAGCATAATGTTTTTATGATACTTTCTAATTCTTACTTGGGTTAACCTCTTTCAAATTGGTGGATACAGGTACAACATAAAGACGAGCAACATTGCTGAGTCTATAAACTCCGCAGTTAAGAAGGCAAAAGGATATCCCATATCTTTCCTTTTAGAGTTTATACAAGAGAAACTAGGGACGTGGTTTTGTAAAAGGCGGCTAGATGCAATGAGTCTCTCAACAACATTTAGCCGAGGAGTTGAATATTTGCTGGCTATTCGTGAATATTATGCAGATATGATGACGGCAGAACGAGTAGATACGTATAAGTTCGTTGTTAAGGGAGGACATAGGGATTGTGTTGTTGATTTGGAACATCAGAAGTGTGAATGTGGTGTTTGGGATTACGAAAAGATACCTTGCTCACATGCCATATGCGCTGCACCGGAACTTGAGCTACACATTTCTACCCTTGTATGTCCATCTTACAGAACGGACTACTTGTACGCTGCATACTCGCGCAACATCTTACCAAAGAATGTTACCGGAAAGGCAAATCATGACACCGTGCGTGTCTATCCGCCGGAAGAGAGGCGGAAGCCTGGAAGACAAAAGAAGTCGAGGTGGCAATCTATGCTAGAAATCGCCAAGAAGAAGAGCACTAAACCGCGGAAACTACACAAGCAATATTGTTGTTCGAACTGCAAACAACCAGGCCACAAACAACCTAAATGTCCACAACCTCAGGCTGATTAGAAATGGTTGAAATCTTATATGTTTTAGGGATTTCTGAAGTCTGATTTGTGTTCGTGTTCAGTGAAGTCTGATAAGTTTTAGGGTTTACAGAAGTCTGATATTTTTTTAGGGTTCACTGAAGTCTGACGTAGTGATGTATTCCAGAACTCTAATATTTAAACTTGTCTCAATTGTTTGGGTTCTGTTTCAACAAGCGTAGTAATAAACATAACTTGAATTAGTGCTTAAGTTTGTTACATAACTAAAAAACAAGCACAAAAGTAGGCCAAAAGATTGATGTGTTTTTTACAACCACCATAGATATGTATTGTTTAGGAATGCAAAAGATAAAGGCGGTCTATTTATCACCGTAGGTGTCAAGCAAAGCATACTCGGAACGTTGCTCTTCACCTGTTCGCTTGAGTTCAAACAATATGTCAAAAGCTAGCCTGTCCCTGATTGACTTGATGTTCTTATCACAAAGATACTTTGGAAACTCCATTCCAAGTGAATGGAACTCGATGAACTTCAAGCAGAACACTCCACAGTCACCTGTTTGTTTGTTTTGAGGAAGATCGTCGCTCCTAACAATCGAGTGGGTGTAACGATCGACTGGGTAAGGCCATCCATCAGCATCAGGTATTTTCAAGATGTGCATCGCATAAGGAAACATCTCGCAGATTGGTGCCACTGCCGCTCCGACCAACTCATCAGTCCTATCATTAATGATGCTGTCCCATATTGTTACGTGCCTATCCGGGATAGAAATCATAATTGCTACCCAATGATTTCCGCCAGTGTGCAGTGCGGAGTAAATATAATCAATATCCACTGCCCAAGCCTTCGGTGATTTGCAGAATAGTGGTAGGTCACCAGTGAAGTAATCAAAACAACCAGCAGGAAGCATTCGAGTTGCGGCTGGTGCATTCCCTCCAGCACCACTACTAATAAAAGTTGGATAGTGTTGACGCCACAAGGCTTGAAAGAGTGTGTCAATGAAACACAGCCTCTCGCTCCTGAACCATTCCGGATGGCTGTGTTGGCGAAGCCTCAACAGATCAATACCCGCATCAATTTGCTGCATTAAGCCAAGCATGTGTTAATATAAAAAAAAAAAAAACACAACCAGACAGCTATGGAAGTCTGGATATACAATCAGACTTCTATGGAAGTCTGGATATACTATCAGACTTCTTTGGAAGTCTGATTATAAAACCAGACTTCATTGGAAGTATGAATAAACAACCAGACTTCTTTGGAAGTCTGAATATACATCCATATTGGAATGGAGTTCTTAATTCATAACCATTGGAGTAATACTGACCGTGTCATGCAGCCATTCCTTTGGAGTGCGAAGATCGTAATACCATTGTAGTGATGTGTTCAGTTCCCTAGTTGGATAACCCCTACAAAAGAACAATACACTTGTTAGACATCGAGTTAGGTGTACATACTTACAATCTAAGCAGAGTATCAACACATACGGCTGTCTTTTGTTGTAATCATTAAGTGCCTTCACTTGCATCCTGGTGATAGCAGCACAAGGGTCATATCTCGGTGGAACCTGTGCTTGGACAACAGGTTTAGCTGGAGTCTTCACCTTCTCCTTTTGTTTAACCTGGGTTGCCTTTGCTTGCAGGTAAACTTCAGCTGCCGCCTGCTTAGTGTCCTGTTTAAACTGCCGCGTAGAATCGAAGTTTATGCCCGTAGCCGACCGTGCAACGACCATGACACTCGGATCTGTGCCATCGGGTATACTCTGCATAGACAATTTGACAACCCATGTTAAACATAATGTTGGAACTAAAATTCACACAAGAACCAGACTTCACTAGACGTCTGGTAACTAGAATACATAACATGTCAGACATCCATAGACGTCTGACATGTGCTAAATGCCATCGAAAAATCATAGCAAGCCAATGCAACATAAGTCTAATGCCAGGAATCCATGTTCAAAGCAAATACAAGAACCAATGGGGAAAAAACAAATACTATTATGCTTCAGCCTTTACAATGTTCATAAAGCAATAGAAGGCTACTTCCCCTCAAGTGATTTCTTCATAAGCCTGCTACTTCTCTTAGGCCCAACGTTCTTTTCCTTATTTGTATCCAGAGATTGAGGGTTTTGGAGACTAACCCCATCATCAGTCGCAATCGGTATGATTTCCTTAGAGGGATTGGCGGATTTATCTGCTGCTACTTTAGGCCTCGCTTTCCCTGCATGTTCAGGTTCGGATACCTTCAGTACAACTTTCTTCAGGTTCCTCTTAGGCCTTTCATTTTTCTTTCTTCCTCCCTCTTCATCAACCGCAGCAGCTTTTACCCCTTCGTGAACCTGAAGATCTTCAGCTGGATCTTCTTCATCCTCACCAACTCCAGCCTTCTTCATCTCATCGGCGGCAGCAGCAGCAGCAGCAGTTTTTGCTTCTGCGTTCTTCACTCTTCCTTTCCCTCCAGTACCAGCTTTCTTCTTCTCCTTTTCCTTCACTTCAGAAGAATCTTTCTTCTGGTCTTTCTCCTTCTGCTCAACTCCAACACTCTCTTTCTTTAAACTCTGGACGATCTTGGCAAGATCATCAATTCTGATACCCATCAGACGCAACCCATCGTTGAAAACATCTACCAATACATCAATCCGAGTTTCAAGTGATTTTTGCAAACCCTCAATCATTTGAACAACATCCCCATTTGTAGGACCAGCCTTCCCTACTCTAAGTTTCTTGCTAACTACCTCAGCCTCTTCTTCCTCATCTTCATCATCAGAAACAACCTGCAACAACTTCCTCTTGACTCCCACAACCTTACGCTTTTTCTCACCAGTCTGATCAGCATCTTTCTCAGACTTAATCTCAAGCTTAACAGGACCTCCAGCTCTGGTCTTGAACACACCTTCGCTCTTCCAGTGTTTTGAACCCCACCTCCAATGCACAGTCCCTAGCTGTCCGAACATTGCCTTCACAATGTTCTCAACTTTGTCGTCCTCCTCATCAGGGTTGTCCCATACGGGAAACATGTCATCGTATTCCTTGAGTACGAAGCTGTTGACGCGGGTCTGCAAATTACAAGTCACATAGGAAAACAAATATAAGCATTTGTAATATGAACCAGTCAGACAACATACGAGACTGGGTCATATGAAGTATGACATTATGTGTGTCAGACTTCATACAAAGTCTGACATTATGTGCCAGACTTCTAATGAAGTCTGACACATAATGTCAGACTTTGTATGAAGTCTGACATAAAAGTCAGAGTTCATAAGTACAAGAAATACCTGTTTGCGTAAGGCTTCGTCGGCTTTCTTTCGACTCCGTGATCCCTGGTACGCCAACAATGGTAGGTCTGGGGCATCCGGAAAGGGCTCTCCATAAGTTGTCGCCATAGCGGGACATGCCCAGTATATCCAGATGTTCAGGACCTCAGCAAAACCTCCGATCTGATAATTTTTTCCATCCACGAGTTTTCTGTTTGCCTCTTTAACAGAATCTATCAGAACCTTGAAGGCGAATCGTCCCCATGGATAGGATTTTATCGATCCTGGAAACAGCAGAAGCTTGGATATGTTACCCCTTGTGGAGGTTGTCCAGTGATGAGCCTCAATGAAGGTTGCATAGATCGCTAGATAGCCCAGCCATATCCTTTGTTCCGGTTCCCATTCAGAACATCTTGTACAAGCATCCATTAGTTGCGTATAACTTGGGCCTAAATCGAAATCCACCCTAAGAAGCTTCCACATTTCTCTCATCTCATCGGTATACTGAATTTCAGGGTACTCGAGGTTCTCAATATAGTCGCATTTGAGTCCGGTTATAGCATGAAACTCATTCAGGGAAAACCTAACTGGATTAACGCCGAAAAGAGACCATAACTCATACTTCTTCTTGCAGTCTAACTGCAGACAGAGCATATAGTGCACCATCCTTGAACACCATTTGAAATTCAGTTCATGGAATTTCAAAAAAACGCCAAGTTCTGAATCGAGGAGTTCCTGCCATTCAGCCGGTAACAACGCTAGTTTAACATCAGTTATCAGATCTCTCCTTCCACTAAAGTAGTGTATGCTTTTATCCGGAGATGGTTCATAACCGGCAGTGAACATCCTTTGTGGGAATTCAACATCTTCCATAACGGAAACCTGAAACAACGAGGGCCTTACACAGTCAGACATCTTATGCCGTCTGCCAACTATAGTTATGTAAATATATAGAAGAGGAGAAGAGTCGAGGAATCTTACTGTCGAAGGAAGACGACGGAGGAGCTACAGTAAAACAAGATCGAGGCCCAACAAGATCTGGAATTTAGGAAAAAAGACAAAAAAGCTCAGCGCAAGTATGAGACAAAAAAGCTCAGATTTCAGACTTGAGACTCCACCTGGAGTCTGAGGATGTAATCAGACTCCATATGTGGTCTGAGATCTACAATCAGACACCAACAGCCGTCTGATTACTAATAGTTTAACTTAGAATTCCCCCGAAGAAGTTTTAGATTAATCTTACCGTCGAATGTAAGCGGCGGAGCAGAGAGAAACCAGATCTGGAAACGATACCCAGAAAAAGTGCACGGTGTCGATTGAGTGGATTTGAGAGAGAATAGTTTTTTTTTTTATCTTTCCTGCGAAACTGTAAAAAAAAAGGTTAAAAAATCATATTTATATATGTCTCATAGGGGGCAGTTAAAACGAGACGGTTTTACCACTGGCGAACGGTTTTACTGCAGACGTAACTGCCGCGCTTTTTTCGTCTCCTTTTTACATAACTCCCGCCCGTTTAATTTACAAAATATTTAAATTCCCGGGCATGCAAGAGGCCACGTGTCGTTACGCACGCGAATTCTGGTGAAAATTAGTTATTGTAGATTCAGACTCCATACGAAGTCTGGTGAAAATTAGTTATTGTAGATTCAGACTCCATACGAAGTCTGAGGAAAATCATTTAAGTCTTAAAACTAATTATTGTAGATTCAGACTCCATACGAAGTTTGAGGAAAATAATTTATTAGTCAGACTTCTTTAGAAGTCTGACAATTCGCAGATTTGGATGATGAATGAAATTGGACGATGATGAATGAACAGAAATTGGATAAAACCCTAAAATTCGTCTTATAATACATAAAATTGTACTTGGATACATAGGACTTATATTACAAGAAACCAAAAGCCCTCAAGATAATCGGGACGATGATAACAGCACCAGCAACCATCAGATACTCATACTTGGCGCCACGCACCGTCTGGCTAGATGGTTTCTCAGTCAAGAGCTCCTTTAGTTGAGCTATCTCTGCCTGCGCTTTCTTGATCTCATCGTGCAAGTTGGTTACACAGTCAATTTCAGCATAACAAAGGAAGATGTAATCAACTTGTTCGCCATGTTGGTCCACACTCAGCTTTAACTCGTGAAACTCCTCCATCATAGCCTCATCCCACCACTTCATTATATGGTAGCCACCATCCTATACATCCACATTTTAAATATGCAATATCATCTTCAAATTCCGAAAATAAGCTCGAATAAGTCAAAACGAAACAAAACAGAAGAGAAAGGCAATTACATCCCAGTTACGACATCCAAAGAATCTTCTTCCCGGATTATCGGCTGTAGTGGATGTTCGCATGACAGGGTCCAGACCGCAGAAACATTTTTTGGGGAATCCATTGCATGAACCGGATCTTTGTCGGAATGTGGAAGTTGAGAATGAACTACTACTACTCGAGGTTGGAACCTGACTGAATCGCCCCATCCTGTGTACAATAAAACGATTGTAAGTCAGACTTCTAAAACAGTCTGAACAAAAACAATTCCAAATTCAGACTTCTAATAGAGTCTAACTCAAGCATAAAACCTAGGGGCCCTAGAACCTATCTATTTTTTGTTGGGGATGTTCAGATCTAGACAAAAGACATGTGAAAAAGAGGATGATTGGGACTCAAAACCGTATGGATCTAAAACGAGAAATATATTAAAAAAAACAATTTTTTTGCTAATTTTTTTGTTAAGATCTAGACAAAAGACATGTGAAACCGGGGATGATTCGGTCTGAAAACCGTATGGATCCCATGGAACTAAAACGAGAAATATATAAAAATCTATCTATTTTTAGTTTTATTCAGATCTAGACGAAGTACAAAGTACATATGAAAAAGGGGATGACTCGAACTCAAAACCGTACGGATCTAATATGAGAAATATATAAAAACCAAATTTTTGTTTAGATCTAGACAAATATCAAAGAAAAAATGACTTCTTTCGTATAGATCTCAAACATTTAGAGAACGAAGAGCTTAGAATATGATGGCGGCGGTGTATGGACTGGTCAGGAGAGACGAAAAGAAGAGATAATTACAAGAATGAAGAAGATGACGACGGCGGTAGTGGTGGCGGTGGCGACTGAGGGTTGGCGGAGAGTTATTAGAGGGTATTTAGAGAGTATCTAGAGAGGGAGTGTGTTTCCGTTTTAGAGAGAGAAGTTTGATAATGACTTTTACGATCTAATGTCGGTAACTTCCGTTTATATATGGGGTAAATTCCCAAGTAGGGTTTAGTTTTTGGTCGAGATTAGTCAGACTTCTTCGGTAGTCTGAGAAATCATGTACGTTAATCAGATTAACATGGAAGTCTGATATACCCTAAATCTACTAATTACTACTTAAATACCATCATATTATATAGAAAACTTAGCAAAAACATCAAACTCGTTTAATATAGTCACAACCTAACCAGTATATGCAAATGTAACAACATGGATGAAAATTCACAAACCCTCAGCCTAACCCTACAGATGAAAATATGATATCCAACTCCATATGTCAAGCATAGATCAAGCTACATGGTGTTTTTAACCAAATATACCTTAAATGGTTAAAATTGACTAAATATTATGTAATTTTAATTTACATATGTCCAAAAGTCCCATATTTAATTTATGTATCCGAAATTTTCCTCAAAATATTTTTTAATAATTTTATAATTTAAATTTTCAACTTAATTATCTCTCAGACTTCTCGTACGTTTACAAACGTACGAGAAGTCTGAGAGATAATTAAGTTGAAAATTTAAATTATAAAATTATTAAAAAATATTTTGAGGAAAATTTCGGATACATAAATTAAATATGGGACTTTTGGACATATGTAAATTAAAATTACATAATATTTAGTCAATTTTAACCATTTAAGGTATATTTGGTTAAAAACACCATGTATTTACGAAACCCCAAAATTCAGACTTCTATAGAAGTCTGATAAACCCTAAATTTAGTATTTATCACTTAACATCGAAAAATATTTAAACAAAACACCTAGGACACATCAAATTCGTTAATTATATCACCATTATAACATACATGTGCAAATATATTTTTTCAAATGTGAATTTCTTAAACCATGAGTCTAACTAACCCTAAGGTTATATGTAAGTTATATGTAAATGTTCCATTATGTTCCATTACAAAGTAGGGTTCTAAGGCATACTTAACTAACATAGTTTAATATGACTCAATTTTATAAAATTTTAATTTATATACTACTAAATTGTTTATATATAATTTATGTATATAAAAGTTTTGACAAAATATTTTTTACTAATTTTAAAATTTAAATTTAGTAATTAATTCTGTGTCAGACTTCTATTGGAGTCTGACATCTCAGACATCCATAGAAGTCTGAAGTAGTCGAAGGTTATAATGGTAATTGCGTTTGACGTTTTTTTGATTGGTCGTAAGGACAGCGCGGTAATTTCATAAGGCCGCAAAACCAGTTTTATATTTGATTCAAGTTTGGGGGTACACTTTTATTTAAATTCAAGTTTGAGGGCATTTTAAGCAATTTCCCCAGAGAATTATATTATTAAGACAAGATTTATGGGTTTGATTGGTTTTAGTCAAAGTAATTAAGAGAAAATTAGAGGGAAGATACAGATAGAGAAACAAATAGAGAGATTGGAAGGAAACATGCTACTCTCAAAATAATTGGTGGGATAAATTTTTCACTTTCCACGTAAAAATAGAAAGATTGGATGAGAAAATAATTATTCTCAGTTCAACTTGATTGATGACAAAAGAAAGATTTCTGACTTTTTTCTCCTCGAAAAAAGAGCCTGAGAGAAAGTGCGATTAGGTTTGCGATTTGTTCCCAATTTTTATCGGCGGCTCGCCGATTTCGCCTGTTTTTTTCCGATGAAGCCACCGCTCCCGGTCTCTGGACCAGACCCGCCAGACCTGGTGTTCTTGAACCCGTTTGCTTCTCCGCCACCGCTTGAGACATCCTCTATTTCGGTTGACCCTAAGTCGCAAGCTGCGACTAGCTCAGGTTCACCGACTAAGGAGATTGCCTCGTCCTCGATACCAGTTTCGATTCCGGCTATAGGAGTTCCGTCTTATGCCGATAGATTCAAGGCATCATTAAGAAACCTCAGGAAGATAGAGGCTCCGATAGTAATCGAAGATGGAGTCCCTGTCGTTCAAGCTCCAGCATCGGTTCTGTTGGCAACGGCAAACCTTTGGAAAGACCACATCGTGGCCCAGTTTCACGGCCTTACTCCACCTCCAGCAAAGATATTTCATGACCTGAATAAGGCATGGGGTAAATTTGGAAAAATCACAATCCGTTCAGTATCAAGTACGTCGTGCCTAATCCACGTTCCTTGCGTTTCCACTCGGGAATGGGTACTGCAAGTTGGCTACTGGCAAGCAGGAAATTGCGCGTTTTCTGTATATCCTTGGTCGTCGGAAGCTTCATTAGAGTTGCCGGAACTCAAATCTGCTCCGACGTGGGCAGTGTTAAAAAATGTCCCGCCTCAGATGTATTCACTTGATGGAATTAGTGTGATAGCCAGTGCAATAGGAGAGCCGCTACACACTGAAAAGTCAAAGCTGGATCCTTTTCACTTTGGGGATACTAAAGTCAAAGTTGAGATTGCTCTTGAATCGGATCCTCCTTCAGTAATAGTGGTCAGGGATACACTGGGGAACTCGGTGAGGGTCCGTGTCGAGTATCCGAGATTACCTCCAAAATGTGTTAACTGCGGAAAGTTCGGACATCTACTTAATAGGTGTCCATTGCCATTGATGAAGCGGAAGAAGCCTCCAAGTGGTGTCTCAGAGGAAGTTAAGCTGGCAGTAGCTAATACAGATATTTGTTTAGCACTTGATCCGGAAGATAAAGGTAAAGCTAAGGTTCAGGATAACAGTAAGGAAGTTTCAGACCAGGTTATCAGAAATAAGATCAAGAATGGAAAGGGTAGAACTCGCCACTCCAGTGTACCGCCGCCAGAGAAATTAGCTCGTAATGATTTTCACAATAGCAGCCTGAAAGGTTCAGTCTGTGCAGATGATTTAGAAGAAGGGGAATTGTTGAGTCAGGATAAGGGGTTGATTTCTATGCCTTCAAAGCGTTCAGAGGACGACTCCGCGTCGAAGGTATTATCTAAGCCGGAGAAACGTTCAGAGGATGACTCCGTTTCAAAGGCTTGGGTACGTGGGAAAGAGATATCCAATATCAAAGGCCCGGAAAAGTATCTGATCGGGATGAGGAAGGCTTCTCTTTAACTGGTAAAGCTTTGAAGAGCTTAAGAAGAAAAGAGAGAAAGGAAGCAAAGAGAATTGCTGAGAGTGCTAGTCCCTTTGGCACTCTGAATAAAGGCTCTAGTCACCTAATTCGAGGAGAGACCTCGGAGAAGGTGAAAAAACTCTGATAAGCCTCGGCTGAACCCCTTTTTTGGTGTAGATATGAAGATCTTTTTTTGGAATATTAGAGGATTAAATGGTCTCTCTCGTCAAAGAGTAGTGAGAACTTGGATGAATCGGAATAGGCCATTAGTAGGCGCAATCTTGGAGTCGCATGTCCGTGAGGAAAATGCGAGTAGCATCATCTCAGCCACCTTTCCCGGATGGAGGTATGATGATAATTATATAAATGCGGAGAATGGGAGAATTTGGATACTTTGGGACCCGGATATTTCAGTTATAGTTCTGAAGAAATCAGCTCAAATGGTTTATTGTTCAGTGCTGGAACAAGCTTCGGGAATTTCGTTCACGGTATCATTCATTTACGCTTTTAATACGGAAGTGGAGAGAAGAACGTTATGGGCAGAGATTACAGAGCTTAAAGGGATGGCCTCAGTTAGTATCTCACCGTGGCTCTTGGTAGGAGACTACAACCAAATACTTAATGCAGTAGATCATTACTCAACAATCCCATACGATCTGCCGTTGCGAGGCATGGCTGCCTTTAGAGACTGTCTAGAGACCTGCGATCTTGTGGATATGCCTTCTCGTGGTGTGACCTATACTTGGATTAATGGGAGACCAAGTGATCCAATATCTAGGAAGCTAGACAGAGCAATTGTAAATGATAAGTGGATTTCATCATTCCCGGACTCATATGCAAGATTCGATACCCCCGGGGATTCTGACCATTCGCCTTGTATTATCTCAACGGATGCAGTAACGGAAGGAAGCAAGAAACCATTCAAATACTTCTTCTTCTTAACAACTCATCCTTCTTTCTCTTTGAAACTCGTGGAAGCTTGGAGTGAACCGATTGCAGTAGGGAATAAGATGTTCTCCTTGGGACAGAGATTAAAGTCTGCTAAAGTCTGTTGTAGGCGCTTAAACAAGGAAGGGTTTGGTAACATTCAACAGAGGACGAAGGATTCTCTCTCTGCCCTTGAAGCAGTCCAGTCTGAGCTCTTGACGCAGCCGTCGGACGCATTATTCAGAGCTGAATTCATGGCGAGGAAGCAGTGGAACTTTTTTGCAAATGCTCAAGAGTCTTTTTATCAACAAAAATCCAGAGTGAGATCAATTAGCCTCGGTGATGCAAACACTGCGTACTTTCACAAAGTAGTTGCAGCTAATTATGCAAATAATGCCATAAGATATCTGATTGATCCCCAGGACAACAGAGTGGACAATGTTACGCAAGTGAAGGCTTTGACAGTGGATTATTTTCAAACGCTCCTAGGGTCTGAGAATGCAGCAGTTGTACCGTCTTCAGTAGCTCAGATTAAAGCTCTCCATCCTTTTAGATGTTCTGCAGCTTTGGCCGATAGATTGACGTCAATCCCTTCTGATCTTGAGATAGCCCAAACTTTGTTTAAGATGCCTAAGAACAAGGCACCGGGACCCGACAGGTTTCCTATGGAGTTCTTCAAGGATGCTTGGGAGGTTGTTGGACAAGATACAATATCAGCGGTTAAGGAATTTTTCACCTCTGGATATCTCCTGAAGCGTTTCAACGCCACCACTATTGTACTTATTCCAAAAGTCTCAGGAGCGGACAGACTAAATCTCTTTAGACCAATATCGTTATGTACTACGATCTACAAAGTCATTGCGAGGATACTAAAAAGAAGGTTAAAGATGTTTATGGCAGAGGCAGTACAAGCGAATCAGACTGGATTTGTAGAAGGAAGGCTTTTGTGCGAGAATGTACTGCTAGCATCGGAACTCGTATAAGACTTTCACGTTCCTGGCCCGGTTACTAGAGGCTGCCTCCAAGTGGATTTAACAAATGCTTATGACAATATAAATTGGGAGTTCCTGATTAACATTCTCCAAGCGATAGAGCTCCCTATGGTGTTTATCAATTGGATCAAACAATGTATTACTACCCCCTCGTATAGCATCGCCTTCAATGGAGAGTTGATAGGGTTCTTCCAAGGAAAGAAAGGACTGAGGCAAGGGGATCCAATATCTTCACTGCTATTTGTTCTATGTATGGATGTTCTGGCAAAACAGCTGGATCGTGGCGCTATTGAAAACAGGTTCAGACCTCATCCGAGAGCAGACGCACCGTTGGTGACTCATTTGAGCTTTGCAGACGATGTCCTATTGTTCTTTGATGGATCCAGGAGCTCATTAACAGGGATTATGCAAATCCTGGAGGACTTCAAAATCTGCTATGGCTTGGGTATTAATAGACAGAAATCAGCTCTGTTTTTGGATGGGGGAAACTACCATCAGATACAAGAGATGGCGTCACATTTTGATTTGCAGGAATGCTCTTTCCCAGTCCGTTACTTGGGGGTTCCGTTAACCACGCATAAACTCGGGAAACATGATTACCAACCTTTGCTTGATAAAGTCAGCTCTCGCTTCACTTCTTGGACAGTACGGTTCCTCTCCTTTGCGGGAAGACTGCAGTTGATTCAATCAGTGATATACTCCACCGTTTATTTTTGGGGTTCCATGTTTATACTACCTAAGCAGTGCTTAGCCGAAATTGAGCAGATGTGCAACTCTTTCCTTTGGAAAGGTGCGATTCAGTCAGCAAGGGGAGTTAAAGTCTCGTGGGACTCGGTTTGTACGCAGAAAGAAGCAGGAGGCCTTGGTTTACGCGTACTTGTTGACTGGAATGTTGTTCTCTGCTTAAAGCTTATTTGGATGATCTTCGCGGCAGGAGATTCTCTATGGGTTTCGTGGGTTCGTCGTAATCTGATAGGATCAGACAATTTTTGGGAAATGGACTCTTCGAGATCAGGAGGGTGGATTTGGAAGAGCCTCTGTAAACTAAGAGTTATAGCAAAGCCCTTTGTTGTCTGTGAAGTTGGATCATGAATGACGGCAAAATTCTGGCTGGATAACTGGACAGGTCTTGGACCTCTAATAGAGCTTGCAGGAGAGAATGCTCCAAGAGTTTCAGGTCTCGCTCGTTCTGCAGTAGTGGCAGATGCGTTATCGGAGGGCAGTTGGTGTTTTGATCGGCTGAGGTCAAGACACCCAGTGATTAGTTTACTTCGTCAGTGCGTACCCTCCGCGACGGTGGTGGATATATCAGGGCCGGATGAGGCTTTCAAATGGAAAATAGGCGATAACAATCCATCTGACAAATTTTCAACGGCTGCGGTTTGGAACTTTCTACACCCACCGGGTATTGAGGTGGAGTGGCACAAGTCCGTCTGGTTCTCAAATCGAATTCCGAAGCATGCATTTATCACATGGCTTGCTGCGAGAAATCGTCTCTCTACGCGAGATAGGCTCCTGAATTGGGGTCTTGATGTTCCGGCAGTGTGTTCCTTATGCAATACAGAACCGGAGTCGAGGCAGCACTTATTCTTCGATTGTTGCTTCAGTAAAGAGGTTTGGTCTTTCTTCTATACTCGTCTCCATCTTTCTCCACCCATTCTCTTTGAAGACGGATTAAGATGGGTGAAAGACCAAACTACAGACAGAAACGCAGCTTTGATTCTAAAACTATTATTCCAAGCCTCAATCTACTGCATCTGGCGAGAAAGAAACGCAAGGCTCCATAATCAAGTCATTAGGCCATCTACTTCCTTGATCGCGGAGATTAAGCAAATTGTGAAGTATCGCCTCATCCCTCTATCTCGAGAACAGGGAGACTCATTTTCTGATACATCGTTTCTGGGTTTTTGGTTCTATACCTTTGATCATTAAGCTATTATTGTAATGCTCTGTTAGACGTTGTGTGATCAGTTTGATTGCCTGCGTTGTTGTATTTCCCTTTTAAATAAAATATAATTTAAAAAAAAAAAAAAAAAAAAAAAACTTGAGTGATGACAATTTAATGAGATTTAGTAGAATAAAAATTCCTTCTCATCAATTCCCTTTATTATTAACAAACAATCACACTCTATATACTTATACAAGAGAATATATAATATATACAAATGTGATTTTACATATTTGATCAAATACAAGCTTGTGTGGAGCTTGATGAGCAAGCACAAGATCAGACTCGTTGTTTGCTTATTGATCAAGAAGTTATGGTTTGTTTTGTTCTGTATGATCAAAGTATGCTAATATCTTTCTAATATTTGCAGGCAGAGTTTTCCGACAAATATAAAGTCCGTGTTCTTAGATTCTCTTGGTTTGTTCAGGTTTGGGACATTTGGCCACAAACCTTCCTAGTTATTTTGTGTTAATTTTGGTTATTTAACCTTTGAGACGCTTAAGTATGGGCTACACAGCCCATTAAAAATATTGACCCAACTCCTCCAAAATCGATAAAATGGGCATGCTTTCTAAAACTTTGAACATACTTTACAGACTATATACAGATTTTGTCACACAATGATGAACATCAAACTTAACATAATTTTGACCAGGTGATGAGGAAGATACGTTTAAAGAGAAGTTACTGTCTATTAATAAAGCTATGAAGTTGTAGTATCACAAGATGGAAAAAAGCTAACACAGTACCGGTACAAGGTTTTTGAATATCGCACACAATTTTTTATATATTAAATATACTCTTTTATATATTACTCCTTCTGTTTTAATTTAATTGATGTTTTAGATTTTTACTTTGTTTTAAATTATTTGATATTTTCTATTTTTAATACATAATTTAGCTTTACAAAACATAGGAAAATGTAAAAGACAAAAAAATGTGTAACTTTTAAACATTGTTTATTGTTATTTTTAATTAGTAATGTAAAAGAATAATTTTTCTTAATAAATGTGCATTCATCCAAAACATCAAATAAATTGGAATGGAGGGAGTATATCCAAGATCACATACAATAATGATAAAAATATTGAACTTCATAAAACACTTATATTGAAGAAATTATTCAAAAAAAAAAAACTTCATAAAACAATTCAATTTAGTAAAAAAATAACAGTACGAATAAAAATGTAGTGTTGAAATATAGTTCTCTTGGCCTTTTCCAGAACAATTTTTTTACTAATAAATTTAATAAATATCTGACAATACACTTAATCAATTTTTAATAACAAAAGTCCATAAAAATGTCAAATCCCTAGAATTATAACTATTATTCTACAATCTTTGTTTACATATAAACATTAATATAAAAATCGTATAAACATACACTTAAAAATATTCTTTAAAATTATATGATCTAAGGGTGGTCCAAATGGTTGCTATTAATTCAGTCTAACTAGTGATTAAGTTGAATTACTCTCAAATATATCGGTTTATTATTATTTTTAGTAGAATAATGTGAGATTTATATTTTGGGAATAAAATAAATCAGTCATGTTTTAATTTGTTTTTTTTTCGAAGAAAAAAATCTAGCATAATATATTTTGTTATTTTTCTTAACTTCTACTATTCCACTCATTTTTATTTCACCTATAAATATCTTTTGATTCTATTTATTCCACTCATTATTACCATTTATACCTTAAGAGTATCTCCAAAATAAACCTCAAACATCAATTTTTGAGATTTTGAATAATAAAACTACAAATTTGATTTCACTATTCTGAAACCTCAAGTGTGAGATTTTAATTTTATATATGTTCTTGCATTGTATTCTTTGTAACTATATATCTCATAAATTTTATTCCTATCTATATCTTTATATATATCACATATATTTTTCTAAATTTTATTTTTACATATAACATTAAAAATAAATATAATGTAACATCAAAAACAAATTTTACACATCAACAATGTTGCATTAATGAAATTTAATACAGAGTAAAGTATCACAAAAAATAAAACTACATGAACACATAAATATTACAAAATAAAATATGTTTTTGTAGTTAGTGTTTCTTGTAATATTGTATATGTATGCTTATAGAAGTTTTAGGATTCTAAAAATATGTACACAAATTATAATTCTCTATACAATGAAGTTATATTGATAAACTATATAAAAGTTCTATTGCAACTAAATTCATGAGTCTTCTTATAACATTATTTAGTCCTTTACTTACTTAAATTTAGTAACTTACTATTTATTATTTAGATTTACTTCTCTTCACACTAATCTTGCCAAAATTTTGAAAGCCTATGAACATTTCTCAATCAGAAGCTAAAACATTATTTATTCATTTTTGCATTTGGCTCTGTCAACGTGGGATAGTGGAAGTAGCGCATCCGCAACATTAAAAAAAAACTTTTAATTTTCCCCTGAGAGTTGTTACATCAAATGAGCAAAACCATGATTAGCTGACTTAGGGTTTCTGCCTCTTGCATAATAAGGAGTACTAAGGATAGAGGTAGACTAAAGGGAGACTAAATTATCGAGGGATCTAGTTTACGACTCTTTCATTCATTTCTCTTTTCACCAATTTTATTTTTCTTTCCACTTTTATACATCTCTTTTCTTGTAAAAGTTATTCCTTTGTTCATATCCAGATTTTCTTGGTCGGCTTGTTTGATCAGATTTCCAAAGATTTCTGTTCTTTTGAATCGAATCTTGTCAAAATTAGGAAAAGGGTTTTTGTAAGGTTTTTTTTAATAGTTTTCTCAGATTATCCAGCATTTTGTTGGGAATTTATATCACCTCTTGACTTTAGTTCACAGCTGATCTATTCTTTAGATCTCCCTCCTAGCTATATTCAAGAAACTATTTCTTGGTTTTCGATTCAGATCCAAGTGATTTCATTTTCTTTGTGAAAGAAACTAATTTTTGTTCACTTTCTAAAAAAAACGTTCATCAGATTTAGGGTTTCTTACGGATTTCATTAATCTTGGCAGGAAGAGATGGTGAGAGGAAAGATCGAGATAAAAAAGATCGAGAACCTGACGAGCAGACAAGTCACGTTCTCCAAACGTAGGAAAGGTCTCTTGAAGAAGGCTCACGAGCTTTCAGTTCTATGCGATGCTCAAGTCGCCGCCATTGTCTTTTCTCAGAAAGGAAGATTATATGATTTCTCTAGCTCCGAGTAAGTATATATCATTTATATTAAACTTTTAATCCAATAATCATCAATCATTTATGATGTTTAATTAGCTCTTGCATACTTTGGTATATATATTGTTGGTTTCTGTAGTCAGTAGTGATATTAGTTCTCTCTCTCTTTTTTTTTAGAAAATTGTACTAGAAATTTCTAGATATTTGCAGCTGTTATATTTTTTTTTCTCCCAAAAATATGATCTTTCGAAGTGCCTTGATTTTCTTTAGTCATATACTTAGTACCTCTTTTTGTAGTACGTACCATGAGAATTTGTTTAATGAATTAAAACCTAATCAAATTAATTGACTGTATCAAATGTGTATTTTACCTTGCATCAAGTTCTTCTTCAAGCACGAGCAAGTGATTTAGGGTTTTCCCAAAAAGCGTTATTGAACTTTGAACCTAGTATACCTTGGAACTCATGCTGAAACCACTTGACATGTTATTGTAATTATATAAAGAATCTTAGTGATAAACTGACCAGGCCATAGAAAGAAATACCTTAAAAGTACGTTTTAAGAATATGAAGATTTTCTCTAAGCACGTGAAGGAGAGAGAAAGCTTATTTTCTCTCTGCCTTCTCTCATCCCCACCACCGCCAAACAGCTTTTTTCCTTTCTCTTTCTCACGGTCTCTCCGGCGTCCGGCTATCGTCGGCGCCGTGAGAGGTCTTCACCTCCACCTCTTTTGCTTTCTACAGGAGCTTCATCTGTGGTTTGGTGACCAACGAGCTGAAGAAAGCTAAGCTGGAGGTGAAAGGTGTGGTTAGGCAGCAGTGCTTGTGGGTCTAGCGGTGAGGCGACTGGTTGCTCGAGGAATAGCTCCGCGGTGTCTCACTTCTCTGCCTCATGTTCGTCGCTTGGCTCGGAGGTACATATTGCAGGCGATGTTGGTGGCGTGGGATTTGGCGATTCGAAGTCACGGTGGTGGCTAGGCGGGTGCGGGTCTCGAAGATAAGTTTAACGGAAGGCTCTGGGACCTCTGATCTGCTAGAGGACATCAGATCTGGGTTTTCGAAGTCTCTCCGGCGGATCTCGCTTCGGCTGACTTCCTCTAACTAACCAGACAGATCTCCTCTGTGGTGGTTGTAAGCCAATCTCTTCCCTGGGTCCGGCGGCTGTCGGTGGTCCTGTCTCTCCTCTTTTCTTCCTTGGCTTGGGTGAGATTCTCTGTTCATCCTGCGGAGGTCCTCTACTCCGCTCCGGCTCTTATGGAAAGCGAAGCTCGAGGCGAGTTCTCTTCTCGGCCTCTCTCCTCCGGTAGTTCCGGCGGACCTTCTTGCGGCGACTGTTACTCTAGGCGGCGGGTTCTTCTTCGTCTTCTTAGGGTTTGGTCTGTCTCCGGTTTGTACCGGTTCGTTTTCGTTTGGGTTGTTCTGGTTTTCTAATTTTTGTTGGGTAGCTAAACCGAGCCCAATCCTGGGTTTTAGTGTAGAACCGGTTTAAACCGGATATAAACCAAAAATCTAAAAAAATTTAAATATATGCACCAAATTTTGGCAAAAAAAAAAAAAAATGAAACTACATGATGTATGAGACAATAACTTGTGGTTTTGTGCCCTAGTCTCAGACTTTATAAGTCCTGGATAGTTTTCAAGATTCTTGAGTGTGTTGATCTTTTAGAGGTAAGTGGATTTCTTACACCAAATCCAAACTAATCGAAAAATCTTACACTGTGATATGTGCCACAGTGGCCTATAGTGTGCAACTAATTAATGATTATCAAACAACAACACTGATCATTATTCCAAACTATAGGTTTAGAGGCTGAATGATTTTATTAGATTAGGGAATGTACAATATACAGAGATACAAACTAGAGTATTTGAGGTTATAACGTAACTAATTACACATAGATCCCTAGTTACATCATAATTATATTCTCTTACACAAACCATATATTGTAGCATTTTCGGTTAACCTTACCACTACTAATGATCTTCGTCCCCTTTGTTAGCAATTTGCAATAACTACTTTGGAGGTAGCTTAGATAAGCAACCAAAAAATTGTAATACATATGTTCGTTTCATGATTAATTTGGAGCTTACTGATTGATTTCACCAGCAAAAGAAAAATGTTAGTATTCAAAAGGCATGTGTATAATAAGTATATACTTATACATTAGTAATTACCGGTGGATTACTGATGACTACCAACAAAATAGATCCATCATATTCTGGTCGGTCTTTCATTGGTAATTACTGACAGATTTTTTTCCGTTCCATCGGTTTCTGATGTGTTTTGGTGCAGCCGTGTATCATTAGTGGCTATAAAAAGAATCCATGTCACAAAATTAAAAGATGGATATATATTCACACATTGGTGTCTCAAGTCTCTTGCTATAAGTTTAATTTTTTATTGATTTCAGATTCATAAAACCATTTCCAAAATCATCTGAATTTGATTTAATTCATCCTTATATATATATTTTTAGAAAAAATAAATATACTAACCTTGATCTATGTTTTGATTAAGCTTTAAATGTATGCAATCATCAATTGATTTTTTTGCCTTCTTTCAACTCTTAATTCCCTTTGTTCCCTTTGCTAGATAAAGGAACCAAAACTCTTATTCTTCTCTTAAGTAACTATACAATTTGTGTGTATATACGTTTTTTATTTATTAATTAGTTATGACATTGAGTTATATATATATATATATATAAGAGCGGAGTATATAATAAGTTAAGGAAGGAAAGTTACTTAAATTGTAATTCATTAATCGAAACTGATTTTTCACGATATCGTCTTTTATATTAGAATTTTTTATCATTAATATAAACTTGATTCCTTACATTAAATCGAGAAATATATATGTCACATATAATAATAATTATTCTTACACAGGCATCCCCGTCCGGTAAGGTTGAAAAGCATGATAAAACATTACTATAAATATGATCAAAATATGTTGGGAATTATTTCATACTTTACATTATACTACACATACGTTAAGTCGTCAAGCGGAACTAGAACGTGCATTTAGTTTACTAGGCCAGCTGACTTGATGCTTGACGAACATTTTCAGAGTAGAACAAATACGTCTCAAAAACATGAATTTTGCATGTGTGTGAATGCTCTTGTTAATCATGATAACATTTTCGGGAATAATAATGAAGAGGTTCTTGGAAATCTATACAGCATGCAGAAGATGATGGAGAGATATGAGATACACAAGAGAGAGTATTTTGGGGCAGAGAGACTACAAAAACAGCAATATGTGCAGGAGCTCAAGAACGAAATGGCCAAAATGTTGGAAAAGATTGAACTTCTTAAACTTCGTTGCAGGTAAGTTTCTCATCTTTCTATATGTAATGTATACATATGTTGTCTTGATATGCAATCTATGATTGTATATACCCTCCGATAACATCTTAAGGAAGCTGATGGGGCAAGATTTGGATTCGTGTTCGGTTGAGGAACTCAAGGAGATAACTATCAAGATTGAGAAAAGCCTTACTATTGTCAGATCAAGAAAGGTATAATTCCATAATTGAGTGCTATAATAAATACAGAAATAAATAAAACTTAATTCTAAGAACTACAATCTTAATATATGTTGTCATAATGAGATTATTATGGATTATACGATTTTGGCAGGCTAAGCTAAATGAAAATGCGATAGAGAAACTCAAAGCAGAGGTAATATATATTACTAATTAGTTTAATTGTATCTTAATCAACTGGTTCTTGTTTTCATTATACCCATAAATATTTATTTCTAAGTCTCTTTGTGAATAATTTGGTCACTTAACTCCAATAGATTTCAGCAGAGAAAGCGGTCTTGAATGAGAGAAGTAGTCAGCGGAAAATGGTACATACACTTATACATAATCCAAGGACATGCATTCGTTAATGAACAAGCACAACTTTGAACTTGGAACTTAGTTTTCCTCTATTAAATATTGATTTTTCTTTTTGGATCCATGGAATTTAGGAAAATACTATATATATTTATCATTTCAGTTTGAAGAACCGACCTTGTGGATGCACTCGAGGAGTCTAGAGAGTGAGAAGAGTGCACCATCCTGTAATAATGGAAACATGAACATATCGGATGTTGAAACTGACTTGTCCATCGGATTGCCTGAAAGTCGTGTGTGAGAGTGAGAGTGAGAAGAGTGCACCTTTCGAGAGTCGAGTGTTATGATGTGTTTGTATCTTAATCAAGTGGTTTTCATATTATCCGAACATGTATGTATATCCCTAATTCTGGATGTTGAATCGGTTCTCTGTATGCATAAATTCAAGAATAAAGTTATGTAATAATGTTATAGTGTGTATATAAGAACTATCTAACTTTTTTTTTTTTTTTTAACACTGGATGTAGATTATATTAAACGACGAAAGATATAAACGAGAGATACAAGACCAAATATACTGGAAACAAAACGCGAAAAATAACGGAAGACTAAAACCTTAAAAAAGTTAAGAGAGACAAAAGCTGGCGAATTTATAAGAAATCCCGAGAGACTAAAATCGAAAAACAACAAAAGCAACCTAACAACTATTAGAAATCACAATAACCGAACACGATCAAACATCAAAACACCCGAGCAGCACCGACACCATGAAGTGAGAGAGGAAATATGAGTAGTGTCCAAGACCGAACTTTAATTAGATCAAACCACCAACTCCCAAGAGAGTGTTCCAATTTTAGGAGTTACGAGAGACCAGAAGTAGACCATCCGAGACATATGAAAGAAGAAATTTTTACCATCCAACAACCGACGACTAGATGCGAGAAGAACCGTAACTCCAAATCTTAAGGTTACATGAGAACATAAGAATTATCTAACTATATTTCGTTGTTTCTTTATTTCCCTTGAGTTTTTCTTACTAGGAGGAAAATTTGAATTTTTTGGTTATATAACGAAGTTTTATTGCTCTCAGTAATGTACCATTGGGCTATTAAATCCAAACATTTAATAGGTTTGACCACAAATTTATCAGCCACTAGGCCCACAACTACAACTAGAGATATTAATATGAGTAAAATAATCCAATCCAAACTCAACCCACAAAAATCCAACTAATAAAAACCCAATCCATAGTAAACCTAATTTTTTTTTTTTGTCAATGGATAATACCCATGTATAGCTTATTAAGTTTTGGGTATATCTTATCCATATTTTTATACTAATATTGTTTTGTACTAAATGTTAACATTTTGTCACATTTCTTTAGTCCGTTTAGTCTGTTATTTTTTTTTTCAAAAATTTTTAAACGGGGTCTCGTGATTTTAAACAGAACTACAACCCAATACATAACAAATGATTTTGTTAGAGTATTTACACTAATTGACCATAACATTTTTTAATATTAAATTTACGTATATAACTATAACCTTTTTACTTCCAAAATAAGCACAACTGATAAATTGGGTTAGATGTTTTAAGCTGTTTAAAAACGCAAACTATATGCTATTTTGTTTATGTAATGAGTTTAGATTTGTGTTTAGAAGAAATATAGTATGGAATTTGTTCATGACATTTTATCAGACAAGGCGTTTATTTTTGGAAATTCAAATGATGGCTACAACGATTAGTAAACAGCGATTGCAAAAGCGAGAAGCAAAACGCACATTATTTATGCATCGAATCTCTCGTTAGTCGTTAAGAATAAAACGCAGACGCTGTTTTAGAAAATAGCAAAATCTTTACGTCCATCAACGAATTTAATAGCGTTACTAAAACGTCATGCATAACCTCTCAACCGTTTCCCGCACGATTGCGTCTACGATATGCCGCTCAATCTCTGCGACGACCCTTTCCTCTTCTTCTTCAAGCTTCTTCATCCCCCGAAGATTTTTACAATCATCGATTTTAGTTCGTCCTGCGGTGGGAGAAGTGGTGGTCGAATCGCAAAATTTGGAACTTTGGGGTTCTTGTTGAAGCTTCTCCTCGTATTTGTACATCTGACCGGAGCTTACCGTCGCATATACATTCCGTTTAGGTTCTTCAGCTCTTTTCATCTAAAAAGGTTGATCGAAATCAGTGAGTTTGAGAGAGGGAATGAGACTGCCTATCAAGTGTTTGTGTTATTTCCTCAGTGAGACTAAAATCAAGTCTTACTTGTTTCCGAGGACGTTCTGTGGCAGAGACAGCTGAGATTTTCTTGCATTTCTTCTTGTCCAAAGGATTATATTTCGAGTTTGTTGATGTAGAGATGAAAGCCCTTCTCTGCTTGTTTCGGTTATTGAAGTTTGAATGAAGAGAAAACTTTGATTCACTGTCCGCTTTCTTCCATACGTTGATAGTTCTTAGCGGCTGTTCATTTACGCTTTTGATGTTCTCCTTGGAAACTTTCGCAAGGGTCAATTTTGATGGTTGCTTCTTATCTTGTTTGAATACAAATGTGTTTTCTTTCTGTGAAGATCTGCTTGCTTTCCTATGCTCAGTCTGGTTTTGTGCTGCTCTTGTCCTTCTGTTTTCAAGCAAGTTTGTTATATCCATGTCAAGTCTTCTAGTGATGACCTTCTCTTTTATTTGTTTCACCAACTGCTTCCCATTATGTCTAGGACTTGGACTTTCCTCATCTTTCAGTCTCCAACGCCCAAACTCTTCATGCTTATTCTCTCTATTTAGCTGAAGAGAGAGTCGACGAATATCAGAATCAGATTTCCGAGCTGAGGAAGTCCTGGGGCTTTCAGGTAAAGATCTTGCCCCTGAGCCGTTCCCAGAGAGTCTATCAGTTGATGATCTATTATTAAGATGTAAGTTATCAGGAAGAAAATCAAGTCCCATGAGTCTAGCCACCACGTTTGGGGTGTTGGGACGAGATGAGCTGCATATAGCAGAGGATGATGTATCGAAAAGAAGAGCTCTAAGGTTTGACCTTTTCCCGCCCACCTGCATTGTGAATTTTCACGTTGCTACTACATCAGTTACTCTTCAAATGTAATGAAACCGTTAATGCTGACTTACAGGGATGTTCAAACTATCTCTTTCCTTGGATTTTGTTGATAGTGGAGACTCCTCTGTTGTTAACTCCAAGCTGTTTCTTGGCGCAACCAAGCCTGCAAGTTTCAGTAACACAACACTCCTCTCTGTTAGTCACTGTCTTGAATAACCTTCAAGTATACAATAACAGAGAGAGAGAGAGAGAGAGAGCCATCATACCTTTTGGATATCTTGAGGGAGAATCAAAAGTTGGTTGGTGGTGATGATGACGTGAAGGATAGTAAAAATGGTGGGAATGGAAAAAGTGGTACATAGCAGTGATGCAGCCATTAGCTTCACTGGATTTACTCGTGCTTTTAGAGAAGCAAATGGATTTGCCTCCATTGTACCATTCTCTTCCCATTTCTGTTAAGACAAAGCCTGTCTTTTTTGTTATCACAGTCTTTGTATCTAATGTTTATGATGCATGAGCTTTTTATTTTGTCTAACTGAAAAAGCTATAGGAAGGAAGGAGTCCAGTAACTTTCTCTCTAGGTTGCATTGGTAACTGAGCAGGGGCTATCTAGAAAAATCTGACAGTAATAATTTTGTTAAAAGAAACTGTACTCATAAGTTAATGTATGGTTGAGATGATGATATTTGGCCACGCATCTCTTAATAGAACAGACAGCTTGAGTATTACAATATGATTCCAACCACACTTCATGTTTCTCTTCTCTGCACTTTTTTTTTTTTTTTTTTGTGGTTTTCAAGTTTTGAGCTTTACAAATTAAACGAAGTTTTAAGGATGTCTAGATTTTTCTTGGGGATTTCAAAAACCAGAAGAATATAATGAAAAATCGTGAGTTCGTAGTAACAATTGTTTTATGGGTGCAGTGAGCCCGGTCCGTAATAATTTGCTGCCTAAATAAGAAAAGGTTGGTGTTTTGGCCAGAAGTAACGCTTCCATCGCTTTTGGAGGTCGGGCACATGATGGGTAAAGTCACGCTCAATACTTTGGGTCGAGACGGCGACGGTGACGCAGAAGGACGGTTTTCTCCTCTATGCGGTTCTTTCTTCAACAGTCTTTTTCGGAAATGTGGTCCTCTGATAAGTTCCATAGGCATGATGGGATTAGCGCTGGATCTTTCGGCGGTGATTTCTTCCTCACTGCGCCGGAAATTGCATGCCGTGTTTCTGAAGTCAGGTGGTCGGCGGTGGTCGCTGGACATGCACGTCGAGGCTGAGCTCCTGTTGACACGTGTGCCACGTGTTCTCGTATGCATGGCCAACTTCTTATGTTTATCTTTTGCTTTGTTTGTTTTTTGGGTTTGCTTTAAGCCCAGTTGTTTATGTGCCCTTTGGACTTTTAATAAAATGCTCACTTCTAGTGTTAAAAAAAAAGAAGAAAAGGTTTTTGAGCCCATATAAAAAAAATATTTGTTTCATAAAGTCATAAAACAGGTTCGAGAACCTTACACATCGACATTGCAAGAGTTGGAGTTTAACCACCACACTATAACTAACGTTCTGAAATAATGCTTCCTAAATTGTTAATTTGTGGCGCCTAAAACATCAGCTTCATGAGCTCTAACTCTGAGTGCAGTGGTAGTTACAAACATGGCCACATGTTACACACGTTTTTGGATGCGTAAAAGAAACGCAGAGCTTCAATGTCTTGGCATTCACTAGGACTTGTCAATGTCTCACTATTCTTTGCTCAGAAGTCTCAACTAAATTTTTTTTTTTTTCATTGGCTCTCAACTTTACCCTTAACAATTTTTTTTATACGTATTTACTTGGAAGACATGCATTTATACATATTTTTTTCTTTATTATCGAAGAATCTCATGCCAAAACTCATACTAATCCCCGTAATCTAATGACGTACGGAACAATGGTCTAGCTATCTGGCGCAAACTATTTGTAGAAATTAAACGAGGGTACGTACTAACTGATCGTCCGTACTATCAGAATCTTCTTCTTTCTCATTCGTTGGATTTATTACCCCTTTTTCCTGCTCTTTGAAAACGCTAATGGTCAATGCTCATAACTCTTCTGCAGAGTCTCTGCAACACTTATTTGAATTTGTTTGGAAGGAAATTTCATTTTTACCATCTCAAAACAGAACAAACGTACGATGTGTCATAGAGCTTCTGATTCGCAGAGAGGGTTTCTCTCATTTACAAGTGTGAAGAGGAGCTTTTCTCACGTGCAGCTCACGAGCTTCGTTTAAACACAAGGCCATCATTGTAATTAACCGGAGTTCGTTAGTGAAACTCGGTTCACCTTAGACCACCTCCATTGGGAGGTTCTAATGGGGGTTCTAAAAAAATAACAATATAAAAATATAAAGGTGGAGAGAGAAGAGGAAGATTTAAGGGAGTGGTTCTTAGTTGAGCAGTTTTTGGAACCCGGGTTCGCCACGTGGCGCGACCCGATTGGCTACTTTTTTTTTTCTTTTTGATTTTTTTTTCTCCAGTTAAAAAAAAAAACAATAAAAAATTGCCTAAGAACCCCAAAGGGGGATTCACTAATGGGCTTGAGTTCAGTACAAAACAGAGTACTTTGATCATCAAAATGGCCTATAAGTGGTTGCTCTTAATTTGGATTCAGTGTTTCTAGATTTATTTGTTGAGTTTCTCAGAGTCCATATTAATGCATGTTACTGCTCTCGAAAAGCAACTCTGTTTAATAATGATCTCTCTCTCTTTTACATGTTTCAGATCTTGCATTGTCGGTATCAAAGCATGAAGGGACTTCACATGAAACTAGTCTTAGTAGACTTAAAATGAATGGTTTGTTGCAAAGCAATCATAGAGTCGAAAGCTTTTCTCTTTTATGTGAAACCTTTGCCATTGTACGAGAAAGTGTACATATAACTTACATACCTTATTGTTTTCTTCTGCTTGTTATTGGAGGCCACAACAGAGCTCAACTTGTCTCTATGCCTATGCTGATTGGTGTATATAACTTCCCTGTTACGTATGAGACCAAGTGAATATTGAGGTGCATGCATGTACGAACGAGCTTTCGTTGAATCTTTTGACTGACCAGTTTCCATGATAGAAACCATCTCCCAATAGAATTTTAGAGACCATTCCATTTGGTACAAGTAAGACATCCATTATAACCCCACACACATTCATTTCCATTATTTTTCTTCCGCAAATCTGCAAAGTGAAAAGGAGAAAAACAACCTAGAAATCTCCCATTTTAAGGTTACATTGATCTTTTTTCTTGATTTCTTGAAGCATTAATCATCTAATTACCATGCAAGACTTTTTGCTACTTTCATAAACATCTGTTAAATGAGTTGTCCACGTCCATATATCCGATATTGACCATTTTGATTATGGACAAATAATAACCATATACATTAACGACCATGTCCATTAACAACTGTGTCTAAGTGGACTGTCAAATGAATTAGTTCTTTAAGTATAAACAAGAGGAAAACAAATTTATATTTTGGATCAAAATTGCTAACCATATCCACAAATGTCCAACACGTTTTGTCAGTGGACAATATTGAGCTAATACCACTTTAACACGTTTTAAATATATATGGATGTCGATGACGATTCCATAAAGAACTGAACACAGACGATTCATGGATAATCCATCCATTTTGACAGTCATACATTCATACTAACCACACACCTTTCCAACTTACAAACCATGAAAAAATTGCAGTTTCACCTCGGTGAATTAGTAGTATCAAACCTATTAATTTCAAATTTCAAACTTCAAACTTCGTTAGGAGGCTTTAACGATGAAAAATAAGTTTCAATCAACTTCATCACCAAACCATGCTATTACCACCGTCCTATTAACCGTTTTTCCTCTCAAACAAAGTTTGTTTACTGAGTTTTTAAGACGAGAATGCCCAAACAATAATGCTGCAACATCTCGTCTAACACACTTCACCAAAAGCGTTTTGCATTTCGTTATTTGAAAAAAAAAAACGATCTCTAAAACGAAAAAGGGAGGCGAGATGTCAAATGCTCCAAAGTTGTAAAACGAAGTTGTTAAAACAAGTGATTAAACTTTTTTGTTATTTATGATCTAAACCTAGCTTGCAGGATATTTTTTATTTTAAATATGCTCAAATTTTATATGACTCCTTAAAATACGAGGTAGTCCAAGTGGTAGAAGGGTCTGAGGTGGTAAACACCATCCGGGTTCGACTACAGGCGGAAACAAAAATGCCTCCTCTGCTCACAACGCAGGCACTTGGCCTAAGGCCTAGGGAAAACCCTCCCAAGTGAAGCCCCAAAGAGATTAGTCTGGACCTCGGTCTGGGACCCTCCCTGGATTATCAAAAAAAAAAAAAATAATAATAATATGAGTGTTCAAAAATAACTAGATGGTTATTAAGCGTTTAGTAGAGGACTAGCACACAACCGAATTAATCGGAATCTAGATAGGATTGAGATGTTAACAAATTGGTTATTTATCTATTATATATTTATACTTATATATTATATACATACTAGTATTCTGGCCCGTACGTTGTACGGGCTAATGTTTATTTACTATTTTATGAAGTTTTAATACACAGTACATTATAGATTAAACAAAAAATAATATAAAACCAAATAATAACATATTGAATAAATTTATTGTGATAGAAGATAAATATAAAAATATGACATATGTATATGTAGATTGCGCTAAAAAAAAAGTGATGGTATGTGGTTTAAAAAAATTAAAAAAAAAAACAGGAGGGAATTTGTTACTTATATATATTTCAGTTCTTAGAGTGCCGTCAAATTATAAGTATTTTAGGCTAGAAGAAGTCAAGATGAAGGAGTTTGTTGAACATCTTAAAGCTGATCTTGGTTTTTATTATGGTCATAATGAGTTTCTTATTGAAACTCTGGTTAAGGTTATTCGCTAATCTCTGACTTCATTTTTTTTGTTCACTTTTTCTTTTTTTATATGTAAAGCTATGTGTGAAGTAATTTATTACTCATATATGGTGAATTGGGATATTTTGGCAGATGTTTTCTCTTAGTGAACTCATGGAACAAATCAAAGCTTTTATAAAATCTTTCAGATCAAGAGTCAAGTGACAACAATAACTTGTGTCTTATTTCCAACGCAAAAAATTATAGACACAAACTGCAACACTTTTTGATGAAAAAAACGGTCACATAGTTTAACTTGAACCCTATGTTGTTAGGATGTAAATCTTAATCCGAGTTGTTTAAAAATAATCTAAAAGTAATATGAATCATATTAAAGTTCTAGTATATAATTATTATACATTTAAAGTTAGTATGAATCGGAATTAGCAACATTGGAAAAACTGATTCAGATGGAGTGGCTATAATATACTGGGGCCGATAAAAAGGTTCTTTCAGCAAAGTGTCAATGCTTTTTCTAACTATTTTCTTGTGGTCAATTTTTTTTTCAACATTTTAAATAATTTTTATTTTACATAACGTAAATAGTTTATATATTTCAATTTTTTAAAAAAAAATAAAGTTTATTAACTTTTGTTTTAGTGGAAAGTTCTCAGAGTAGAAAATGATCAGAAGATAGCCACAACTAATTAGAAATATTTTGATCTATAAATCAGGAGAAAAAAGCCTCAGCAACATTACTAAAGCCTCAACATACAAATCTTTCAAATTTTGTCTATGTTCAGCTAGTAGAAAGAATATACATAAACAACAGAACAGAAAAAAACAAAACCCAAAGGAGGAGGAGCAAGAGCAACAACAATAAGCTATTGCTGCATCGTGTAGCTACCATGTCCGTCTCACATATATAGAAACTATAGTAATGTTGGAGCTTGCACCACATTTGTTCATGCTTTGGGAAGTTTTCTCGTAGAGTATCTTCGGTTTTTCCTTGATTTTTCTTCTGCTTCTTGGCCTCCCAATACCTGCAACACGGATTAGCCATTAAGAAGAGATTGAAAATTTATACAACGTCATTCCAAGAGCAAAAGGAAGTGAAGAAAGCTTACTTCTTCTGGCGTTCTTTCCTTTTTGACTGACCATCCAACTCTGCAAGTTCCTTTTTGAAACGAAGGTCCTTCATTTGATTCCTCTTTCTCTTTTTCTTCTTCTTTTTATCTCCCTTGTTCAACATTGTATCATCTCCATCATTCTCCTGATCAGAGGAGGTTGTGTAGCCTCAGCTTTTATTTCCTCAACCACTTTAGCTTCCGACTTTGTTCCACTCCCAAAGCTTGACATTCTGATTATGTAATTATCCACCAGAAAAAGAAACAATTTTAAATTCCCATACATGAAACATTTGCGGCACATTTAAGCAAAGAAGGATGGAGAGTAAACAATTCCATGAAACTTTCTATGAAGTTGTAATCAGGATCAAAGAGCCAACACCATTAATTTCAGATTCCACAGCATGTCTTCACTTGATTCATTGCTTAAGCCCATCCAAATTGATATGATTTCCATATATTACCAGTGGCCTGACATGAAAAACCTTCATGATTACGTGGAGTACCAATTTTCTTCTTCCATAGCTGAAAATTAATTCTATCTAGCAATGAAGTGTAAATATAATCTGGAAACACTATTTGGAGGAGGGACATACGTGTTCCTTAGAAGATCCAGCAATTGAAACTCTAAGATCATCCAGCTTCTCACTTTTTGAGGAGTCATCTGCAGCTTTAGAACCTTGACCCTGAGATGTTTCACCGGATGATATATGGTTCAAAATACTTGTCGTCTTCTCACTCCTTTGCGACTTATTTAACTGCAATAAATTATAAGAAGCAAATAAACTAAATGCCATTTCTATCAAATATAACCTAACCCATACCAATATCAACTCTACTAATTATAACACGATGATATCTAGATAAACCGAAGGCCCAAACATTCTTATTTTGGACGTGCGTTTCTAACCTTGATATTGCAAGGTTCATCAGTAGGAAATAGCTCTGAAAGAGGTGTAAAAGCTAAAGGCATCTGTAAAGAGAGAAAGGAGGATCATAAACATGGATGCGTATGTAAATAACATATATGTAAAGAATAAAAAAAATAAGCTTTTCAATGGAATTACCTTGAGCAAAAACAATGATATGAAGAGTAACTTCTATGGAGAGAGTTGATGCTTCTTTTTGTGTCTAGTATAAGAGGAGAATGGAGATGTGTCGATATATATAAACAAACTGTAAAAATAAAAAAATAAAAGAGTGGGGAACGTGAGTTGGGGAGTAAGTTATGGAGCAGTTAGAATTCTTGAGATCACGTAGGAAAACAGTTTGTAAAATCAAAATTGCTATTTATTGTAGAAAATATGATATAAAATATTACCATGTGCTTAATAAGAAGTCATCAGGGTATGAAATATCAAATATTTTTTGAAACTCTGTATCACGTATGGAAGAGTGTACCAACCTGAACAATTGGATCCTTAAGAAGCTGTTTGTAGGCATCCTCATCACCACTCACGTTCAGAAGATCCTTTGCTGCTTGGTCTTTCATGGCTCTGACGATATCATCCTGCACTTGAAGAACTTTGATCCTTGACGCATTTAGTTGCATCGAGTAATCACTGAGAAAAACATGTATAACATAGTTAGTTTTGCCAAAGTAATACCAGTTCTGTTGTCATGGTAACAATACTCACACAGAAGTAACATAAATGTAAAAGAGTTTACATACATTTGGGCGTCAACTCTTTAATCAAAATTAGAGAATTAGAAAGCTCAGTCTTTTCTGTTCTTCATTTCATAAACTGGATCAACCCAACCATTTTAAAAGTAAGAAGATCGAGATGTGAAGTAAACTATCTTCATCTTTGTCTATCAGACTAATTTTTTGTGCATCAATAAAGAAAAATTATGCAGATTACAGGTTGAAACCAAGTGAACACACCAAAGTAAGTCACATACTGAGATTACTGTTTCATCCGTACACATCTATTAGACCCAATCACAGTCTTTTATAAAAATGCAGACCCAGAACCATGGATAAATCATAAACCTTTTTAGCAATTTTATGGATTAAGAGATTGATAGAACTCAATGGATATGAAGTGCCTACTTTTGGCCTTCGGATATTGGGAGCTTTTGACGTGACGGATTCCGTGAGTCTGAGAAGCTCTCATCCTCTTGCAAAACAAATGTTTTGCTTCATCGTCTCTTATGTTCACAACACACATCATCTGCCCAACATAATAAAACACCACACAACATTAAAGTTCATGAATTCAAAACACCAAAGTATGTCGCTAACTGAGATTACTGAATTCAAGACGTTTTGAGATGCCCTAACTTTAGATCACTGATTAACGCGATCGGGATGATGAGAAATGGAAATCGGAAACGACATGTATGATTTGGTACCTTTAATCGGAGACAGATTCAGAGTTCGACGAAGAATCTTACACGGCTTGGAAATTGACGAAATTAGGGATTAGGGTAAAGAAATTTCATGAAGTTAATAGAGGAGATGGTTGAATGAAACTGCAAATCGAGGAAAGGAGGTGGAGATCTCCGATGTTGAAACGGTTAGAGGAGGACATCTCCGATGTTGCAGGTTTTCGATTTTCTGGAGAGAAAGAGAGAGAGCTTTCCGAGAGAAAGACTTGAGCGATGAAAAAAATTTTTGGGATAGACATCAAAAATGAATTTGGAATAGTCACCAAATGATATGCCACGTCATCAAAATAAGATGTTCTGATTGGAGGAGGTGGGACTTTTTCTCTCACATGCCTTCTGATTTATAGTAATTAGATATATATATATATATATATATATATATATTTCAAGTTTATACTTTATTTAAAATTAAGTTTGTAAAATATTTAAATTAAAATAATTAATAAACAATATAAATTGATTTAGAAACATAATTCTGAAACAAAGTACAAATAAACTAAACAAAGAAAAAACAAAATTAAGATTAGAAATACATATAAAATGAGAAGAAATATTTAGAATGCATGAAAAAATAGTTATGAAGATGATACAATTTTGATGTTTTATTATTTTTTAAACTTATTTAAACGACATATTTTTTTTTAAAACTAAAAACCTAAACTAGATATTAACAGGTGTTTATGTCGATTTGACTGATTTAAACCGATTTAGCCTAAATCGGATTCTGATTTATTTCAATTTTCCGCCCAACCGGGCACATAAGTGGCAAGCTGGGATTTTTAGAACACTGTAAAATATTGTAAATTTTAGTTCAGATGAATTTCATATTGTCATATTTTATGATGCCAACTTACTATATGCTAGGTTGGCTTTGAATTTTTTCCCAAAAACCATCAACCTAATTGTTGTTTCTTTTCATCTAAAACCAGTGTTCTAAAACGCGGTCTAGGCGGCCGCTAGGCGGTGGTCGAGCGTCTCGATTTAACACTATGCGGTGGGTTAGGCGGTTTTAAAAAAATCGGACGCCTAATAACGTTTAGGCGGCCATTACGCGGCCTAGGCGGATTCTAGGCGGCCGTTTTGAATTTTTTTTAAAAAAATTGGATAATTATATTTTATTGTATATGTCAAGACTATTTAGTTTGAATAATATTTATTATAAGTTTTTAGGCTAAGAAAATTTAATTCATTTTGGGAGTAAGTTTAAAAACTATATATCTTTATTTATTTTTTATAAAGATTATGATTTTTTATTATTGTTGGAGATTATTTATATATTTTAAAACTATATTTTTATTTTATTTTATCAAAGTTTATTCAATTTGTTATATGAGTCTATTTTTTTTATTTTTTTCTAAAGCTATAATATATAAAAGATTTATTCATTATTCATTATGATTTTTTATTATTGTTGGAGATCATTTATTCGTCTACCGCCTAGCGAGCGCCTAGCGCGTTTTAGAACACTGTCTAAAACAATTGTTGTTTCTTTTCTTAAAAACTCTAGTCACTTTTTTTTTTTTTGAACTAGTTTAGTCACTTTTTTTAAAGGATCTTAAACTTTTGTCTTGATATCGTTTGTTCTTAGGTTGTCATAGATATCAAATCAGATATTCGTATACACACATAAACACCTTATAGAATGAGTGGAAATCTTATGATGGGAGAATTGAAATTCCTAGCTCCTCTATTAAGCCATAATCCACTACGAAATTGTTTTGCACTTTGTAATCCTTGATTGTACTTCTTTAAATAGATAAAGATTTCATTCGTTTCCTTTATTTCCAAGTAACAGTTAAAAGTTGCATGATTAAGTTGACTTGAGGGACTCCACATGGGTTGCTCCTCTCTGTTTTGAAATCTGTAGAACTTTTAGCATATTAATGTCATTATCTTCGATTTATAATACTGTTTATATTACAGATTCTTTCCAACATGTGTAATAGTCGACCGGTGAAAAGACCAAATCTTAACCAAAACAGAAAAAGATTGTTAGAGCACATCCCAAGTCTCAATATTTTAATTGACCAAAAAATATAATAACATAGTATTTAATATATATATATACTATGCGTTTTGTCAACTTAAATATGTGAACAACCTCTAATGGAAGTGTGGGTTTTGTTGCTCAAGGTTGTGACGGATCGAGTCACATCCAATGCGTTTGCATGTTAGCCACGATAAATGTTTTAACTGGCAAGAAAAAAATCTTCACGTAGACTCCACACCACAAATTACAGAGAGCTAAAGTATAAGAGGAAGCATGGAGAAAAGCTAATCTGCAAATTGAAGAAGAATTCTTAGAAGAAGCCCCCCAACCAGAAATTTTTTTCGGCCTTGCAAACCCTTATGTGCTATTTAGATGGATCATGGCTTGCCTCGGATTTGTGTTGGAGATGTAGCCGTGTATTATAAACTATAAATTTGGATAATGGTTGAATCACACAGGAAAGCACTTTCTTTAAAGAGAATTTCAACTTTATTCCAAGTATTTGATTACACGAAATTCTTTTGTACGATAAAATAACTAAATTTTTTCTTTTGTTCTATGCTAAAATACAAGAGATACAAACATAATTTTCTATGCTTATATGTATTCCCTTGATGATATTTTGAAGCAATGAATCTATCTTTTTTTTTTTTTTTTTTTTTGTATTAGTTGTTGCTTGTATTTGTTTGTGATTTTTTTTGTTATGAATTTGCAAAATGTCAATAACTCTTTATATAAAAATAAAAAGCGCAATTATTAATCACTAAGGATTGCAACCATTCATACCAAAAGTTTCAATTGTTAACGACCAAAAGTTGCAATGGTTTATAACCAAGAACTGCAATGGTTCATAACCAAGAGCTGCAATGGTTCATAACCAAGAATTACAATGGTTCATCCCTAAAAGTTACAATGGTTCATAACTAAAAATTGCAATGGTTCATTCCCAAAAGTTGCAATGTTTCATTTAACAAGTTGGAACTCTTAATTCATATTTACAACCACACACTTAAATATATAACATTATTCTCCTATTTAAGTGTAACCACAATTCACTAAATATATTACACATATATTAAACTCATGCACAAATGAAAATGTCCTAACAATTGAATTTCCATCTTAGTGATATTATCCATTCCAAATGCCCGAGAATCATGATGTCATATGGACTGAATCCTATCAACCCATTTGGGCACACGAAAATAATACACACACGAATTCTCACATCACTCTAAGCATTTATACTTGACACTATTATAAGACATGTGTCCATATCCATTCATTAGTGCTTACAAAGTCAAGTTCTAACTTCCTGAAGCGACAACCCTTCACACTCATATAGGTAAATACTTTTAATCATGCACCTGCAAATTGCATTTTTTTCAAAAGATCTATTATGAATAAAATTTCAACCTCTCCCTTTCTTGCAGGTCCAAGCAAATACCTTGGGATGATATAAACATGTTCTTCAATCTTTAAGTGTAGGCTTTCCACATTAAATTCAACCCTTAATGTCGTATTAGAGGGGAATTGGGTAATTAAAGAATTATATGGACTTTAATCACATCCCTTTAACCAACTTAACTACCAAGTCCCTAGCTAATCCTTTTGTCAAATGATCTGATAGATTTTGTTAAGACTGAACATATTCTACGGTAATCACTATATAAGTGATCAGCCCACGGAAAATGCTATGTCTAACGCCCATGTGTCGCGATTTACCATTATACACTTGGCTATAGGCCTCAGCCAAGGTAGCTTGACTATCACAACACATATATATATATATATATATATATATATATATATATATATATATATATTGGTGATATTGGTTTCGGCCACAATGGAATCTCGTATATTAGGTTCTTTAGCCATTCCGTCTCTTTACCGGCAAATGCTAACGTTACGAATTCTGATTCCAAAGTCGAACACTCGAACTTGTAATGCAAATTTTCTTTTAGAAACCCACAAAATAGCACCTCCCCCAAGAAAAACACCCATCCACTTGTAGAAGAATGATATTCTACGTTTCTTATCCAACTTGCATCTGAATACCCTTCTAAAACCAAAGAAAATCCGACATAAGACAAACCATAATTTATGGTTCCTTTCAAGTACTTGAGCACCCGTTATAAGGCTTGCCAATGTTGAGTACTAGGATTACTAGTGTATATACTCAACCTCCCTACAACATAAGCTATATCTGTCCTACTGCTCGTCATGGCTCACATTAATCAGCCAATCACTTGTGAATACTCGAGTTGTGATACTACTTGTCCTATATTAGGTATAAGCTCATTGGAGAACAATTCTCACAATTAAAAATTTTAAGGACCTTCTCAATATATTACGATTGTGACAAAATTAGTCCTTTACTTTCACGCTGGATTCTAATTCCAAGAATCACATCCGCCTCCCCTGTCTTTTATGGCAAAATTTGATGATAAAAAATGATTTTGTAAGTTCTACTTGTCTAAGGTCAGTGCCAAAGATCAACATGTCATCAACATACAAGCAAATGACTATTCCATTACTAGGCTCATCTTTGCTGGATAAACACTTATCCACTGATTTAACTTAAATCCACTTGATAAGACAACCTCATCAAACCTTTGATGCCACTTCTTAAGTGCTTGATTTGGCCAATACAATGACTTTATTAACTTACACACCTTATGCTCATTACCTGGCATAATAAAACCCTCGGGTTGTTTCATATACACCTCTTCTTCCAAAACATCATTCAAGAATGCTGCCTTGACATCCATTTGGTGAATCACAAGGTCATTAATAGCTTCCAAAGAAATTAATAGCCTTATAGAAGAGATCCTAGCAATTGTAGCATATGTATCGAAATAATCAATACCTTCCATTTGTTTAAAGCCTTGAATAACCAATCAAGCTTTAAACTTGTCGATTGTTCCATAAACTTTCATATTATTTTTGAAGATACATTTGCAGCCCAAAGGCTTGCAACCGGGTGGGAGATCCGATAAGATCCAAGTATTATTTCTCATGATGGAGTCTATCTCATCATTTATTGCTTCTTTCCAAAATGCAACGTCTTGAGACTTCATAACCTCATCATATGTTATAGGATCATTATAAATATGATAGCAATATGATTATTGGAAACCAATCTCATCCCTTGATCCCTCAACCAAATAGATTTGAAAATTAGGACCGAATGATTTTTCAATTCTCCCTCGCTTACTCCTACGGAGCATGGGTGACATGTTAGGGGCATGAATGTTTCGTATCCTTCCTTAGTTACACTTGAACTAAGAATCATATCATTTGGTATAGGTATAGATGAAAAACGGTTTTCGTCAAATATTTCATCTCTTGACTCAAATACGGTGTGAACCAATATAGAATCAATAGGTTCCATGACATAAAACCTATAAGCTTTGGATTGCTCAGCATATCCAATAAATATGAAATCAATACATCTTTCTCTCAAGGTTTTAATTTTGGATTGGAGAAGTCTAACGATATCCCTACATCCCAAAACACGAATATAATTCTAGTTTGGTTTCTTTTTGTACCAAAGTTCATAATCAAAGTTGCAATGGTTCATAACCAAGAGTTGCAATGTTTCATCCCAAAAGTTGCAATGTTTCATTTAATAAATTGCAACTCTTCATTAATATTTACAACCCGCACTTAAATATATAACAATTCGTTTATTGATCATGAATGAGTTACGACACAAGGTGAGATGATTGTCCATTTGATGCTTATCGCCTCTACAGCTTGAGTTGGAACCTCTTATATGGTCTATGAAGTGTCTTACCCCCTTCAGCTGATAAGCATCATCTTTATTACGGATTGCATCAATCTTATGGCTATACTAGATAAATCTACAAAAGGATAATCCTTTTTATCATTGGAGGATTTTAGATTTTTTAGACTCTCATTTTCTAGTTTTTGTATCAAACATATCAATAAGAAGTTTAATATTTGTGAAAATTTCTTAGCTAAAAAAGCAATAATATAAAGATCTATATTTTTTTCATGTAAGTTCGTCGGTTTCGGAATGGCTCTTTTCCGGAAAAATCTTGTTCCGCAAACTTACTAATATGGTGTTTTGTGTCAAAAAAAGACTTAACACTACAATATTACCATCTTAATTGAGACGCAAATATAGATAGGCAAGTATGAGATTTGGTTGCTATAAATGAGTCTGCCTGAGCTTTTGTGGCATCTAACATGATTCTTGGTGACCAGAAGACTTTTTCTCGTGCTCTCTGTTGTCCTATTCATATTTTTATGGCATAAACCCCATACTTAAACAGTGAGGACATACTTTCAGCGTCATTAATTGAGGATGGAGTAATGTCCTTTTCTAAGAAAAATCAAGAGAAAAGAAAACAGATCTATTTGAGATCATCTATGCCCCCCAGTTTCTAGTGTGATTAGGTAAGAGAACAATCTCTCTTTCCTCCTCCACCTAATAATTCCAGAGACATGAAAGGAAAAGCATGAACAGGTGTTAGTGGATCAATAAGAGGATTTTGATTGGAACAACTATTTGCGACAAAACCCATGTCGAATGGTTGTCCTTTGTAGTTCAGCATTGTTGGGTCCTTCAATATTCTACTCATATCTATATCTCCCGTAGCAATTAAGAAGAAGATAAAAGTTAAGCACATTACAAAAACACACACACATTTGGTCGTCCCCACCTTCTTTGTAGCAATCCTACTTAGTTGTTAGTACTTCTTTGTCCCCCGGGTTAGCTATAATGCATTATAAATTCTATAATAAAAAATGGCTCTAGCTTATCAAAGGGAAATGGGAATGGACCCTAGCATTTGCACCTTGAGCCGACCATGCTCTTGTCTCCTCTCTAATTGATCAGTTTCTCTCTTGCAAACCCATTAGCGGGCTCCTCCGCTTAGCCATGATAATCCAAACTTTGTAGAGTTGAATTACAATTTGTGTAACTAAAGCATGAGTTTATTATCTCTAGAAGCTAAGAAAATGAAATGAGTCCTTATTTACCTTAACCTACCTTTGCTTGTCTATCTTTGGCTAGACCCGCATTTTGTCTTTAAGTCATTAGTTTGCAAAATCTTGGCTCGTGTGATAATGATAATAGGAATATTGTGGGAAAGGACAAAGACAGTGTCGTGTCTTAAGCTTGATTCTCATCGTTTAAAAAGGGGACAAGCTTATACAAACCCATATTAAGTAAATGACAATTAAAAAAAAATATTTAACGGTTTCCTTTATTTGTTTCAACGGTTGTAATGATAATATTTCCGTATTTTGTAACTTTTTTTAAATACTAATACATTTAATTTGCCGAAAAATAACAATCAAAATAGATATTTTACTATTCTGAATATCCTTCAATTAAATGTTTTCATATTATTATTTTATCTAGATTTAGAGTATCTCTAATTCATCTCTATATTTGGAAAAGGAACATTGAATTTTATAATTATAACCAAGAAATTATTATTATAATTTATTTTCTAAATAAAATTATATGATTTTTATTATTTATAAAATAATTGATTTTAAGACTAGATATTTATCTAGTTCTATTTTTGAATTAACTTATATATGATAAATATTTAATTTAAATAATGTTATAATTTATTAAAATAGCAAAATAAATGGTATTGAGCTTTTATTAAAAATATTAATACTAAAATAAATAAAATACTGGAAAGAATATTATTTTAGAAAAATAGAAACTACATTAAAAAGGAACTCACATCAATTTTAAAGTTCCTCTATTTTAAAGATAAAATAGAGAAATATATTAGAGATGATTTTATAATTTATCATATAACGACATAACAAAATAAATTTTTAACACAAAAATACCAAACACTAAATCATGTATGATAACAGTTAAATATGTAAAATCCTTTATTCAAATAGAGTTTGGCATTAGTGTTGCAGTGAAAAATCATGTCTGATAATAGTTAAATGTGTAAAATCCTTTAAGCTCGTTCAGAAAAGCAAAAAAAAAGAAGAGAAAAAAACAATCAAGCATTGATTCTTTTTGCACTGTTATTCTTAATTTGCATCCAACCTTTTGTCATTAAGTGTGAATAATCATCTAACACATGCCGTCTCAATCGGCTACACAAACCTCTGGCTCCGGTCAGATTGTCAAGAGCTCATCCGAGCTATCAACTCGAACACACGTCCGGCGGAGATCTACGGCATCCTCGTCGACATCGAGTCCATCAAATCGTCATTCCACTCTATCTGCTTTTCTTTCGTTCCAAGAATCTGAAATGGGCTTGCGGACCAAATCGCAAAATCCTCCCTTCATTGTAATTATGGACCCGAGGCCTAAACTCCTTTTAATTTAATATATTTGGTGATAAAAAAAAAAAGACACTCGAATAGAGGTTTTGTTGGTTCGTGCAAGGAATGTAAAAGTAAATGTTGACCTACTGTTTTATTTTATCTTTTTATGAAACTTTCTTATTTTTGATTCCCCTTTTTAATTACTTTCCCATCATTTATTTTACCCATTCCTTTTCCAATTTATATCATTTATTACAACTTATAATAAAAGAAAGTTGGGTTCTAATAATAGAATATTGTATGGTCAATCCACCACAAAAGATAGAAACATTGATTTAACATATAGCGAATAGCTTTTGCATTACATATCCCTCCAGTCAGTTTTGAGCATGCATGTCACTTCTGATTTGATTGGCCAGCAACAGTGCACAAAATTAAAGTATTTAATCAATTGCTTAGTTTAGCATATTTTATGTTGATTCTACCTTCCCTTGCTTAACAAAACTTGGCAATTGGCTTTTTGAAATGATAATCGTTTCTCTTTTTATGCATCCACATCGTCATTTACATGTGCAATTAGTTGACATTTCTTCGTTTCAACGCATGGTTTCAACGGCATGCGATTAATTTTATTTGCGTTCGGCAGAATCGGACCTGAGATATTTGGAACTCTAATAAAAAATAAGAATTTTATAATTTTATTTTATTCTAAAAATATATCTAAAATTTTAAATAAAACAAAGAAAGAATTTTAAAAATAAAAATAAAAAGATAAAAACAAAATTTGTTTAAAAAAATATAATTTCGAACACTTACAACTTACATAATTTTTATTTTTATATATTTTTCATAATATTTTATGTGTTTTATAACGAACATATAAAATATAATATATATTTTTATAAACTAATATATATAAAAGTAAGTTTTTAAAATAAATTTGGGGGGGGGGGGGGGGGGCTTGTATAAGTGGAACTTCATTTAAATATTTTATAAGAATGTATTCATGTCCGGCTTTGTGTCTATATTATATATAATTATGCTTAACCGATACAATTTTTGTTTCGGTTCTTTTAATACTAATCTCTGAAGATATATACTTTTGATTTAGACTTTTAGGATTAAAATTAAATATTAAAGAAATAGATTCATGTTTGGATTGTATTTGTCATTTGGTTATATTTAGAATTATATATATTCAGTGGCGGAGGCAGAAATTTTTTTTACAGGGGTCAATAATAATATATTATAAAATAATATTATTAACAATTTAAAAAATATTTTTGTTAATTTTAAAAATATTTTAAAATAAGCTAAAAATAGAATTAAAATAATTATTTTATTATAAACCACATAAATTATAATTATTTTTCAATATAAATAGATATATAATATTATAATTCTAGAAATAGAAAAATTGTAAAATATACTAATAGACTAAAATTATTCATCAATTTTTTTTTTGATTTTTTTCTAAAATATTAATGAGAAAGAATGATAAGAAATAGTTTAACAGTGGATTTATGTTAAATTTAATGTTTCATATTAGTAAATTGTTGGGTTTTAACAAATTAAAGAGGAAGAAAGAATGAAGATTACTTTGTAGTATTTTTTTTTTTAAATATGCTTTGTGATAAACTACTTTGAGTCTGTGACCCACACCCGTGGGAAGGAAAAAAAGCTTTATGGGCCTGTTGGGTTAAAGCTTTTGTTGACTAAAAATATGTTGGGAGGGGTGCAAATGGAGGTATCGAACATGTGGCACTAGGGTCAGTCACTTATTCTCCAGACCAACTCGCCTACAATCAACTAGCATCTTAATGACGCAGACAAAAATTTATAAATTTCATGGGGGTCAGCTGACCACCCTAAACCGTTACTAGCTCCGCCACTGTATATATTTCGCTTGTTTTCCTTGCCTTGGATATATTCAGGTGGGTTCTTTTCGGTTGCATCTTTAGAGCTTGTAATATTGTGCTTGCTACTCATGTCCGCTTTCTGGACTTTTAAAGTGTCTTCGTTGATGATAACATTTTTAAAAAAAAATTTGCTTAAAGAGGAGTTTATCATATCGGGACTTAGCTTCCCAGTTCCCACAAAACCGTAGGACATCAGTTTTCCGTTTTTATTTAGGCTTTGATTTTTTGCATGTCTCCGATATAATATTGATAGCCAACTTATGTTTTTCGTCTTTGTAAATTGGATGATGGTTGTTGGATCCCAATTTTTTTATAATGAAAATGTAGACAAAAGAAAACCCTATACATATACTAGATATTGCTCTTCCATGCAAAAGATAATCTTTTTCTACTTCAATATTTCCACCAAATATCATATTAGTTCTTAGATTACTGTGAATCTGTGACTAAGATTCATAACTTAAGTTCTCATGTTTTTTTTCTAGAAAGCATGCTCTCGTCCTAATTGCGTTGATATCTGATTTAGGAAAATTTTAGGGAAACACTTCTTGATTTAGAAAATAATCATTTGTTCTGAAGCAAAACAAAACTCTTTGACACGAGCGAAAGAGTGGATCTCCACTAGACATCCACCCAGAATATAGCATCGATCCGTCTTTAGGTGGATGAGTATGATATTCTTTGTTCATCGGTTATTTCAGAACAAAATGATTATTTTCTAAATATAAATTAATCATTTAGAAGATGCAACATTTCACAAACAATGTAAATAGAAAACTTAAAATAAAATATTAGAAACATTCTAATATATTTTCAATTTGATTACATGATTTTGTTTCTTTTGTTTTTTATTAGCTTCAAATTAAATAGGATACAGAGAGAAAATTATAAAATAAAGAAAATAATTGAAAGAAGAAGACGATAAAGTAAAGACCACAAGCGAGGCAGAAACAAAATAACAATGTGGAAAAAACACTTCTCATGTACAGCCAAAGAACCTTGGGAAGCTCTTTTGTCCTGCTAACTATAAAAACAGACCCCTACCTAAAGGATCCACAGTTATTATTTGTTTTTACAATTATTTTTTATTATCTTTAGTTATATTCTCAATTCCCGATACAATCTTGAATCAAGTCACTTTGATGTACCATGACTAGGGATGGTAATATGGGTAAAATAACCTAACTCAAACCCAACCCACAAAAATCCAACTAACAAAAACTTAATCTATAATGAACCTAAATATTTTTTTTATCAATAGATAATATTCATGTATAGCTTATTAAGTTTTGGGTATATCCATGGGTACCCATCCATAGATACTAATATTGTTTTGTACTAAATGTTAACATTTTGTCATATTTCCTTAGTCCGTTTAGTCCGTTTTTTTTTTTCAAAAAATTTTAAACGGGGTTTCGTACTTTTAAACGGGACTAAACGGACGGGCCTAAACGGGTCTAAATATGAATGGGCCTAACCAGACGGGCCTAAACGGGTCTAAATATAAACGGGTTTAACCGGACGGGCCTAAACGGGCCTAAATGGGCTTAAATATAAACGAACCTAAACGGGCCTAAATGGACCTAACCATACGGGCCTAACCAGACGGGCCTAAACGGGTCTAAATATAAACGGGTTTAACCGGACGGGCCTAAATGGACTTAAATATAAACGGACCTAAACGGGCCTAAATGGGCTTAACCAGACGGGCCTAACCAGACAGGCCTAAACAGGTCTAAATATAAACTGGTTTTTGCGGAAAATAGGATTTTATGTTTTTGGCGGAAAAACGAGAGTTTACTTTTTTGGCGGGAAAACGAGATTTTACTTTTTTGCTGGAAAACATAATTTTACATTTTTGACAGGAAAACGAGATTTTACGTTTTTTGGCGGGAAAACATGATTTTACGTTTTTGGCGGGAAAACATGATTTTACGTTTTTGGCGGGAAAACAGGATTTTACGTTTTTGGCGAAAAAACAAAATTTTATGTTTTTTGGCGGAAAAACATGATTTTACGTTTTTGGCGGGAAAACGGGATTTTATATTTTTTGCGGGAAAATAGAATTTTACGTTTTTGGTGGGAAAACGAGAGTTTACGTTTCTGGCGGAAAAACATAATTTTACGTTTTTGGCGGGAAACCGGATTTTACGTTTTTGGCGGGAAAAATAAGAATTTACGTTTTTGGTGGGAAAACAAGATTTTACGTCTTTGCGTGAAAATAAAAGTTTATATTTTGGCGGGAAAATAGAATTTTAAGTTTTTTAAGGAAAATAAGATCATTGATGTAATTTAATAAATGGTTAATTATAAAAAAATTATGTTCATTGATATAATTTAAAAATCCATGGGTACCAAAAACCCAATTAAGTGAACTCATTGTGAACCCATAAACAATATGTATCTGCCCATTTTAAACCCTTTTCTTTTTTTCTGTTAGAATAGTAGGGTTTTGGGTTTGAATTTTTCTTTGGGTTTTGGGTACCTATTTGGGCAATTACCCACTTTAACATCCCTAACTAGGGCTGGGCAAAAAACCCGGAACCGAAATACCGAACCGAACCCGAACCGAAAAAAAAGGAACCGAACCCGAACCCGAACCGGTAAAATACCCGAATGGGTCCTAAACCTCTATACCCGAAGAACCGGAACCGAACTCGACCTGAACCGAGAACCGAATGGGTACCCGAAATATCCAAACTACAATTATATATCTAAAATATTAGGTATATTTATACTAAACATAACAAAATAGTACAAAATTATAATTACAAACTCAAATATATTGGTTCGTTTTAGACTAAAATAGCTAAAATACCCAAAATAAATAAATTATATGAAACTTCTAGCTATATTTGTCTAAATTTAACAATTTTTTGTTCAAATTAACCAATTTTTATTTTTGTTTTATGATTTTCCGGGTACCCAAACCCGAACTGAAGTTATAAAATACCCGAACCGAACCCGAACGTCCACGCCTATCCCTAACCATGAGGCATGAATTATTCTTAGATCCAATCCGTCTAGCTTTAAGACGTTTCAAATGTTAACGATAATCTAAACTACATGAATTGTTTTTGTTACAAATGTTCACGATAATTTAAACTATATGAATTGTTTTTTTCCATGCAAATATTAGTAATTAAAAACTTTCTAACAAATAAAAAGCATTACATAATATAAATGATCATTTTTTTTTTTGATAACTCAGGTGATCCGGATCCACGCACCATGAGCTTTGTCCGAGCCAGGTCGCTGGGACGCACCCTAGCTGGTCTCGGGTCAACGGGCGTGAAATCCGACTAATCCTGGGACCCGGAGAGACCATATGAATGCCCCGGTAACCACCGCATGTCTTTTTGAATTTCGTGTTGTTCTCTTTTTTGGAAATTCTTGTTTGTGAAAGATGTGGTTTTACTTTACCCCTAGGTTTATGATTTCTTTGAGTTTGGCTTTTATTTTATATTTCCGGTATTTTGTGGATATCCTTTGTAATAAAAATATAAACAAAACATATATATATATATATATATTTATATATATATACTAGTATGATTACAAGCACAAATATTATTAAACATAACTTTTTTAAAAAATTATCAAATTAATTTAATAATAATAATAAGAATATTATTATAAAAAACTATATAAGATTGTTTATAATTAAGCATACACAATTTATTATATTTAATAAAATATTTATAATTTATTATAATTAGAATTAATAGTCTAACTTTCAATTATATGTTAGTATACAAATAAATACATAAATATTTTATTTAAAATATTTTATCGTTTATATATAAAATTCAAAATTTATATGTATAATATGAATTTATTATATAAAATCCAAAATAATATTTAATAATATTAAAAATATTAATAAATATTTTCAATTTATAATTGAAGGTTATGTATATTTCTTAAATAAAATTTAAAAATTTCATCATCTCATCTTATTTTTTTATTTTCATTCAAAGCTATATATATCTTAAAATACTTTTTAATATTTTATATTTATCATCTCGTTTTTTATCTAAGGTTATGTATATTTCTATAATAAAATTAAAAATATAGTAAAATTAGCAATATATATTAAGCTAATATAATAATTAGCTTAATTTCATTAACAAAAATTAGTAGTCAACCATTTTGAGAGTGAATATAAGGCCAAAAACACTTCTCAATTAATATTATTTATTTATTATTTATCAACTCGTTTTTATCTAACGTTATGTATATCTTCATAATAAAATTAAAAATATAATAAAATTACCAATTATATTAAGGTTAATATAGTCGGATTGTCGTCGGTAATTCCTGTCTGTTTGACTATCCGTCGGGAATATACCGACGGATACATTTACCATCGGTATTCTCTCGGTACACCGCTGGTTCAATGTAACCGTTATATATATATATATTAATGTCGTCGTTAATGTATCTGTTGGACCGACATGAAAGCGATAGATTTCTGACGGTTAATAGATATATCTGTCGGTTTTCTGTCGCTTATGTCCCTACAAATACCTCAGAGCTCCTCTCTTACCCTCCACACTTATCACTCCATAACTCTCTCTCTCTCTCTCTCTCTCTCTCTCTCTCTCTCTCTCTCTCTCTCTCCCTCTCTCTCTCTAATATTGTTGATTACCGTGAAAATGTCTTCTTATAATTATTATAGATCGTGGATGGACGAAGTTAGGTTTGATGAGGCGACGACCCTAGTGCACACCCAATATGCACTTGGTATTATGGAATTCATGTCGTTAGCTTGCATTCAACCACATACGCAGAAAACCGGTAAGTTAAAATGTCCATGTACTTAGTGCCGAAATGTTAGAAATCTTACTATTGGCGAAGTATGGCATCATATGTATTCAGTTGGGTTTATGGCGAGTTATAAGATTTCGTATCTTCATGGGAAACATCGAATTATGCAAGTAGTAGTAGAGAACCTTTTGATAGTACTACTAGTAGGGAACCTAATGTTAGTTCTAGCGAACCTTAGAGTGCATATGTAGATTTTGGTGTAGGTACCATTCAGATGGTTAATGATGCATATCGAGAAAATATTCAGGAAGTAGGTGAATATCAAATTCCTAGGGTAGATGAGGAACCTAATGTAGAAGCTAGGAGATTTTTTGATATGTTAGATGCAGCGAAGCGACCGCTTTATGATGGTTGCAAAGAGGGTCATTCGCCATTATCATCTGCTACTAGATTAATGGACATAAAAACGGACTACAATCTTTCAAAGGAATGTGTGGATGCGATTTGTGATTTTGTGAAAGATATTCATCCTGAAGACAATATCGTGCCAAGTTCATACAACGAGGTCGAGAAACTTGTTAAAAGGCTTGGATTACCGTACCAGATGATAGATGTGTGCATCAACAATTGTATGGTATATTGACGAGAAGATAAATACCGTTTGGATTGTAAATTCTTTAAGAACCCGCACTATCAGGATACAAGGGGAAGAGCTAAGGTTCCGTTCAAACGAATGTGGTATATGCCGTTAACTGATAGGCTGATGTGTTTATACAAATCGGAACGAACTGCAGGGGAAATGAGATGGCATGCTGAGTATAGAAGAGGAGAAGAGATTGCACATCCGTCAGATGCTGAAACGTGGCGACATTTTCAGAGAGTATATCCAGATTTTGCATACAAGCCACGTAACGTGTACCTCGGATTATGCACTGATGGTTTCAAACCATCCATGAGGCATGAGAGACAATATTCGTTGTGGCCAGTGATTTTAACTCCTTATAACCTACCGTTGTCTATGTGCATGCGCCGAGAGTTTCTATTCCTCTCAGTACTCGTTCCTGGTCCAGAGCATCCAAGAAGACCACACGTATTCTTGCAGCCATTGATATATGAGTTGCAAATGTTATGGGTGTCCGGTGTTGTAGCATATGATGTCTCTTGCAATGAAATTTTTCTGATGAGGGCTGCAAGAAACAAAGAGGAGAAGAGGTCGGGTTTTGGTCTGGGAAACCTGGCAGAGAAAGTCTCGACACCGCATTCCCGCTTCCGTCCAAAAATCGAGAACTTCGCCAAGTTTTAAGGAAGAAAGAGCAGGAGATCGAAGCGTTGAAGGCATACATGCACGTATTGAAACCCATATGGCAAAGGAAAAGGCAGAAACGGAGAGGCAAATGAAGGCGATGAACGATCGGTTTATGTACTTTATCCAGCACGACCATCTTCCGGATGGAGTGGAAGCGGTAGCGGGGGCGGCAACGGGTACGGGTACATGTACCGGGACTGGGACGGGATCGGTATCAGGATTGGGATCGGGATCCGAACCACAGCCCTGTCAAATGTAATTTAAACTTTTTTTATTGAATATTTTAAAATATTTAAATAAAATTTAAAATTTTAATCAATTTTTGTTTTAAATTATAATATTAATAAAGTAATTATATATAATTTTGGAAAATAATATTAATTTAAATATTTTTTTCTAATCCTCGGTAATCCGTCGGAAAACCCTCGGTATAATATTCTCGGGGAACTGTTGGAAAACTTGTCGGTTTTTACCGTTGGAAAACCATCGGTTAAATTATGTCGATAATTCGTCGGTTAACCACCCTCGGGAAACCGTCGGTATAC